>BMAU01002355.1:0-35698 GCA_019973935.1 Trichonephila clavipes
GAATGAGGAACGAAGGAATGAAGAACGAAGCAAGGAACGAGAAGCCCGACGCCTTGGTATATGCCGCTCTGCAGGGACACGTCCAGTCTTGCATCATTTATCAGGAACTCAACACGAAACGAGTGTTTGTCTTGTTTTGCAAAGACAATTGGTACCAAAATATAACGTTGTTGGATAATTTCAAGCGTGCCATCCTAGAGTCCAAGCACGTGAACGAATTCCGGCCCGATGATGTCTTGTGGGAAAAAATCTCCAAAGGACTGTTGAGAAATCCCGATCGATTCCTGAAAAATACCGACAAGAGGATGGTCTACACTTACAACAACATGTTTTTTGTGAAAAAAGACTTTACGTTTGGCTTTCGAACGGTAAAGTCTGGCGATATTCACTTGATTCAAACGACCCACGTGCCCATGCTGTTTTATGAATTTCCATCGTCCAGTCTCAGGCGTCGGGGCAATCCCAATTTGTTTAGGAGGAGCTTTGAGCCCTATGATCAGATGCTCTATCATCGAATGGTGTTGGAACCTCACACGGCGTACCCGATTCCGGCTGGAACCCGTTACATCTTGTTGACGGTGCAAAAGACGGTGTTTGGTTTGGACATTATCCCCGAAATGATTCTCCCCCACCTCATTGAGAATGGATTTAACCTGGGCGAATTTAGACAAAGGAAACGCTATGATCAAAAAGCCTACAAGCTACCTCCTCCTACCCCGTCTCTTGCACCTTTTGAGACAAAAAAACGAATTTGGAACAGCCAAGGTATTTCTCCAAGAAGAAAAGAGTGATTATCACACCCATCATCAGACCTTCTATGTCTCCTGTGAGGATTATCAAACCTTCCACTGCCTTGGCCACACCTCAAACCGTGAGTATTCCGGAGCCACCTAATCAGACAACACCTCAAATCCTTCTATCAGATCCACCACCTGAGCGGACGACACCTCAGATCCTTCTTCCAGATCCACCACCTGAGCGGACGACACCTCAGATCCTTCTACCAGATACACCTGTGCCAACACAACCCCTCAGATTCTTCTACCAGATCCACCTGTGCCGACAACCCCTCAGATTCTTTTACCAGATCCACCTGTGCCAACGACACCTCAAATCCTTCTTCCAGATCCACCTATGCCAACAACCCCTCACATTCTTTTACCAGATCCACCTGGGGTCAAGACTTTGGAGTCGACCTTAACGGATGACTATTCCATGGATCAAATCCTGTCGTCTGTATTTGGAGACTATTTGCAACAAGGGATTCCCTTGGCGCATACCCAAGAACCTCAGGTGCTGGACACGGTGCCTTCCCTGTTTGACGAGAGTAATGATTTCATCTCATTCTTGGATAATTTTGAAGCAGGGTTGGTCCTAGAACAAGAAACCCCCATGGACTTGACCATGCCCCGAATGAAAAAAAAGTAAAGAACACTATTGGGTTCAAAGTGATTGAACCATTGAATCTGTCTATTCGCAATTGTTTGCCTTTCATGTAATTATTTATTTTGTAAATAGTGTTAATATTATCTTGTAAATATTTTTTTGTAAATAGTGTAAATATTATCTTGTAAATATTTTTTGTAAATATTGTAAATATTTTTTGTAAATAAATTTCATGTTGGCCCGAAACCCGTCTCCTTTTTTGTCCAAAAAATACCAAGCTTGGAGACAAGAGCATGTAAAAAATGATTTCGGTACAACGCTTGTTGGACCAGTGTCGACAGCGCACCACTATCGTGTTTGGAAATATGGGTCGGTGGCCGGTTTGAGTCACGTATTACGAGCCAGACTATCCTTACACCATCCTTTTTTAACCCAATTTTCTGTGCACATTCCTCGGTCGTTTGGAAAAACGGTCATTGTGTTTACGAGTCATTTGAATCTGACCTGGGACAAAGGGGTCGAGTTGAGATTCTTTCAAGTGGGTCGTCCTCATTCTCACCGAGTTTGGGAGGCGTATCAACCTCACATGACGGATGCGTATAGTTTGGATTTGACAGACTCCCCTCGAGTTGCAGACGTGTACGTGAAATGGTTGACTTGGTTGGACGATTGGGAAATGCATCGAGACGATCCTGTTCCTTGGCGCATGGTGGGTCTCCAATCTTGGAAGCGGGCTTTGGAACAACACGTGCAGCGCTCGCATGAAAAGGCTTTGGCCCATGGAATGCCCTCTGACGTCACGCTCCTCGACCATATATAAAGCGAGCCACCCGCCGCTCGAATCATTCTGCTGTTTGAAGCAACATGTCTGTGTTGAGTCAACCCACCTATTTTGCGCATGCCAACGTGTTTCATCACGAGGGCAAGCCAGTGCTCATCGAATTGTCCATTGCCGCGATTCCCAGGGATGGCAGCGATCCCGAGGTGATGTGCATCACCGTGAATCATGCCGGGCAACCATCCAATCCCAAAGATGTTCGATCCAACTGCCAAGAGAATGCCCGTCTTCGTCTGGTACACCACCCGTTACCCAAGAGTGTGCCCGTGGAATACCTGCCCTTTTGCGTGAGGGGCAAGTTTAGTCAGCTGGCCCGAGGCAACAGGGGCCTGATGGTGGTCAAAGGATTAGAACAACAAAAAAATTTTCAAGAGCTCGGACTGTATGCCATGGCCTTGGAGAACCTGCCGAAATTCAAAGACATTTGCGATGGAACCTTTCCCGACCCCGTGCATGAGGGTGTGCACGAGGAAGAGGACATTTCGTACTGCACCATGCTAAAATCGTACCAATTTGCCAAATACCATCAGCAGTTTAATAAGCTGCATGCTGAATGGAGCTACAAAGTGTCGGTATTGACACAGTAAATGGACATTGGCCCGGAAAAAGGGGGATCGAGTCGACACAACAGTCGACTCGGTCCCCCTTTTTTCGGGTCACATAATGTACCAAGATTGAAAGGCACATTTTAAAAACGTGTGCTGTTAGATAAATTCATCTGTATTTTAAAAACTTGGCACTGAATCGTGCTGTTGGATGCACCAAGATTAAATTTATTCGTATTTTAAAAACGCGTGATGTTGGATGCACCAAGATTAAATTTATTCGTATTTTAAAAACGTGTGCTGTTGGATGCACCAAGATTAAATTCATCTGTATGGTGGAATTTTGGCGCTGAATAAAAAGATTTCTTTCATCAGTGTCTTGTGATTCAAGATTGGAAAAGCATCAGCCAATAGGAATCGATTCACGTGAACCCAGCAGAGTATAAAAGGCGAGCGCTCAGCCACCAGAGGCATTCTCACTCAGCAAAATGTCTCATCTAGCGTCTTTGCCAATGCCAACGTGTTTCACCATGGTGGTCAACCTGTTCCGATCGAATTGTCCATTGACAGCATACAGGAGGATGGCACAGATCCCAAAGTGATTTGTATCACGATGGATCACTCCAACCTCCTCACGTCAGACAAAGACAGCCGAGCCAACCGGTACATTAATGAACGGCTCAGCCTGAAATCCACCTGCCTGGATCCGTGCCTCTGGAAAACCTGTATTTCTGTGTCAGGGGAAAGTTTTGTCACCTGGCTCAAGGAAACAGCGTACTCATTGTCGTCAAGGGCTCGGACCAGCGGAAAACTTTTGAAAAGCTTGGACTTTTTATGATCAACCTGGAAATATTGCCCCATTTCCGGGATTTGAATGACCGCACCCTGTCTGACCACCTGCACGATGATGTGCACGAGGGCTTTGACATTTCTGAGTGCACCATGGTGAAATCGTATCGATTTGCACGATACCTGCAGTATTTTAACAAGCTGCAGGCTGAATGCAAAAGACAGATGGCTCATTTAGTAGAGTAAGAGAAAAAAATTTTTACCGAAGAAAGGGGGATAGAGTCGACACACCAGTCGACTCGGTCACCCTTTTTTCAAGACACACAATATGCCAACATTGGATGGCATCTTTTTTTAAAACTTTATCACAACATGCACCAGCCAATAGAAATCGTTTAACATGACATCATTAGAGTATTAAATACACCAAGATTGTAATAATATAGATTAAACTTATCTGTTGTCGTCTTCATACACCCAGATTGGATGGCTTGTCTCGTTGAGTGGGCATATCCTCTGGTTTCTCACCGAAATTGGAGGGCTTGTCTCGTTGAATTGGCATGTTTTCTCACTAAGATGCATCCATTTTATTGGACCTCTTCACTATGCATACATTTCATTTGACATGATTAAAATAAAAAATGAAAAATTTTCTCTCGCCCCGTGCTAAAATAATTTTTGGGAGAAATCTGAAAAATTTTATATTGTGCATTATCCATCGTTCTCAGGAGAACTTTGAGAGATAATTGAATCGAGACCCTAAACATAACGTTGGGATAAAAAATGGGGTGAAAGGGGACACAATTCAAACAAAAAGAGCCGTTTGAACGTTCCTTTTGGATGGAAATCTGAAAGTCATGGTTTGGATAAAAAGTAGGGGAAAAGTGTACAAGAGTCATGTAAAAAGAGTCGTTTGAAACGAAAAGGTAGGAACCAAAATAGGGTGTGGAGATCGATTCAAATGAGATGATTTTAAATGAGAGGATTTCAAAGGAGAGGATTAATCGTTTCAAAGGAGATGGTTTTAAATGAGATGGTTTTCGATTTAAATGAGATGGTTTTCGATTTAAATGAGATGATTTTAAATGAGATGGTTTCAACAAAGGTCGTTTTCGTTTCAACCAAAGATTGTTTTTGTTTAAAAAAAACGTCGTTTTCCATTTCCAATAATTTTTTGAAAGGTTCACGGTGCTCAGATATTTTTTCGACCGACTGTATTTTCTATTTAGCACTTACAGTATGTAGAACTATGAACCTGGTTTCAATCACGTATAACATGAGGTTTTTCGTATTCAAAATTTTATTTTATTAGTCAGTTTCACCGAAATCATTTTTGAAATAACTTTTTAAGATCATTCGAAAGACAAAAAATTTACCATTTTCACACACTACATCAGCATGTCCTTGTGAATCCTTGAATGACTTAAGATATAATCCAAAAAAACATTAATTTTTTTTAGGTTTATTGATGTGAATTTATTAAAAGGAGGAAACTAATAAACAGCAATTGATTGTTAAAATCCTATAAAGGGATCAATTCTGTGTTTCTGGAAATGTAATGGAGGGAAAAGTGCAATATATTTTCCCCTTTTTTCTGTCCACTAGGGAAAATCTTGATTCAGATTCACCAATCAAGTTATGGATGTAGCATTTGCTATCCCTGTATCACCTTGCATCAGAGTGGACGCCATGCTCGAATACAGGAACCTCAGTCACTGGCTCGAACAGACTGGGGTTGAGTTTAAGAGCTTTATGCTTAAACAGGACCGACCGATTAAGGTCGTCATTCGCGGTCTTCCCTCCAACACGGAGCCCGAAGACATTAAGGCGGAAATCGAGGCGGAAGGCATCAAAGTCGCGAAAATTTCGCAAATGAAGAATTACCGCACAAAGGCCCCCATGACTTTATTTTATCTTCAAATTGAAAACGGCGTGGATGCCCCTAAGATCTACGACTTCACTGAACTATTCGGTACCCGGATTGAAGTGAAGCCGTTCGAAAGAGGGAACAAAATCAACCAGTGTTGGCGTTGCCAAGGGTGGTTCCACTCTTCGGAGGTGTGCCACCTTCCGCCACGCTGTGTGAAATGTGCAGGGCCCCATTCGGCCAAGGATTGCACCCTTGACTTCAACGATCCGATGAAGTGTGCCAATTGTTCGGGTGCGCATGCGGCCAACTGGAGCCGTTGCCCTAAACACCCCAACAATGCCAAAAAGAAAAGTCAAAATAAAAATAAGAACGGCCCTAAGCCGAAAAATGTCCAAGCACCTAAAAAAACAGCACCTCAGGCCCCACGCCCTGATATTTCTAAGGCGAGAAAAGTCTCGCCTAATCTGGACTACTCTAAAGTAGTCCAAAACTTAATACCCAGGGAGCATGTTAGCCCCGCCCCTCAACCTCTACGAACCTCCCTACACCGGCCCCTAGCAAAGATGCCAGCGTAAATGCCGGTCTCTTAAAAGACTTGCTCGTCATCATCGAGGACACTCCTTGCATTGATAAGCAAGTCTTCTGCAGGGCGTTCAAAAACTCCCTTTCCGCGCTCCGCTCGGCATCTGCGGACGTGGATAAAACGTGTATATTATCTTCGAAGCTTACTGTAAGCTTCGACATTCCCAGGCCTAACTTTCGCAGCTCACGTGAAAAATTCGCTTAAGATTGGATTTTGTTACGCAAAGAATTTGCGTTCCAAAATCCACGAAGTCCGTGATTTTGTAATAGAGCAAAACTTTGATTTGTTTTTGGTCCAGGAAACCTGGCTTGAGCCAAGTATCGACCCCCAGATCGCAAACTATCGTCTATTTAAAGACGATAGGATTGAATTCCCCCATACCGTAACGCGAGGCGGCACGGCCATTTATTGTAAAAACGAGATCGTGCACAACAGGGTTCCTCTTCCTGCAACGCAAGGAATTGACGCCACTGCTGTGCAAATTAAAATCAAAAATGCCCCTCCCCTAAATATTGTTTCGGCGTACATTAGACGAAATGTACATAGCCGATTTCCTTCAGAGGATTTTAAAAAAATATTTAATTCTGGCAGTAATTGCATCATTGCTGGCGATTTTAATGCCACTCACATGTGGATTGGCACAACGCCAAGAACACCCGATATGGAGTCATGCTGCGTAACCTAGTTAGCAACCTTAGGGGAGCGAAACTGGTCGCACCGCAGACTGCCACACACCTTCAACCGCGCCAGCGGTTCGGAAGTGTTATTGACTTGGCTGTGTTCAAACACATCCCCTACAACCACAGTATCAGAGTTCTTAGCGATCTCAGCTCTGATCACTACCCCGTAATTCTGGAAATTAATCTTAACACTTCGTTAATTAAAAATCCAGAGCAGCTCTCAACCAATTGGAGCAATTTTAAATTTGCTTTAAATAAGAAACCCCTCCCCACTACTGACCTCACCAGCAATGAAAATATTGAGTTAGCTATTAGCGAACTCAATCAAAATTTTTCCGAAGCTTTCGTTGAGGCTTCAAAACCAAAATTGAAAAATGTTCCGAAAATCCTCTCCCCCGAGATTAAATCCAAAATTCATCAACGCAACAGGTTACGGAAATTTTGACAAAGATCTAGGTGCCCTAGCATTTATTCTGAATTCCGTACCCTCAGTCGTGAGATAGCGAAGGATATTAAATCACATTCCCAAGCACAGTGGGAAAAACACATTGAGGCTTTATCGCCCGAGGACAACACTCTTTGGAGGAAATCCTCCCTATTACGTAAGCCTTTTCACTCCATTCCCCCTTTAAAAGGGACTTTAGGCAGTATCGCGATAACCCCTATTGAAAAGGCGGAGGTTATCGCCGACAGTTTGCAAGAGCAATTTGAACCAAATCACGTCGCTGATCGAGAAGAATTCGATCAACGCATACACGAGGAAGTTGTAAACTTCCTAGCTACTCCCCACGTTCAAGAAATTGAACCGACCACGCCAACGGAAGTCTTAACTTACGTACAGAGAATCAAGCCCAAAAAATCCCCCGGACTTGATCAAATTACAAATCGTATTATTAAAAATCTTCCCCTTAAATTTCTATTATCCATTACCCTACTGATTAATCAGCTATTTAAAAATAATTACTTTCCAGATTCCTGGAAAACTGCCGTGGTTATCCCCATCCTAAAACCGGACAAAAATCCGGAATTAGCGCAAAATTATCGTCCAATCTCATTACTTTCTTGTTTGAGCAAAGTATACGAATTTGTGCTTTTGCAACGTCTGAATCAACACTGCGCTGCTGCTAATTTTATTATTCCTCAGCAGTGCGGTTTTCGACCCAAGTGATCGACAGTTCATCAACTGCTCAGAGTAACGGAGTTGATTCATAGTGGCTTCGCCAAGCACGAGGCCACGGGTATACTTTTTCTGGACATAGCCAAAGCCTTTGATAAAATTTGGCATGATGGCTTACTAATCAAGCTCATACGACTTGATTTCCCGGCTCCCTTGATCAAGTCCATTCACAGTTTCCTATCCCATCGATCATTCAGAGTGAGAGTTGACAGGATTCTCTCCTCCCCTCGACCAATCAGAAGCGGCCTTCCGCAAGGAAGTTTAAGTTAACCATTCTTGTAGGGGACTTTAATGCAAAGCACACCTCCTGGGGCTGTCCTATTAATGACGCCCGAGGAAATAGGCTCTACAGATACGTTGTTAATAGTGGTATAGATGTAATAGCACCCCATACCCCAACTAGGTTCGGTACTGCTTCAGCTACAATAATTGATTATGCACTAATGAAAAATCTAAACTGGCCTTGTACCATTGACTCAATCTCTGAATTAAGTTCTGATCATAATCCAATTAAATTAAATTTCCCAAGAACACCCAGCTTTGAAATTCCCCCTCCCCAACTTTACACTAACTGGAAACTCTTCACAAATAATCTTGCAAACAATGATAACTTGTACCTTCCACAGGCCAACTCAACCCCAGAGATTGAGTCCCAAGTCAATGATCTCACTAGTGAGATTCTCACTGCGCATGCAAATGCATCTAAACCTATGATCCACAGGGAGCCACCATTTGTGCAGGGTGAGCTCAAACAACTGTTCCGCGAAAGAAACAGAGCCAGGAAATTATGGCAATTTACCAGATTCCCGCTACACAAAACTGAACTAAATAGGATTCAAAATAAAATTAAAAGAAAGGTCGGTCTCTACAGACAGCAGCTTTAGGAGGAACACCTTACTTCCATGGATGCTGAAGACGGCTCCCTCTGGGGAACTGCTCGAGCATTCAGAAAAAAGGCCACTCCGATCTCCGCCCTTAATGGTCCAAACGGCGTCGCTCTCAGTGACACAAACAAAACAGATCTTATAGCTAAATCACTCGAGAGCCAATTCCAATTAAATAACATCCAAAATCCACAAAAAGATCAAATCATTTCCAACATTGTCGAAGCATACATCACTGATCATACTAACAATACTGACCCTATCCTGCCTGCTCTTCCTTCGGAAGTAATTAATTACATTAAAAAGATTAAAGTTAAGAAAAGTGCGGGAAGAGACGGAGTTACTAATAAAATGATTAAAAACCTTCCCCTTCTAACAGTTTTCAAAATTACTAATATCATTAACAATATGTTCAAACTTAGATACTTTCCGAATGCATGGAAAACTGCAGTTGTAATTCCTATCCTGAAACCAGGGAAAAACCCCAAATTCGCGGAATCCCATCGACCGATATATCTACTACCGATTTAGCAAAACTGGCAGAGAAAATTATCTCTGCCAGACTTAATGATTACTTGGAGAATGAAAATATCCTTGTTCCGGAGCAGCACGGGTTCCGTCCTCGTCTCTCCACCACCCATCAACTTCTTCGAGTAGTAGAGTATATCAAAGATGGAATTGACAGACATCAATATACAGCTGCAGTGTTTCTAGACATTCAGAAAGCTTTCGACAGAGTTTGGCACACTGGCCTTCTCTTTAAATTAATAATGTATAAAATCCCACCTCCACTAATTCTTCTCCCAAAATCTTATATCAGTGACAGATCTTTCACTGTTAAAATTAACAGAACTTTTCCCAAGTAAGACCTGCCAAAGGAAATGTCGCACAAGGGTCCATTTTAGACCTGTGCTTTTTAACCTCTACGTAAATGATATTCTTAAAACTACTAACACAATGATTTGTATGTATGCGGATGACACTGCCATTTTAAGTAGACACTACAACCCCAACACACTGACACAAAACATAAATGAACACCTGGCTCACCTGAGATCTGGTTCTCCGTGTGGGAAAATAGCACTTAATACTACGAAAAACTGAAGCAGTATTCTTTACCACAAAGATCCACCCTGAAATCACACTCCAAAACCAAAGAATTCCCTGGTCTCTGAGGTATTTAGTGTGTTGGAGACCAGGGAATTCTTTGGTTTTGGAGTGTGATTTCAGGGGGTGGACGTCTTTGAGTAAAGAATACTGCTTCAGTTTTTTTTTCGTAGTATTAAGTGCTATTTTCCACACGGAGAACCAGATCTCAAGGTGAGCAAGGTACCACCTCATTCATCTGTTGATGAATGACCCAGTAAATTTTTTATTTTTATTCTTATATATAATTTCTCTTTTAATTCTATCATTTGTTCATTGCTTTAATTTTCAATGCTGCAACCCCATCAGGCACCCCTATATTTTTATTATTTCTTACTATCCTAGGATGATTCGTTTTTGGAGCGCCAACGCTAAGAAGCGTTTTTTCCCCGTCTGTGTGCCTTGAAAGAAACAAAAACAAGCGTGGCTCTGAGAGAGACACGGGAGAAACGGTTCTCTATTGCTAGGTAACCCAAGAAAAGTTTCACCCTCCGAGAGAGGGGAGGAGAGTAAGGGCTGGAGCAGGAGTGACGTCACTGGAGGGAAGGAAGAATGAATTCCGTTTCGTCTTAAGGAAACGTTTCGTGAATGATGGGCTTCGTTTCGTTTGAAAACGGGGTGGGGGGAATTCGGGTATCAACTGATTGTCTATTTTAGAATCTTCTTCTTAGGTGAGTTGTTTGGATAGGCCTGTTGTGAGTTCTCTGAGCGTCCATGGCAGCTTGGATATTGATGAGGCTGTTGGAGTGGGCGTTAACTTGTTCGTAGAATGCAGTGGCTAATTTTTTTATTCTGGATGTGAGGGCTGGGATTTTTAGGTCTTTGTGGATATGGATCCGTTTGATGTAGGTGGGGGCGTTTAAGATGAGGCGCAGTGCTCTGTTCTGTAGAATTTGGATGCGGTCGAGGTTTCTATTTGATGTTATTCCCCAAATCTGTGAAGCATAAGTTAGATCGGGAGAAGATATTGCATATAAATTTTCCTTTTATTGTTGGTAGATAATTTCGAATTTTCGATAGAGATTGTGGAGAGCTTGAGGCGGTTTTTAAATTTGCAAGTGATTTTTTCCAGGTGGCTATTAAAGTTTAATTTTTTATCTAGGTTAACGCCTAGATAATCGACTTCGTCATGCCAGTCTATATTGTTTCTGAAGAGCTTGAGGGGTTGTAGGGTGTTCTTGTAAGCGCCTTTTTTGAAGACGATTGCTTTTGATTTTGAAGTGTTAATTGAGATGCGCCAGAGAGTTAACCATTTCTTGAGTTTCATCAGGTATTTCTGGAGTGATGCTCTTACTTTCTGCGGGGTGTCTTGTTGGCTGAGGATGGCGGCATCGTCCGCAAAGAGACAGATGTCGACCAGTGGAGAGGTGGGGAAGTCATAGGTGTAGATATTGTAGAGGATCGGGCTGAGTAAGGATCCCTGGGGGCTTCCGGCTTGAATATGGCCTATTTTGGATATTGTTGCTTGAATTTTCACTTGGAAGGTTCTATTATGGAGGTAGTCGGATATTGTATGTATCAGGTAGGGAGGGTAGTTCAGATTTATCATTTTGAAAATGAGTCCGTTGTGCCATAGACGATCGAAGGCTTTTTCCACATCGAGAAAATTCCACCAGTGGTTGCGTGGTTGTTGAATCCAGATATAATTATGTTAGTTGCTCTGAGGAGTTGATGGCATGTGGAGGTTTCTTTCCGGAATCCGTGTTGGATGTCTGGGATGATGCTATTGTCCAGGGTGTATTTTTCAATTCTTTTTAGGAGAATTTTTTCGTAAATTTTTCCTATGGATGAGATGAGGCTGATGGGTCGAAAATTGAGAGGAAACTTTTGGTCTTTGCCGGGTTTAGGGATCATTGTTAGTATTGCGCGTTTCCAGGGTTTGGGGAAGTGGTTATACATGAGGCATCTATTGATTATTTTTGTGAGGTGAGTGATGGCATTGATAGGTAGAGATTTCAGTGCTATATTTCTTATTTGATCTTGTCCAGGGGCTTTTTTATTTTTTAGTTTCTTGATTATTTCACATATTTCTTGGGGGATGTGAGAGGCGGATAGATCGGGATGTTATTTCGAAGGAATCTTCTGACTGTTCTGTCCACTTTGTCGATGTGGTCGTCATCGTAGGGTGTTATATTTTCTTGAAAAGAGTCTTCTAGTGTATCCACGAACAGGTCGGCTTTTTCTCTTGTCCCGTAGACTAGGCCTTGGAATCCGAGCAGAGGAGGGTAGATAACAGGTTTCTTTTTCGCTCTGGCAATGAGTTTGTGTAGCGAGTCGTTCGTGTGGCTGCATTCGACGAGGGCGTCATCCCACTCTCGCTGTTTGATGTTGAGCAGGTCTTTTTTAATGTCTCTTTGGAGGCGGTTTAGTTCGTTTTTCAGGGGTGGGTAGCGGTTTTGTTGCCAGAGTTTGCGAAGCCTGTTTTTTTCCCTGATTTTCATCCTGGTTGCGTACGGGACGAGGGTGAAGTCCTGCTTCATGGATTTAAATTTACTTGATTGATTGAGGGCGGTGTGGATGTTGTAGTTTAGTTTGCTGATTGCTTCATCTATTTCTTCGGTATTATTAATTGGGGGGTTGCTGGCTATTGTGGTGGAGAGGATATCTTGAAATTTATTCCAGTTTGTGATGGTTTTACAGTTTAGGTGGTGGCTAGTTTTGAAGTTAAATTTGACAACAAAGTGGACAGGGTTATGGTCACTTGATAGGTCATATCTGGTTTCAACTGCGATGTTGTTGATTCCGCAGGAGACGCCTAGATCGATGACTGAAGGTTGGTGGTTTTGCTGTTGGGGTATTCTCGTGAAATCAGTGGGCGCTGAGATGACAAGTCCGCACGTGTTGGCGTAATGGAAGAGTCTTGTTCCTGCAGTGTTCCCACGGCGGTTTGGATTCCAGGTTGAGTGCCTCGCATTGTAGTCGCCGACTACAATGCATTGTGCTCGGTTCCTGAATATCTTGATGAGGTCCGGGATGAAACTATTGATAGGTGAACTGGGAGATCTGTATAGGGAGCATACTGTGGTGTTGTTGGTGGGTCCTTCGATTTCTATGGCTGTGATGTTGACGGCTGTGGTGTAGATATTTATGACGTGGTGGGCAATAGAATTTTTGACGAGGATGGCAGTCCCGCCACCACGGTGGGTGAGTCTGTCATTCCTGTGAGTTGAATAATTCGGGATATTGAGGTCGATGCAGGGACTCCTTAGTTTCTTAGGGGACAATTATGTCCGGGCTATTGTCGTTGATATAATTCTCTAGTTCTTGAATTCTATGTTGAATTCCGTCGGCGTTCCAGCTGACGATGTGGAGTTTGTCTCTATGGAGGGGATTAAAAATTAATTCCGAGGAGTTCGCAGAGTTCTATGGCCTTTTCGCCCTCTGTTTGATCAGTGTTTGCAATCCTGACAATTTCTCTTAACGTGGTGAGGAGCTTGACTACTTTAGGACTTTGAAGTTCTTTTAGGGTACTCGTGAGTGAGGGTTCTTGTGAGGTCGTGGGTGAAGAAGGTTGCGGCGCAGCTTCTGGTTCAGGATGTGGTTTGGGTGTAGGTCTGGTGATCGCTGGTTGAGGTGCAGTTGGTTGAGGCTTGGGTTTGGTGCTTGCTGGTGGAACCGGGGCGGAGATGGAGGTTTGGGGTTGTTGCTTTCTAGCTTCCATTTCCTCTTTTCCGTTTTCTGGTCCTTTCGTCCCAGAAGTTTACTTTAGGTGGTGGTGGGGGCTTGTTTAAGGGGTTTTTCGGGCAGCCCGAGAAGTTTGCGGGATGGTTGCCCTGGCAGTGGCAGCATGTGGCTTCTGTGTCTTTGGGCTTCTTGCAGTCGCTGGTGACATGCGGTTTTGCCACACTTCACACATTTGGGGTTTCTGGTGCAGAACTTGGAGCTGTGAAAACCCTGGCATCGGAAGCACTGGGCTGGGCCTTTTTCTGTCAAGTGGCTCGATTTTAATTTTCATGTAACATATTTCAGTAACATTGTAGACGTCCTTGTTGGACTCGTTTTTTGGGAGGGAGAGGAGGAAGAGTGGCATGGGTAATCCAGTTTTTCGGTTTATCATGACGTGGCAGTCGTTGATTGTGAGACCAAGTTCGGTGAGCCCTTCAATGATCTGCTGTGGTGGCATGTCAGAGGGCATTCCTCGGATGACAACTTTTAATTCTTTCTCCTCGTTCAGTTGGTATGTGTAGGATTCTAATTTTTCTCGGTCAATAAAACTTCTAATTGTGTGATATGCTTGGGGTGTCTTGGGGTAGATGCGGAGGCCTTTTCCGATAATTCTTCCCATGAGATTTTCCTTGGTCATGTTTTGGAGCTGTTTCAGGAATGCGGCAGTGTTGTTGACGTTGTCAATCGTGATCGGGGAGGTGGGCGGAATCTGGGAGGCCTGGCTTGGGGGACGTCCTCGTCTCTTTCTTCTTGTTCGTCTTCTATGATGGGTGGGTCTTCAATCTGGAGGTTACTAAATCGGTTGGTCGTTTCTACTTTTGTTATTTTTAATTTTTTGCTGGCTGATTCCGGTGGTGGTGATGGGCTTTTTCTATTGTTCTTCCTTCCTTTAATGGGCTTGAAAGGGGTACTCTGGGTGCTGGATTGGCCGGTTTTTTGGTAGAATCTTTTGATAAGATCTCCAGGGTGGTCCGTTGCTTTCCTCGTCCAGTTCACAGCAATCAATCTTAGTTTCCTCATCAGACTTTCACGTCAACCCCCTCCTACGTCCTACCACCACGTCATCTACTACGTCACTCCAGCTAGCCAATCAGGTCGCTGCTTGCTTCCCATCAAAGTATTTCCACTACCACAGGCAACACTCACTATTCTTGTCGGAGGAACGCTTCGCGTTCCATTTTCTCAGTGACCTTCGTCCGCTACTGTTTTTCAGCAGGTATGTGTCCTGCCCATCTAATTTATTTCATTCTCTTTTATTTCCTTATGTCACTCTCATATATTCGGCCCTAATTTTATTAATCCTGATGAGGAGGTACATCCCGATTTTGGGACAGGAACTCCGTAAATTACTTGCCACTTGAGTAGACGCCATTGATATAATTCATAAAATCGAAAATGGCTAATTGATGATTGAATGAGTTTTTGAGGTATTTTTAGAGTTATATTATCCCCTCGCGCAAATTGTTGTTTCACGGTAAATATGATCATTTTCTTTCATGTATGACATATAGTATTGATGTGATGTACATTATAATGGAACTAATTTAGATATTACAATCTAAGATTGTGTCAGATATTTTATTGATGCATAAGACCTAATTAGATATTTGAAAAGCAGTTAAGACCGTTTGTACTATATATCTTGTTTTTAAATTGAAGCTGGAGGTGGTGTATAAACTTTAAAAAAATATTAGTGATGGATTTGATTTAATCATTTAAAAAAATGCATATTTGCTGCTGTTAGCATACAGCATCAGATACAGTCACTGAGAAAAGTAGTGGGACCCTTGGCATGCATAACTGTAAAGCCATTTATAAAAATATTTATCACATTAAAACAAAAATAAAATTATTTAAGAAATATTTTAACATTTGGTGTACAGTACGTAAGGAAAATTTTATTAGTATTATAGAATTATAATTTGATCTAGCTTTTCAAATATAATTCAAAGGCACACTGGAGTCAAAGTATTGGGGCACTTTTGAAATGAGAAATTTAACAAATATACAGCGCATCAATAGAATTTTAATTTCATACTGTTTTAGACTAGGAGTTTAAACATAAACGTTTTAACAGATAAGATTATTTATTGAAAAAATGGCGAGAAACAGATATATTGGTTGGTGTGCGAAATATCATAATAAGTCATTGGAATTAGGGGAAATCAGTTCGCTGCATAGGAAAAAAATCTTGAAATTGAGTAAGTCTACTGTTTTTAACATCATTGACAGGTTCAAGAAAGCAAATAGTGTTGAAAACTAGCAATGATCAGGGCATCCAAGGATATTAAATGAATTTGAAGAGAGGTGGATTGTGAGACAAATACACATTAATCCAAGAACTAGAGCAGTAAAAATGACTTTGTAATGTGTAAAAGTAGGTTCGTGAAATCAGTAAATCCTGAAACTGTCAGAAATGTTTTAAGAAAACATAAGTATCATGGCAGAGTACCACAAAGAAAGCCCTACATTAGCAAAGCAAATAGAGAAGCTAGGTTGTCATTTGCTAAAATGTATGTAAGCAGCCAACAGAACGTTGGGAAATTATAATTTTTGTTGATGAAAGTAAATATAACATTTTCGGATCGGATGACAAGCAAAAAGTTTGGTGGAAATCAAATACAGCAATGGATGTGAAAAATTTACGGCCTGCTGTCAAATATGGAGGGGGTAACCAAATTGTCTGGGGCGGCATGGCAAGCTCTGGAGTCAGGAACTTACATTTTATTGATGGTATAATGAATGAATATGTCTGTCTTGACATTCTCAAGCGAAATTTAAAGCAAAGTGCGAGCAAGCTGGGAATCTCAGGGTACTTTAAATTGTACCAAGATAATAACCCGAAATATACTGCAGATATTTTCATGTTATGGGGCCTCTACCAATGTCCTATTGTTATTAATGCTCTTGCACAAAGTCTAGACCTTAATCCCATTGAACATGTGTGGGATTATTTACAGCAAAAACTATTATGAGCACCAAATTTCTAACAAGCTGGATTTAAGAAAATATTTGGTTGAAGAGAGTGGATCAAAATTGATAGATCGTTTTGCAAAAAAAATGATCCTATCCATGCCAAATAGACTTAGAGAGGTCATAAAAAGCAAGGATGGCCCAACAAGATATTAATTTCTAAGTTTGAATTGTTTTTCTTAAATCATTGGGAAGTGTCCCAATACTTTTTTGAGCACGTTTTTTAACTCTATTTCTTTTATTTTCAATTTTAACCATAATTGCTCTAATGTATAGATTTTTTTTCAAATTATTATTATTTGTATTTACCAAAATAACATTTACTTCTTTTTTTAGGGGGGGGGGTTCATTTGTATGTTTAAGTAAAATATTACGATAAAAATCTATGAACTGGTAGTGTGTCCCAATACTTCTTTGAGTGACTGTATATTTGATTATCTTTTATTCAAGGGCGTAGCGACCGCCGTATCAATGATACAGGGCCCCCAACATGTGTAACTACAGTACCACTAACAAGTCTTAAGTTTCTAAGAAAGGGCCCTGAAGCATTTTTGATATGGGGCCCACTGAGAACTAGCTACGCTAGTGCTTTTGTTACATCTATATTAACCTTTATATTATAATTATATATGTGTTTATTAAATCAGCTATGTATGAACTCAGTTACATATTTATTAACTCGGATCATTTTCAATGCAAAGGACTAAACTATGTTAAAGTTGGGGGCATCTGTATATGTGACTATAATTTTCCAAATTTTGTTTGTGTATGTGTATTCTAATTATGTTTGTTTAAATGAGCTGTCTTCAAAATCTATTATTGATAATTTTTCTATAAATGTTAATTCTTATACTGTTTTTGTATGCAATACCTACACAATATGGAAGTCATTACCTGTGCTATTTTGGAATTATATCTATACTAGTAAACAATGCTAATATATATATATACATATATATATATATTGTTTTGCTGTTGAGGTTTTCACTGTTACACTTTTTTTTTAATAAATATTTTATTTGAAATGCACATGTATCTTTTATAAAATTGTTGATATTTTTCGCTGAAAAGAAATTTACATTTAAACTAGTATTGTAGTGTTCAATCATGTGAACTTAATACAATTTATACATGTAGAAATGTAATGGGAAAATGTTTTCCTTTAATAAACATTTTAACAAATTAGCACCCAAATTATTCCATAAATTTTCAAAAATTCTGAAATTTTCATTAAATATATTTGGTTGGTAAATCTCTATGCTCCATTTTGATTCATTTTGACTGTCTAGATATGAACAAAATTGGATACATAACTCTTGACAATCCTTAAATTCTTCCATGCCAACATTTCATAGCATGTTACAAGCAAATAACTCCCAAGATATTTTTGGGTTTCTTGGAAAGCATTGACTAAAACATTGTCATTAGTCATTTAATAGTAGTATAGAAGTATTTTTAAAGTCTGTGTGTGTATTAATGATCTTTGATGTGTTTTTTAAAAAAAATTCATTGAGATTTTGGAATTCTGAATGATTAATATTAATTATAATTTTTCATTTTAAAAATGTGTTGCTTAAAACAAATAACGTCAATCACTTAAAACGTCCTAAATATTTTAATTGTAATCCATAAGTTTGGTACTAATATATCTTTGACTATTTACTAAATGTATCTTTTGCCATTCCCCCTTTCCCTATTTACAGTTGGGGTATATATATATATATTATTTTACAAGAGTTTTCCCAAATATGTATAGTTTTTGATTATAAAACATGTGTTGGAGTATTTTTCATTTTTTAATATTAGTATATAATTGTTAGTGTTTCATGAAATAATGCATGTTTTAAAAGAAAGATGTAATTGACTTCTCATTTTAGATTTACACCTTGATCAGATTACTGATTTTTATTATTTGAATCTTAAAGCTCTTTCTCTTTGTGAAGAGTTACGTTTTTATCAAAAAGCATAGTTATAACCTCATGATTTGACACCTTATATCTCAATTTTAAGAAACAGAGACCAACATCTCCGGTGATATTATTACCCTTCTAGAGCAGCTGCACAGCAAAAGAAAATCCTGTACCCTGCAATGGATTCCTGCACATATCAACATTGATGATAATGAATGTGCCGAGATAGTCTCGCCAAAGAAGCTAGACATCGATCATAAGTGCACCACCATCACACTTGACGATGCTAACGCAGTAGCAAAGCATAGAATTATGAATCACACTTTTAAAAAACCCCTAGTTATGGAGTTTGACTGTCCCCGAATTATAACATCCACAATTGCCAGATTGAGAACTGAACATCTTAAGGGCATGAAGATTCACCCAGACAAGACAAGATCATATGTTCAATGCAAACACTGCCCAGATCTTCATCTCACGCTCAATCACATCTTGGGATGCCCAACTGTCGCAACAAAGTTACTAAAAATGGGAATGGTCCCTCTAAGGGACTCTTTGCATGAAATCCTGTACAACCCTGATGCTCCCCGAATAGCAGAGGTAGTGATCAAGACTTTCGACGGAATTTAGTGATACCTACTGCATTTATTCATGGACACGAGAACAACATATCTCAATTTATAAGGTCGGATGGGGGAAAGTGGGGGTAAAATCAAGCTTTTTTTAGAGTAGGTCCTAAAATTAAACTATTAAATTGATTTTAATGAAACTTTTGAGGCATTTTATATATATTGGATTCATATAGATTAAACATCAAATATAGCTATTTAATTTTATTAGATAGTTTTCTCACAGTGATACATTTGAAAGAGCATGTTTTTTTATCCCCTCAGTTAACTCAATGGTAGGGATAGCTCTAAAATTGGTGTATATTTAAATAAAAATATATAGTTATTCTTTTTGAAATAAGAATACACTGAAATAAATGTCTTGATTATATTAAATTGTTCAAATGGGCAAAAAAAAATTTTTTTTGTACGTATTTAATTCAAAAAATGACCATGTCTATCAAAATTAGGTTCACATAAGTATGCAGCATATATCACTGAAATCTACACAATCTTTTCATTAATAGCAGGAAAAGTGTAATAGTTCCCCAATGGTGACTTGGTCAGATATTTTATGTGATAAAACTTGCTAATTTCTATTACTTGTCCAGTGAATTCAGATCGACTACTTCACCAGTACCCAACCTCTACCCATGATTCTTGCTTTATTTCTTTAAAACTTTCTGTATCTTTTACCTTGATTGAATTTGTTCTTACGGTCACTTTCTTCAGCAGCCAACCTTTTCAAAACATTTCGTTGGTTAAAACCTCACCAGTCTTGCTTTGTACACATTTTCCCTTTCTCTTTGAATTCTCAATGGCTAAAAATGTATTTGCAGAAGGGGTGGGAGGGAGAGTTTGTATTATCGCCCTCTTTAAATCTTTTAAAGGTGAGTTGAGAGACACTGTGTGTGCTTCAGAAGATGCAATGGTTGTGGAAGGATCTGTTGTACTATGTTCTTGGTTGTTTCCCTTTTCTAATGATATCCCCAAATTACCCCACCTATAAAAACAAGTCATGATAAATAGAATTATAAAATTTATTCTTCCCTTTTTATGTAGATCTGTTCCTTAGATATTGCTCTACAATTCTGGAACAAAATTAATAGTTTTTGCCAGTTAATATTGGATTTTAGAAGACAGTTCATCAGCAGCCTAAACTAACATATCATTTGCAATCAGCATATTAAGAAACTTATTAAACATCAAACTTTTTACCAACTTCAGAAATTAAAATGAAAATATTTACTGTAATCTCAATATGTCTCTAAAAAAGAAAAAAACTAATTCTTTATTTAAAAAGAGAAAACGTGTTTTTCAACATACCCCCACTTAAACCCATGGATCCATCTGACCGTACTCCATCCATTTTTAAGAAATAAATCATAGTTTTTATGTGAAATGTAATAAGTTTTTTTTTTTTTTTGAATATTGATAATTTCATAAACTTTTGGTAAATTAAAACTTTCTGCTACATTTTGACAAAACCAAAGTATTAAGGATTAGCATTTATAACTTTTCTGTAGCCAGAAATGAACTTTGTTTTTATTAGATTGGTTTATACATTGAATGTGTATTATTTATATATACTTTATTAAAAGGAGTAAATTACTGATTAGTAATTTATTTTAGTGTACCGAAAGAAACTGATGAGTATTCTCTAGAGTGATTGCAGTTAAGTGCACTGTCTAAGTCATTCACCAATCTGGTAATTATTTCTTGTAATCAAATATTTTTTCATCTATTGAATCAAATATATATGTGATCATTATAAAGTATATATCAGGGCTCATTCTATACAGGTCCTTAATAAAAGGTAAAGTGCACAAACAATACTAATAATTTTAAAAATACACTATTTCAGTCAGAAAGGTAATGTTTAATGATATAAAATCATATATATTTGTGACATTTTCAAGTTCTTATTTTTTTAAAAAAATATGACTGTTCTTTTTACATTTTGGTATTATGGCCTTCCAGTTAGTTCACAGATTTTCATTGTAATTAGGTAAAAAATCTTATTTTTTCTACATGATACATTACTGATTTGCTGATTACTTTTTTGTAATATAACATTTAGTCTTGAAGAAAATGTATTGTTTTGAAAGGTATGTACCTTTGTTATTATTTACTAAAAAATAGTTTAGACTAATTTATTAAATAATTTTTAGTTATTTCATTTTTATTTAGTTTAAAATGTGTTCAAAAACTAAAGATGTTATTATAAAAAATATCAAAGCAAATTATTGACAAGTGAAAATGTTTACAATTTCGTGAAATTGATTTTGAATTCATTATTGCAAGTATTTTATTCCATCATGGTGTGCGTCATTTCTCAGATGCATCATCTCATACTTACGTTTCAAGGTGGTTTAATCATTTTATTTTGGTGAGGTTTGACATTAAAAATGTAATGTATAAAATATTGACATAAGGTGCATTGTTTGTTACTGAAGCAAAATTTTGTATTATCTATGGTATTACCTACCTATCAAAATAATGGATTGTTACTGAAGTTATAGATAAAAGTACCTATCTAACACCCAAGCATTCAATGGCCATTCGGGATTATATGATACAAAGCCAAGGAGCTGTGATGTGTTAAAAAGGGTGGATGGGAAAACAAGAATGTGGCCCAAAAAAGGTTCAAGCATGGTAGGTTCACATATGACATTGAAAATTCAAATAAATAAATAAACATAGGAAAATTGAAATCTTCTTTGTTAACCATCTCAATGAACAAAACTAATTATGTTTACATGAAATAATAAAAAAAAAAAATATACTTAATGCTGAAAGTATTTTTCAATAAGTTATTCTAGCACAAACTGGACTCCTTTAGGTACATACATATGTTGCACACGCCCTAATATAATTAAGAAATAATTAGAAATTTTAATTTAAAAACATTACAAAGGTAGTGAATAGTTATCACCCCGTCACCACTACCTATTTATATTTTGAGCTCTTTTGTTGCAGTAATCACAAAGGCAGGCAACTCAATCTGCACTTGAATTTTATGCATTTTGCACACTAAAATTTTAATAGTCTTTTCTTGATCTCCTACCAAGGGAAACAGTATTTCCTCTTTAAAGCACTTGGTGTTGTTTTTCTTTATTTTTCATCTTGGAAAAAGTCACTATACATCAGATTTCTTCAATTCGGAGTTGTAATGTGAATGTTACTCTCGGGCTGTCTTCACAGATGTCTTTGTAGAATATCTGAATTAATTTCAACTTTCAGCAGAGAAACCATCTTAAAGAAGTTGCAAAATACTTGTTTCAAGTAATTTTAGTATACAACTGTGAAAACTGCCCTCTGTTTCAGAAACACATTAAAAATTAAGTCGCACTTCATCTGTCAGATTAATGGCCCCTGCCACCCGAAGTATGAAATTGTCGACTGCATCTGTAGCACTGAACTTTAATGTGAGTGGTGAAAAACAGGAGGGCATATTCCTGCTCTTGGTGAGGATGTGACACACCAAAATTATTTTTACTTTGCATCTCAGAGATTCACGCACCTAATGGAGGGTTAAAATCCTACATTAGTTCGAATCGAAAAAGTCTAGCATCAACTTTAAAATATTAAAAAGAAATTAAATTTGGTTACTTTATTATAACATCCATTGAAATAAGTTTCACCTCTTTTTCAATTGGTGGCTCAAAATCAAAGGTCTTTTTTAAAATTATTTTGTTTGAATGTTCTGTTTTCTGTTTCAAACCTTTAACTTTTAGGAGATAGGTAGTTTTTAAAAGAAACTGCTTTTTTAAGATTTAACTTGCGGCTATGCTGCATTCTCCATTTTTTTTATTGATGATTGAACATAACCATCACGTGTCATCAGACAGTGACAACAAAATGAGCTATTCACCTACTGAGCCGTGGGGATCTTTGCAATTCAGAAAGTAAGGGAAGGCAAAAAAAAAAAAACTGTACCCTCTCTCATCTGAAAATGAGTTTGGTTAAATAATTGACATTTATGGGTTTCAACATACCATGTGTTGTTTATAGAGAGCAGTTAAGAGATATGATTCCTTGATTTATATTTCTTAAACAAACTCGTACTTTAAGAGGCTATTCTGTTTGTTGAAATATTGAAAGCCATTTGTTAAAGGTTAAAACTTCTACTATATTTGATATGTGTTTTTGTATTGATTTGGAATATTTTTGATAAATTCTTTTTTTTTTTCAGAATTGTGTGATATAGAAGTAATTATTACTTTAGTTAATATTTGCAATTGTGTTGCAAAATAACAAAAAAATTCATGATTTTAAGGAATTTTTTAAATTTTTTATGATAGCATTTTTGGTAAATTTGTTATTTTCATTATTGAGATATGCAAGATGAGTATTTTTTTTTATGCAAGTAAATTTTAAATTGCATTCCAAGACAAAAAAAAAAAAAAAAAAAAGAAAGCAGCAAATTTAATTTGCTTTCATGTAAATGTTTTTTTCCCCTCATATTAAAATTTAAAGTTGATTTTTCTGAATAATTATTAGCAAAACATTTTTAGGGAATGTGAAAATAGTATTACTATATTCAAATTTTGTCATTCATATTTGCTTATTTTTATGATTTACCTGAATCAGTTATCAACAGAATTTTTCTCTAATTTTTAACAGTTTGTGGTAACCTAATGAAAGAGATGTAGTGTTAGGAATTTTGTGATTATGGTACTAGTTCTAATCTTGTTTCCTTTGAAGATATGAAGTGGCTGGAATTGCTGTATGATGAAAAAGTACTCAAAATTATCTACAAAAGCTATTTATTTGACATGTGACTATTTAGAATTTTAACATAATTCAGTATTGGTAAAATTTTAACCACTATTGGCTGTTGTAGTGTTTTAATTAAGAATAGACAGTTTATCAAGAAACCTGTTTTGAAAAAATGAAATGTTTGATTACCTGAAGTCGCAAGTGTATCGTGATCGACCGACATCTCTAGAGATGCTGAAAGACAACATCCGACTCCCAATGCCTCACCATAACTCCGGACATGCTTTACAGTGCTGTTCACAACATTATTCCTAGACTTCAGCTATTGTTGAGGAATGATGGTGAACATATTGAGCATTTCCTGTAAAGAACATCATCTTTGCTTTGTCTTAATTTGTTATGCTAATTATTGCTTTTCTTATCAGATGAAGCGCCATCTGTCGGACATTTTGTGAACTTTATTTTTTTTTGTTCTAATAAAACCCCATGTCATTCCAAGCATGTGTGTCAATTTTTACTTCTCTATCTACATTATTCCGTGATTTATTAATTTTTCAAATTTATACTGACTTTTTGATCACCTGCTATATACTAGCTTAGCTGCATGACCTGGCATTTGCACTGGCTTTCTCTACTTTTATAAATTTTTCCTTTCCTTCACAAAATCAGCACTTCCTATATTATTTTCAAAATTACTTTGTTTTTTTCCTGTCTGCTTAGCTCGGCGTTGCTTGAGCTTTTACCAAGTGTATAACTTAAACTTCCCTGTTTCGAAATTTTTTCACGTCTTTTCTTTGTCAGACAGGTTTCTCCCCGGCGTTGTGCGAACATTTTTAAATGCATAAAATATTGTCATGGAAATTCCCCTTCCTCTTTCGCTATCAGCCCTTCCTGGTGTGTGTAGGATTGCTGTATTAATGTCATTACAAAATTCTCATGGTAATTTCCCACAATTAATTATTACTGCCCTTTTAAAATTTTGGTTACCACTGAAGACCTGCTGTTAAGAGGAGCAGTGAATGTTGGATCTGTCAAGAGCTTAAATGTTTTAGCATTGGTGTGGTATGGTAGTTAGGAGAGATGGGTGCCAGCTCAAGTCTCATCCTCATCATTTGACCATGGTTCAAAATTTTGAAGTTTGTTGCCAATAGCTCTTGAGTAGGTTAACAGTGCAACTTTAATATTCACGCACTCACTTTGTGACAAATCTATACGGAACTTTATCACTAACCTTCTGAGACATCTTTTTTAGGGAAATTTAATTCCCTACCTATTTTCAATCAACTCCAAAAAGAGGACAGGGATTCCTTATTATGCAGATTAGATCAAGTATTTAAGTCAAACGGAATAGTAAAGGGAGAGGCAGTAGGAGAAAGAGATTGAAGCAGGAAGTTATAATAGCGAAGTTAGAAATTTATTATTGAAGACTTCTAGGTGGATAAATTAGGTACAGGAAGAGCTTAGATTCAGTGTGGTAAATATTGATTTATAATTAAAGTCTCATTAAAGTTTTATATTAGGAGTGAGATTAAAGTTAAATGTTCAGTAGGAACATTATTGAATATAATTCTGGGATCTCTTATTGCGGTAATCTCTGCGTGATCGATATTCTAATTGTTAATTAATTGGATCATTAAATATTTAAGTTAATGTAAGGGAAAGTCCCTTTTAAACCTCATAAAGCTATTTTGATTTATTTGTTATTAAAAGTCTTTGATTCTATTTGGGAAAGATAACCAAATAAAGAAAGTTATTTATAAAAATGGCTACTGGTTCTTCATTGACTCAAAATTATTCTCGTTCTCTAAGTGAGATCCAAGGGGATCTTCACAACTTTGTAATTTTTTAGCCTCCAAAATCAAAAATGTACCTTTTTTAAAAATAGTTGTATATTGAAAAAATACAAAATGTAGAAATATTTATAATTACAAAATTTCGCAACTATATTAGATGTTAGAATTAAAATTGTGAGAATTTTTTTTTAATGTTCGAGCATCCTAGTGTTGGTGTGGTGTGATAGTTTAGGAGAGGCGGGTGCCAGCTCGGGTTTTATCCTCGTCACTTGACCTTGGTTCAAATTTTCAAAGTCCGTCGCTAAAAGCTGTCGAGTAGGTGAACAGTGTGACTTGAATATTCATTCAAGTTAAATTTGAAATCTTCTGAATTTAATAGGAATACTGCTATAAATATAAACCGATTAGAAATTTTTTTTACATAGTATAATAACAAATAATAAAGTAATATGCACTTTTTGATAGTTCTAGTACTCATTTTTTATCTTCAATATAATTCAAAAATCATTTGCTGCTCTGACAAAAAAAAAAAAAAAAAAATCCTCATTCTTCTCAACCAATGCATGAAAAATAATGCAAAAACTTTCTTGTGATATCTTTATTGGATTTAAATTTTGTTACACCCCTGGGCAAAATTATGTGTAAATTAATCACTGAAATCATTGGTGGTTCTTAAATCAATTCTATGGCACACACAATGGGGAAAAAAAAACCTTCGAGTTCAGCAGTATGTTTCACTTTCACATTTTATTTTTGTTTGCTATTTTAATTTTATTTCACATGAATTCGCCTGAGCACTGTCTATTTTAAAGCAATATTTTAAAATGGTACATAATAATAGTACAAAATAATTTTTCCCACAAATGTACTAATGATGTTGCAACATTAGTGTGTAATCTTGATGTTGTAGAATTTCGATTTAAAAGGCACAGGTAAAAAAAAATTTGTCTTTTCAATTAAAAATGCTTTGTGAAGTAGATTGGTTCATTTTTTTAATTAATTTTGAAAGAAGGTACATGAGGATTTCAGCCCACAGACCTCATTACCTTGAACCACAATCAAAACAAAGAAAAGAAGACTTAAACTCTCGAAACTGTTTAATGTTGAATTTTACTTAATAATAATGGTTATTGCTTTTAAATTCCCTCTAGATAAAAGTTTTTTTTACTTCAACTAATGGTACATACTCTAAAATTCTGAGTTCAGGAACATGTCCGTATTTGGCCTTAAAAAAGCTTGTGCAGATTTTGATGTTTCCTTTCTAATGGTATTTCAATATCTTGTTAATGGGGATGACTTGTGCAGTGAGTTAATGATGTACAAATATATTAATGTAATATATTTATTACTGATCCTTTAAAAATTAGGAATTTATTGAAGAAAATTATTTAATTTTATAATCATCCAACTTTCATCTGTAGCCTTAAGAATATATTTAACCCTAGTAACACACATTCACAGTACAAAAGAAACTCCCCTTAGCTTAAAATGATTTAAATTTCTTCATACTGAGATAAGAGCTGAGCAATATAGGTTTAATTTCATCAGAGACACATTTGTCTGAAATTATTAAATTGCATTGATGATCTTGCAAGTAAAAAAGTGATTATGATTTAATGTTTTTTTTTTATCAGAAAAATTTGAGTTCATATAAAAAGCTAATTATTAGTTATTTGGTATCCATACACTTGCCTCCGAAAGTCTGTACAGGCGATCATCTTTCATTTTCATGCAAGGATCCCTAATTAAATGAAGTCTTTTTGAATCATACTATTTTTTTATTGATTCCTCTAACGTCTTAAATTCAAATAGTATAAGCAACAATCACCCGATTATTACATAAAATAATACAAATATTTATAACTTGAGAACAACGCAAATCGTGCGCTTCAAAGGTCTTCGTACACTGGAAAAAAGCATTTACAATAATAGATGGTAACTAAAAGTTATTACTTTTTAAGCTATTCTGTTCTTTCTATAACTATCTCAACATATTTGACAAGGATTTAACTAGCTTAGTTGTTTCATCTGTGGATATATTTGGTTCCTTTCTTCTACTCTGACAGATTTGAGCGGTTTCCCCGATGTTATTTGTTCTCATCTGATTATTCACTGATTAAATCCCACAAATGCTGTATTGTGCTTAGGTCTGGGGACTAGGTTGACTTCTTCGAATTGGTGGGACATGTCATAAGAGCCATGGCTTCACAATGTGAGCCATTTGATTGGTACTTTTGTGCCACTGAAAAATAAAATCATCACTCACCACAAATTCTTGGCATATACCCTGATATTTTACAGCAATAAGTTCAAGTATCCACTTTGTACATTGTTGATTCAATAAATTCCAGATTACCAGCTGAAAGGCTTCCAATGCACCCCCCTAAACTTTATGCCTCCTCTGTTTGATAGTCAAAAAGGGATTCTCTCTTCTTAAGATCTATCCAGGAATTTTTGCAGGCACGTTTCGGTGCTTTTTGATGCTAAATTACTAAAATTACTTTCAATTGAATACATTACTTTTTCTAAAAAATATGTGTTCTATTTTAGGTGTGTTTTTGGCAAAGCTATGTCTATCTGAAAGATGAATGGCTTCTTTGAGTGCAACTCTGGCATGATAGTCATCCTTTTCAGTTTTCTTTGAATTGTAATTATAGCCACACCTTTGCAGTATCTCATAACACTCGTAGCTTTTTGTGAAGCTTTTAGTCTTGGATGTATTTTTATAGAGCATATTACAAAGCAAGATTCTCGAGGTGACATTGCACATGGGCGGACAGATCTTGGCTTGGATGTTAAAATTTTGTTTTATTTGTAGTTTCTGAACATTTTTTGAATGTCTCCTATTAACAGTTTCAACAATTGCTTTAAGAATTTTCCTCTTTTCTGAAGATCTATAATTTTTCTTTCAATAATATATCGATCTCTATTATGTTGCCTGCCATGGCACTACAAAAACTTTCAAATCTCAAATCCTAAATAAATCCTTAAAAGAAGCTTATAATTACTTAAAAACACGATTTAGTGCAATTATTTTACAATAAAAAGTCTTTAAAAGCTTTATTTTATAAATGTACGCAGACTTTTGGCGCGGATGGTTGGTGATTATTTGGTGGTCATTCTTGTTTTTCTTATTAAGGTGAATTTTGTTGCTGTTGTTTGAATAAGAAAATTTTGAAGAATTGTGTGTGCTGACAAGTATTTTGATTCTCTAAAGCAAGATTTTAATAGTAATTATAGCATACAAACATGTAAGATGATTGCCCAGCAGACTTTCGGAGGCAAGCGTGCTATAAAGGAGAAAAGTGACTTGCTCACTCATCACAATATCTCCGGAACTGTTACACCTACAGACTTGAAAATGTAATAGGCATGTTCCTATGTTCTATTCATGGAGAAGAGATCCACAACAAAAAAGAGTGTTTTAAAATCTCCCAAAAGGAAAGGTTGTGAGGGGTTAAGATTGGTTATAGGATAAATAATCCTGTTTTTGCACTATTAACACCTATATAACAAAATTTGGCGGGTACCTTTTGTTGAATTGAATATTGCTAAGGGTCTTTTGGAAATCGACTCAAAGGGTACAGAGCTTATTGATAAAAATTTCCATTTCTGAACTATAAGATTTAGGCTTGAAATTTGGCAAGCCTTGTCGCCAGCTCCGAGCTAAAGACCCACCATGTAGGGCTGCAATGCACTCTAAATCTGTTGAGCTGAAACGTCCTCCCTCCAGGTAGTTAGGAGAGGGGTGCCAGCTCAGGTGTCACCCACGCCACTTGACCATCGTTCAAATTACGTAGTCCGTCACCAAAAGCCCTCGTGTAGCTTTTAGCACAGTGCGACGTTAATATTCACCTCACTTGAAATTTGGCAAGCATGTTTATTTTGTTGAGTAGATCCTCTAAATGGGTTTTGGTGGAAATCCACTTTGGGGGGAGGGATTACAAAAACACAAAATATTATTTTACTTCAGTTTTAGAAACTCGCCTGTGCTGTTCTTTTAAGTCTGAGGTGTGAGAGCTGCTAGAATGTTTTTGATACAATCGAACACTTAGATATCAATCTCTCTATATAAACAGAATATACAGGAGCCGATTAAGACAATGTATACAAGCTTGATGAAAGTATATATTATAGAATTACAGTGAATAAAATGACAAAGTTACAATAAGTGTTCAATCTGTAATCCACCCGCCTCCAAACATTTTTTAGTGCAATATCGTCAATTGTTGGCGAGTCCTCAGAGTAATTGCAGGATTTGCATCACAATCTGTTTCAGTTTCATAGCGTAATCCCTGTAGTGTGCGCAGTTCTAGTTGTGCACCACGTTCCTGAGGTAATTCGTAAATAAAAGTAAAGTGGGGTTAAATCCAGTGATTTTGCAAGGTACTCAATTGGACCCTATGTCCAATCCAATGTCCTGTACAACATTATCTGGATAGGTATGTGTGCCCCGTATGTGTAGTGGGTGGGTGGGAACACCATCTTGCTGTGTGAAATTATGTTTTCAATTTGTAATATGCTTACTGATCGCTTTATGGGTGTTAACTTTATAAAAATAATTTGTATGTGGGTGTAACAAATTATATCTCTTATCACCGAGATAAACTATGCTTTCTCAAATACATTTCATTTCAGAATTATAGGAATCTTCGTAATCCCACTTAAAAGTTTGAAACTATTATGCCAGATAAATGATTAAGGATGCCTGTGTGATTTTCCGCATATCCAAGTATAAAAGTTAGATTGTTTTTGTATTGGGACTTATGCATTCATCACTTTAAAAAATGTGTTTTTTTTTCTCTTCTGGATGATTTCGGTGTATATATTTGTGAAGGAGTGAATTTAAATATTCCAATTTGTTTTCAAATGGACAAAATAAATCCCATGTTATGGGAATGTTCTGGGCACATCTCCAACAGAAAGAAGGTATTAATGCTGAGCTAAAGTCTTAATCTGCTGTAATACTGATATCCCGTGGACACTTCCATTTTTGATCATCTTTGATATGCAAAAAGAAGAGGAAGGCAAAAAAAGAAGTAAATCTAGTCATGCTGCGCGTGTTAAAAAGAGTGAGAATTCAAAAGAATCTTGCTGCAGAAAGCCGAAGTGAAATCTTCTGAGGAAAAGTGCCAGCTAGAAAATCTTCAAAGGAGAAAGAATGAAGTCTTCCGAAGAATCTTCAGAAGAAAGTTCTGATGATGATTGTCTACAACATTTATTGGTAGATGATATCTCTTCCTATGATTTTTCTTGAGTCGAAGAGTATCTGCGTGAAACGAGATCTGAAGATTAATTTGAAAGGAATATGTTTTTTTCTAAAATGGTAGTGAAAAATTTTTGACCTTATCAAAAATATATATATATATATATATATATAATATTTATTGTGTGTATGTATATCACTGCCATAGCTAGTTCTGAGTGGGCCTTGTATCTAAATTCCTTCGGTCCTTTTTTCAGATTTTGAAGCCCTGTTATTGGGATTATGTGGTTACACTTACATATTGGGGATCCATGTCTTGATACAGCTGTGGCGGCTATGCCCCAGTATATGCACATATATATATATAGGTTTCTAAATGAACCTGTTTTATGTAAACAATTTTATTTTTTGTGCGATAGCATTAAAAAATTTCCTGCGTGCGCCTTCCTTTGTTATATGTATATGTAAATTCATGAATTTTTCGAACGTTTTTTTTTTTGTGCAGTTATTTTTATGCGGTTTTATCAACCAATAAAACGGTTCAACTGTATTTATCATGCCGCATCAGAACATCCACTTTTGAGTAACTGGTACTACATTTGTTAGGTAAGGATCAAAAAAGGTATCTGGACTGAATTTTTTGAAACAATGCCGCAGCTGTTGATGTATGCGCGCGAATCAAGAAGAGTTTAAAGAAAGCAATTTCGCGAAAAATTTAAAAATAAGTCTGCTTCTGTTTATAACTATACCCTTCTGTTTGGAGGAAAAAGTTTCAAGATTTAATAGTTGTTTATAGTTTATATATGTTTGTAAGTTCAAAAGCAAAATTGAAGGACAAGCATGTAGCTCATAAGTATTCATTTTTAATACTTTTAAATACTCTACATGTGCACTTTTGGATGTATAGTGAATGCCTCGAATTTATTTTGGTTGGCATGTTCTTTTTTTTGAACACTAGTTAAAACATTTATTATTTGTTACTTTAGGAAACTCTAAAAGTATTTCTTTGTAATAACTTTTGTGATTGCTGTTAATCTGATTTCTTTAACATTGGATTACGGATGACATATAGGCGTCAACTGTAATGAGACATTTGTACAAATTGAATTCTTTGGCTCATCTCATATTAATTGTCTTCAAAAAGCGTCGTTTTTCATTGTGTTTTTAACCACATGGGACCCAAGGATTCAATGTTCAGTTATTTTATTGAAAACAAAATGAATGCCCATTGTATTGAAAAAGGTATTTCTTAAAATTAGTCATATATGCTAATTATACGTTTTAAATTAATTTCAAATTCTTCATTCGGTAATTGCAATTACACAATTATTGTTTAGTTTCAAAAAGTCCCACTGATTTATTGTGTAGGATCCCAAATTGCTGCCTTTTCATTTATCGGTTTGGGCATTTTGAAATGTTCACCGCCATTAAACCTGGGATTGTTTCCTTGTAGCATTATTTCCTGACATTTCAGTTCCGTGGATCATTGATCCCTTCAGATTAAAAGTAATATACGTTACCTATTTATTTTTTTATTAAAATTTAAATTTTAAGCCTTGTTTGGAGTATTTTTTTTTTCTGTAAATTCTTTGTTTTATTGGATATTAGATCCAGCTCAGATAACCTTTATAAAAGTTGATATTTTTGTAAGATCATGTTTTTCTAAGTCAAATAAGCCTGGGTGTTTTTTGCACATGTGTTCAAGTAAGTTATATTTAAAAAAAAAATCAATTTACTTTTGGTAGACAGTAAGTAAAGTGTATAAGTATTATTAAAAACATTTTGTATAGTATACTTACTGAAGTTGATAAATAAGAATTATTTATGAAATTAAAAAAGCTTTGTGATTGAAAATTAAATAAAATGAGATGAAACCAATTTAATGTTTATCACGAACATGATCCGAGTACCTTGTTGATTATTAATTTGAATCACAGGGATGTGATTAGAAAAATATATTATTGGACACACACAATCAAAATTTTCCACTGCCCTTTACTTGGAATAGCTATTACTTTCTTTTAAAATAATCAGAGTCATTTAGAATACTTTGAATTATAACCATCCAAATAGTCTAAATTCATTTACTCCTTAAATCATGAAAGAGGGCCTATTTTTTTATTCAAGAAAATTATATAAAACTAAAGTGTATGTTCAAGATATGTATTTATTTTTTTAATTTTTTAGAAATTTTAGCCTTGAAATACAAAAATTAATTTTTAGCAAAAGCCAACACTTTAGGTTACTATAACTGGATGTTGGTTTTCCAGCAAAGAGAAAAAAACTAAAAAATGTGTTTTTTAACAAAATGCCAAATCACAAGGGTAACAGTACAGATCCATCATGTCTGCTCTCAGATTCAACTAAACAAACTTTCAAACAATGAGTTATTTCAAAATCACTCCAGATTCATTTATACTTAAAGTTGAATCAATTCACTTCCAGACTAATTCCTCAATGTTAAAAAAAAATTCTTTTATCACAGAACGCAATTCATCAATTTACTAAGAGTGGAACAAGTAACTGAGGCTAGGTCTTATATCACTAATATATGTTTGATTTTGCTAATATTTAGTTTGAAAATAAAATAACTATCTACAAACACAATAATAATCTGGTACTGCCATCGGATGAGAATAAACATGATCCCCCCTGGCATTTCCAAATAGATAGTTTTAATCTTTTTTAGCATGTTACTTTTGAACGCCTACCCCGAAATACGATGTGCGCAAGAAATAGAGGAAATTTCACCCCGTGATTTTGATGGGAGTGAAAAGAATTGTGGTGATGCCCAGGAGCAGGCACGCCACCAAACATTTAACGTTAATGGTTGCACAGGTGACTGAGTTCTTTCATTATGTTTACTAAAAAAGGCGATACAAACCGTATTGCAGTGAATAATTTGAATTAAGAGAACGTATGCTTTTAAGGACTTTGAATTTTCTCTTTGATAATTTGGGAAAACATCCAACAAACTGAACTAAAAATGTTTCAAAATGTGTGTGACAAGGACATAAATCCGGACACTTTTCGTTAACATTCAGGGGAATATTGCTGGCAAAACTGTTATATTTTGTACCATGTTGTTACTTTTTCTTGAACTTACGCTTTTTATTTGACAGTGCTTTTAGTATGTCTTGTGTACACCCTTGTGGCTTGGATGGATTTTAGGTGGCATTCAAAAATTTTTCCTTTCAACTCAAAAGTTTTGCATTCATTGTTTTTCTCAAATTTACTTTCGCTATCATGAGTTCATATGCATTATTTCAGCATGTTCTTCCCTTGCTTGATCAGTTTTCAACTTCCTTCAATAGAAGTCACAGATGCTAATTTCTTTTTTTATATTCTGCTCATTTACATTTAAGCCGTAATAAGTCATGCAACACAGCAATCAAAACTGCCAAAGTTCACAGGGAAAAAAAGTAGCTGGCTCATAATATTTTGAAAATAAAGTGGTCGTGCAGGGGAACTCGGTCAAAACAAGTACCTTAAGGTTGTAAAAACCATTTGCCACTCCCGAAAAGGAAATATTCAGCAAATGCATTTATTCCCCATAGAAGACTGTCATAGCAGGAGGATACTGTGAAGATTCTTTGGTTACAAATAAACAATTTTCTTAGAAATAACAATTCATGAGCCTGGTGTGACTGGCTAGGCACTTTTTATTTGACGCTCCCAGTTTGAGGTGTAGCTATTTGCAAATATTCTGGGGCAGGAAGCATGATTGGAAACTGTTTTAGAAAGGAATAAAATGTACTTTTTGAATTTCAAGAATATTTGAAGGTTGTAGAAGTAGTTACATTTGCATTCTAAAAGTTTCATTTAACAAGGTAAAGGCACGACGGCAAAATTTATTTGGGGATGAGATTTTTGTGTATTTGTAGTACTCCTCTTGGGTGTTCAGCCCTAATTGTAATTGTGCCAAATGGACATTTGATTTGGAGAAAATAGCCTTCGAAATTTATTCTTGACTTATGTACAAATAAGTTAAATTAAGCTTCGTTGTAGCGGTGGCTTAAATGGTAATGTATCTGCATACCATGCAGTCCGAGTAGAGTTTAGGCTGCACAAAATAGTTTGGTTTTTTTAATTTTATCTAAGTATTTTGTATTTTAAAAAGTAAAATAAGTTAATGTTTTGAGGGGGGAAGGTGGTCACTCGTGTGACTCAATCTCTATCTGACTGCATGTTACACAGTTCGTTACCCCCATGCCACTGCACATGCAGAGTTTAATTTAACTTATTTGTATATAAACTGCGTTTAAATTTCGAAGGATATTTTCACCGAATTGACCGTCCATTCGGCGCAATTATATTTAGGGTTAAACCCCCTAAAAGAAGTACTACTATTATAACACAAAGTTTTGTCCCTAAATGAATTTCCCATGTTGTGCCCTTTCCTTGTAAGATTAAGATATATTTAGAAAATCATCATGATACTTGCAAAATTTGCCAAACAAACTATTGTTTTTTACATGAGATATTAATTACTACTATTTTTCATTGTTGTTTAACAAATCATTTCATGATAGTAATGAATCAAGGTATGACACATTTCAAAATTATTGGTTTGAATATGAAATTGAAAGATATATATAAAGAGTGTTTTATTTCCAGGTATAGAAGTTTAAGTTGGCATTACTTTCCAAGATGGCGACCGATTTAACAGCTGTCAAGTGATTTATTCTCAGTTTGGTTTGGCAATTCATCAAAACGATCATCAAGCAAGGCGAAGATTCGTCGAATGGGCCCAAAACGAGATTGCCGTTGTTCCCGATTTTCATAAGCGAATTTTGTTTAGCGATGAAACGCACTTCTGGTTGAATGGCTACGTCAACAAACAAAACTGCCGCATTTGGAGTGAAGCTAATCCACAAGTGTATGTCGAAACACCGTTACATCCAGAAAAACTGACTGTTTGG
>BMAU01002356.1:0-365153 GCA_019973935.1 Trichonephila clavipes
AAATTAAAATCAATTTCATAAGGTTAAAATTTATTTATAATTTTATAAATATTTAAATCGCGTTATTTTTGGTCTTTAAAGTACTCTAATTTTATTGCTTGGATCAAATGTTCAGTATTGACTGAAATGACAAAACTTTTCAAACGAATTTTAAGTGCTTCAGACACAAGGAAAGATTTAAAAAATAATACCTTTCGCAATAACAATTATTCTGTCAAATGCAAGTCATTTGACTAGTTGAGTTGTCTAGCCATATTTATTTTTAACTTAATTGAGGAATGACAAAATACTTTTGCACGAACTAGTTAATGTATTTTCTTTTACTACATTCATTTAAACTCTTCATCACTTTTTTTTAACGACAAAGTAAAATTAATAGCACAAAATTTCACAGGATCGTACTGCAATTGTGGACAAGCGTCAACTGTGGCCTGGTGGCATCGTGCCTTACGAAAAAGACACAGGATTAAAACAAACGACATGTAAGTATCAAGAGAGCTCTTACGAAAAAAAAAAGCTAAAGAAGAGCTCAGAATTAGGTAAAATTTCAAAAAACTAATTGCGTTTCAATTAGAGTAAGTATGTTGTTAGCGCATCTTTAAAAAAATTAAATGATAAGTAAAAGAAATAAAGGTTTTAAAGCTTACTTTTTTTTTTTTTATCTCCAATGATATCTATATTGAAAAGAGCCATGCACTAGTACTTTAAAATGAATGCAATGTAGGAACAAGATATCGTTTCATATCATTGTTGAAATATCACACAATTACATTTTTATGCAGACAATTCACAGTCCTATTATTTCTGCAAAAAGTCAAATGACTGAAAAAATGAAACTTTATTTATCTTACAACCAGAACGGCATGTAGGCCCCTGCTACAATCTTCCTAAATATTCTCAGAACTTTGAAATGAAATTCGGGATATGACCAAGCAGAAGAATAACAATAATAACTATTTATCACACACACACACACACACACACAAATGAGAGCTTTGAAAATAAAAATAAAAAATCACCGTAGAAAAATTAGAGACACATGTATCAAAATGCTGTTTATTTAAAAGAAATGACATTCCTTACGAACTTAGAGTTGTAGATCTAAAAGCATACTATTCTTTTCTAAAGCTTGGAATACCTCGAATAAATTACTTCAAAACATAAAAGCACCGAGCACGTACATTTCTGATTTTTTCGTCAAAAAGGGAGGGCGCGTTATACGGCGAATACACCTAAAAATTAAAATTTGCAGCTTGAAAGGATTTCACGGTGCCCTGAAAAGTATTTTCTTTCCATTTTCGTCAACTTGTGGAATTTGTGTTTGATATATCTCCCTCTTTTTTATAACTTAAATTTAACTGAAAAGTATATTTCGCGTTCATTTTCAGTGTTGTTCGTCCTCGAGAGGGCCATGGAACAGTACCACATAAACACGTGCATCAAATTCATTCCCCGTACCACCGAGAAGGATTAAATCCGAATATTTCCTGGGCAAGGGTAAGGAAGACAATATTAGCATTCCTCTTTTTCTTTTTTGGAAAATGATTGTACAACTTAATTTGAAAAAATTAAAGGGAAAGAATTAGTATTTTTGTGTTTACTCAATTATTAATACTTTTCTGAATGTTACAATTTCTTATATAATTAAATGTTGCCCCGAAAGAGTTGTTAGGATGAATCATAAAGTCAAGGACGAAGTAATAACAATTAAGGAGGAAGTAATAAAATATTTTGATTTTGGAAGTGTCACCAATCCGGTTCTGGTTCATTTTAAACAAATCGCTTGTTGTACGATTGATCATTATTTGATTTAGTACTTTATTGTAGATGTTCAATATGTGAGTAAGGAAACTGTTAATGTGTACTAAAATATGGAAAAAAAGTATTTTCACAACGTTTCTGACTGAAATAAGATATGATGTATTCTGCTGCTGATGAATTTACAGATAGATTGATTTTCCTGCTATCGTTTTATCATCCTATTTTGAAGAATTACTTAAAGTAATAGACATTGAAGAATTACTATTGGTAGTCCTTTTTTTAAATAATTGAATTAAATGTCTAATTGCAGCTCTTAATGTGTGATTATATACATACACATATATAATAAGGAATACGTTATTTAGTGCTGCTTCACTCCGTGCGGACCCTTAGCAATTTGAGTAATAAATTTAAATTAGTACTGATTTTTTAATTCAATATTATAAGACTTGGAAAGATGTTGCTCCTGAATATTGTTCCTTCCAGAACAGTGATCGTCAAATCGTCAACCGCGAACTACTAGAAGCTCGTTTTGTTGGCATGGTAGTTAGAAGAGAGTAATGCCAGCTCAGATGTCATCCTCGTCACTTGACCGAAGTTCTAAAATACAAGGTTCCTCGCCAATAGCCCTCGTATTGCTTTATAGTTCGACGTTAATACAGCTACCGCTCTCTTAAGGAGCCAATTTACAGTATAGAAATGTAATCCTATATATACATATGGGAAAATGACTACAACCTAAGGAGGATGAATGCTTTATTTAACAAGATGAAATATCTAGGTTATACTGAACAGCAAAGGAGAACGTCTTTCTCCTACGTCTAAAGCTTAGCGTCCCTAACGTCCGTCTACATATTTTCCCGTGTGTCCTTTTAGTCGGACATTCCTGACGGGGTGTGAAGTCGGTGTGGACTGCTCCACCCTAAGTACAGGGGGAGGGGTTGTCCATTGCACATTTCCAATCCTACACATATATAATCTAGTTCATCAGGATTATATCATCATGTCTAATACAATTCAATGTTTATGCAGCTGCTACTATCACGTGGGACGAACAGATGGTCAGCAGCCTGTGTCCTTGGGAAAAGGGTGTCATCCAGAAGGGACCATAGTCCACGAGTTGGGGCATGCCATCGGATTCTACCACGAGCCGAACAGATCGGACAGAGACGATTACATCATCATCTATTGGGACAATATCAAAGAAGGTCTCCGCTGAATGCACATCCTCTCTATATGTTATAAAAAGCACTTCAAACATAAATAATATTCATCTAAGGCTGATAAAAAGTTGATAAAATTTAAACTGATTCATTGATATCTTCTCGTGTTGTTATGTTGATTTTAAATAATAGGATGGATTAGAGCATTTATATAAGTTAATGAATATATATTCACAATTGTATTATACAGAAATTCTAAATACATTACTAAAAAAATTTCAAATATTTAAAAAAATTATAGGAAAATGTACATAACTTGCTTAGGAATCTTTGCTTGGAAATGTACATATACACTCAGGAACATTGAAAATAGCGACCCAAGAAGGAAGCTAAGTACAATCGCGAAAATTTGCAAATAAGTACAGCGTAATGTGATATGCAAATGATCCAAGTTTTGTGCCAATACGCATGCTCATACACACCGAGGTGGCGCTACAATCAGGAAGAGGGTGCTATATAAGCCAGCGCAAATTCGAAAATTCATAAACGTGACGATTACTCACCGATTGTAGGAAGACTTTGGTAAACGAAACATGCTAGGTAAACGTGCTAGAAGACATTTCTCACAGTTAAGCGAGTTTGAGAGAGACCTGATCATCGGGATGAAAACTGCAGGCTGGTCGACGCGCAGTGTTGCTGGCCAGGTGGATCGTTTGGAGTATGGCGTTAGAAATTGTTGGAAGCAGTGGACACGAGAAGGTACCCACGCGCGGAAAACCGGGTCTGGAGCGACCAGGAAGGCCACGAGGAGAGAGGATCGAAGGATAGTGTGGCAAGCACTTGTGGACCCCACAGTGACTCGTTCAACGATGCGAGCAGACGTAGGCGTAGCAATTGTTCCACAAACAATTTCCAGACACCTTGCAGAAGCAAATATTAAATCCAAGCGCCCTTTCCGTGTACTCCCTTTAACACCGGAACATCGGCAACTGGGTCTACAGTGGTGCCAAGCCAGATGAATGTGGAATGTCACAGATTGGCAAAAGGTTGTGTTTAGTGATGAATCCCGGCTTGTTTTGGGGACAGATGATAACCGTGTACGGGTGTGGAGGCGACCTGGTGAGCAGTACAATTCTCCCCACACTGTTCTACGTCACACTGCCCGCACAGCTGGTGTAATGGTCTGGGGCGCCATAGCCTATGATAGCCGGTCCACTTTAATTGTGATGCGTGGAACCTTAACGGGCCAACGTTACGTTGATGATATTCTTCGACCCCATGTAGGACCTTTCCTAAATGGTCTCCCAGTGGCACTTTTCTAGCAAGATAATGCTCATCCACATACAGCAAGAGTTGCTCAAGACTTCCTACGTCATTTTCAGACTCTTCCATGGCCGGCTCGCTTCTCCGATTTGTCCCCTGTAGAGCACGTGTGTGATTAGCTAAAACGGCAGATGCCATCGTGTCACTCTGTACATGATTTAGAGTTGGCTGTTCAAGATTTGTGGGCCCATCTTCCTCAGGACAACATAAGGTGTCTAACCAACTCAATACCGGACCTTTTGGCGGCATGTATTGCAGCTGGAGGTGGTCGACCGCGCTATTGAAGTTGCCCAGTATTTGTGTCGTGGCACACCCTGTATTCGTTTAATTGTCTTGTTTTTGAGATCAAGTAAATCTATCATCTGTGTCAGTATGTGTATTAAATTTCATTTCAATCCGATGCTTTCTTCTTGGGGCGCTATTTTCAATGTTCCTGAGTGTTCGTATGATATGTATAAGAACTTCACTTTTATTTTAGGGGTTTTAAATATATACGTGTGACACAAAAAACGAGACTAAGTGTGTAACTTGAAAAAAGAGTTGAGTTGGCAATAAGTGTTTTGGTGACGTCATCCCACACATCTCCTCTATCCATGTAGCCATTTGCGCTTTAACCGATCACGCCAGTTGGGAGTACTGTGCCTTTGAGTGAACACGTGTAACTGCATTCTGCCGAAAAAATGTCGAACCGACAACAAGTTTCTGTTGAAACTTAAGACATCAGCCACGAAAACATTTCAAATATTACCGATACTTATGGAGATGAAACTTCGGCTTGTGCACATGTGTTTGAATGGCATAAGAGGTTTTCAGGGAGAAGAACAATGTGGAAGTTGATTAATGTGCTGGGGGCCCAAAGGTTAGCAATCACAGACCAAAACATTGCAAAAATTCGTGATATGAGTGGGTTCTCCCTCACATCAGTGGTCAGTTTGTTAATCAACCCTACTACATTGAAGTACTAAAAAGGCTTCGTGAAAAAATTAGGAAAAAAGGCTACAATTGGGGAGTAGTGGATGGCTGATGCACAAGGACAATGTACCCGCTTACACGGTCGTATCTGTTGAGCAGTTTCTGACCTGCAGAAATATTATTGTGATAGGGTGTCCTCCTTATTCACCTGATCTGGCCCCATGGGACTTTTTTTATTTCCTACATGAAAAAGTTGCTTAAAGGGAACTCATCTTACCTCAATGAAGAGGTTCAGGGAAAAACGGAGAACCTATTGAAGGGACTTCCAAAAACTTCGGTTCAGAACCATTACCAGCAATGGCAACCCGAATACAGAAGTGTGTGAATGCTGAAGGAAACTACTTTGAATGTGATAATACCACGGGAAACTGAATCTATTCGTACAATAATTTGTTGGTCCAGTCTCGGTTTTTTGTGTCACACCTGGTGTGCATCGGAAACTAAAGATACGAAGGAGCATTCCGCGTATGTATATGAATAAATACTTTGCGATGAAAGGATATTTACAGAGGCAATCCATGTAACTGAAGAAAAAAGATTGCTTTTGTTTAATTGGTTGATTAGAAACATTTAAGAAAATACTGATTGGATAAAGAAAATGGATACATATTTTCTTTTATCTCAATAATCGATACATATATGGAAGCACGTGGCCTTTTATTAATTGTTTAAAAGTTTTTAAAAAACTCCTTAATTTGTTTTTAAATATATTCTTTTCTTTAATACAAATTCAGAGAGTTCCTATTTTTCTTTTCTCTCTAATGGATCTGCGTATTGGTATATTTGAACTTTGCAGACCTAGTTCATTCCCCAGGAGCTGGTATCACTTTTTATTTCGGCACCCTATAGGCGATACCAATTGCCGCAAGTAATTTTGATGCCCATTCCTATTTTTAATTTCGGCTTGTTTTGCAATAGTTATACGAACATTTAACACAAAGACACAGTTTGAGGTAATCCTTTATTCTTGCCATTTTTAACAGTATTGTGCATATAAATACATTTTTTCTTCGTGCTGTATAATTTATTATATAAAGTAATGTAAACTACACTCTTATATAGAGTGAAAAAAGGAAGGAAATGATCCTGGACCCCCCCCTAGTTAAATAAACTTGACATTCGTATTGTTGCAAATTGGCATGGAGGAAAAGCAGCTCACAACTCCGATTTTTTGAATGATAACAAATTTATTACTAGGCCAGGACCAACAAATGGCTACATGAAGACTAATCGACGTATATATACACAAGGAAATGTTATAATAGTTTATTTACAATAGTGCTTAACGTACTGGTTTTAAACAAACTTAACAGCCCTTCCGAAACGGCTCTTTAGAACGCTTATCTAGCAGGAACTGACAGATTTCTCTGTCTTATCGTAGTCAACGTATAAGCAGATTCATTATCTTAACTGACTATCTTCTGAGCTCCACTGACCTTTATATTTTGACATGTAAATTGCTAGAAGGGTTGAGTCAAGGGACTTCTCGGTGATTCGTTGGCGATATTATTTTTGTCACCAAGGGCGATAAAGTCACCAATCTGGTAACCCTGATCACACATTGTATGATTATCATAATCGTATTCCAGTTCATGCTGGGAAGCAAACTCAATTTTTACACGAAATGAGTATCACAGCAGAGAAAACAACTTAAGTGGAGTATTTCAATAATGTTAGTTTCTGATTAAAAATTGTGCAACATTTCGAACATTTCTATTAAAAATGTAATATTTTTCTGACGAGTGTCATTGTGTTTGCAGGTGCGGCCGATCAGTTCTTCAAACTTAAACCTGAACAGAATCAGCTGTTGACTCCTTTTGATTACAACTCTATCATGTTACACGGTTCCTTCACCTTCTCCAAGGAGCCCCACAATCTGAGAACGATGGAAGGCAAGAACCACGAGTTCTTGTACGACGTCCTTTCCAAAGGAAAACAAGCGGAGAGTGACATCAAGAGAATCAAAGCGCTGTACAACTGCTGAAAGTATTTTAACAAGCCCATATTGTGTGTGTACATAATAATTTTTCATAACTGAATTATTATTTCTATTTGTCATGTTTAAGCTGACGATGTATTGTCGTACCTGACCACTTTTCAAATTAAAACAGTACAACATGTGTAAACAATCGAGTGAATATTTATTTCTGGTTATTAGCACCACTACTTTTTTGCCAATCAATTCAAATTGATAGATCAATAAATTAATATCTGTATTGAATCAGCTCAAATCCATCAATCCAAATCACAATTTTTCCTTCCTTCATTAGAGCTGAATTCAACATATTCAGCCAATTTAATTCGATCAATGAGTTACATCCATCAAATAATTGATCAAACAATCTAAATGAATAAATTGATCTGTTCATTAATCAATTTATCAATGCAATTTACTCAACAACCCATCCATCTATCCAATTCCATTCAAATGCTGTTCTGGGCTCTAGATTTCAAAAGGTAAACAACAAACATAAAACTGTTCATAATTCAAAACAAGAAAATAATCATAACGTACAATTGGGAAAAACTTGGTGATAATATTTATAATAACATAAAAAAGCTTAAAAACATAAGAATGTGTCATATATAGTCCATTTTGTTACAATAATAGAAACATACGTAAAATTTCCTGAAAATTTATTGGGACAAACAAATTGAATACAAGAAAAACATGTCAATAGTGAGGATGAATACTCCGAAGTGCAATACAGCCCTGGCAGCAACATTTTGGGCTGTTTATAATGTAGTCGATGAAAGAATTTGTATCAAGGCCCATTAATTACGCAAATCAATTCTATGCCCGCGTAGGATTTGTGTACTTCTACTGGGAGCATCCCACGCATGTTCAATGAAATTAAAGTCGAAAGAGTACATCAGAAAATTTATTCGATCTCTAGTTTTTTCTTCAAGAAATTGGTGCACGAAATGAGCATTGGGAAATCGGACATTTGATTACAAAATTAAAAAAAAATCCTTATTAACACTAGAACGTTCATCGGTGTCAATTTGACACCGGAGCCTGTTTGTTCTCCTTTCCGCACTTTTGTAGGGAATTTGAAAATTTTTCGTGACTTTTAATTACTTTTCATGTTAATTACATAGTAAAATTTTTGTGGTTCTAGGTTAATTAGGAGATAATTTTACAACTAAATATACCCAGAGCATCCGCTAGTGTCATTTCGATATCAAGGCTTATTATCATAAATAGCTGTCGTTCATCATTACTATTTGTAAAAAAACTTCCCTAAGTACTATCGCTTATTTATTTGACCTTGAATGCCGTTGACCGTTATTGGGTTAACAGTGGAAAGGAGTCTATGTTTCTAAAATTGTTGTATCTAAGTGTTTCGTTACATAGCATTTGGTTAACTGCTCATAAAAGAAAATTCATTTCATTTTCAAATCTTGTGCACAGAGCAGAGAACCTGAAACGATGGTTCATAGAATAGGTCTAAGCCCTGATGAAATTGCTAATTTATTGCGAGAGATTTCTGAGAAGGAATCGAATGGTGGTGAGATGTCTTGCTCTAAGTTAGATTCCAATTATTGAGTGAAAGTGACTGTGAAGAATGAGAAGAAAGCGCAGATATAATTGATAATATTCCAGTAAATTCTGACATATATATAGCTAGGGATGACATAGAATGGATACCGCATAATAGTAATGTTACTGGCAAATTTGATACTCGAAATGCTTTGCGACAAAGGAGTGGTCCAACAAGCTTCGCGAAACGTAATGTCAACGTCAGTTTTTATGATATAAAGGGTCATAAAATGTTAATTATACGAAATAATATTAAAAAAACTAAACCATACTGAACAGTAGTCTTGCAATTAGTTAATTAAAACAATTATTTTATATATGTCGGCTGGGTGGCATGGTTGGTTTGTCGCTGGCCTTCTGTACCCAAGGTTACGGGTTTGACTCCAGCACAAGTCGATGGATTTTCATGACGCAGAAAATCGACAGCGGCAATGTAGTATGATTATACGGCATATAAAAGATCCCAAGGGGAGGGGGTTGTGCTCAAGGCAAAATTAAATTCTAGTACAGATTTGCATCGTCAGAGCTCTGGTGCTTCCCTCTAGTGAGTCAAAATTTCCTGCTGCGATTAGTGACCCCCTATATGGCACCATACTAAAAAGAGATATTTGCATTCGGTGCCTGTACTAGGTACATTGGTGAACTCTGTCAATTAACTGTGTTCATAATCTATCATTAGAAATAAAAAAAATTTATTTTATATATTTTATATCATGGTGTGTCGAAATGACACCGGTGAACGCTTAAGGGTAATCGAAATCCCGAACGTTCTAGTGTTAAAACGATAAAGGGATAAACAAAAGTGTGCAATATGTCATATCTGCATCTGTGAGTTTTAAGAATACCCTGTGACAACATATATAAGTTTGTGTGTCCACCTAAAGATAATTCTCTTCATATAAGACATCACTTTCTGTGAGTGAGTAAATATTAACATCGTACTATTTAGCTATTCGAGAGCTTTTGGTGACGGATCTCGTCATTTTGAACCATGAGAGAGGATAACCACGAGGATAACACATAAGCGGGCACCTCCCTCTCCTAACTCCCCCACCCTCACCAGCGGGAGGACGTTTGAGCCTGGACATATTTATGATGCCCACCTAGAGCACATCAGTTGTCCACGGCAGGCAGTTTGTGAATGTCCGAACCTCTGGCACTTGAAGCAGAGCAGAGGATTTGGAATGTATGGGTGTATTTTATAGTTTAGATAACCAACTTTGATTCTAATTGGTAATTTTGGGCTATTGAAAGTTGAAATTGTTTCGTAGGAATAACTGTTGCATCTTTATTTTTTATTGTGATTCTTTTGACCTGAATCACACCCTGATTTGAAAGTCCCTCAAGGATTTCAGCCTCAGAAGTGTACAAAGCGTCAGGTTCAGAAATGATACTTCGGTTGGAGTTAAGAGATTTATATGGGGCAACATGAAGCGGATATTATCAAGAAATGTTTTTGAATATAAATAAGATTTGGATTGTACAGAAGATTTCGTTCTCACAATCAGACTCTGGATCTCAAATTCTTTAACTGATTTTGGTTCACCAATTCCCTGTAGAGCTCGTGGTAGCCTAGTGGTCAAGTTAACGGACTCGATACCGGTGCATCATGAGTTTGAGCCTAGTACCACTGAAGATACGCCATGTAGGGGGGGGTAATACACGTTAAATCTGTCGAAGCTCAAACATCCACCTTTTGTTGTGAGGTGGAATTTAGGAGAAGGTATACTAGCTTTCAGGTGTCAACCATGGCTCAAAATTACGAGGACCGTCACCAAAACCCCTCGTGTAGCTGAATTGTGCGTCTTTAATATTGACTCACTCCCTGTAGAACTCTCTGTACTGCAAAAAAAAATCCCGAGACACTATTAGTTAATGATAGTATAAAAAAACGTGTATTACTCGCTATCTGATCTATCATTAAATTTATGGGTAAGACGAGGCCTTTACCCGATCATTGCAAAGTTAGTTCCATGAACGAGAAGCTGTCCCTCCTCATACCACAGAGTCCAAAGAGAGGGGTATTCCCAGAACACCATTTTCCCCCTTACAAGACACCACGCACGGTAAACATGCGGGATGGCGAGCCAACAGTGTTAGTAAAATAAAACCATAAACGAAACAAAGAAAGAAAAGAAAAACAAACAAACGCACAACTTAAAAATAAAAACTAAAAAATGTTTGGCGAAAAAATAAACAAAATTGTAACTAAATAAACCTAGAAACATTATGCTTAGTAAAACGAAAATTGTAAAGTAATTTTGATATAGGTTCTTCTGTAGTATTAACCGGAAAAGAAAAAAAAAAGAGGAAAATGTATGATAAGAAGGAGGATCGGAAAAAGAGAAGAATACCCCGGGGATGTGAGGCCCGTGTTGACTGTAAACCCGGCACCTCGGGATTGTGACACTCGTTTAAAGATGAGCTCCTTGAAGGGATTTCCCTGGGGAGAGGTGAAAGAAACATTATACACTTGATAGCCCTTGCAACACCGGGCTGTACAGCTAGCTTGTCAATTTTTTTGATGAAACTTTTAGAAATTGGCATTTAATACATAAAACAGAATAATAGAATGTGTTCAATTAAGTTCGATTGATTTAATTGGATGCTTATACCTTCATGTTTATGCCCTGTCACTCCATTCTCCAAGTCAAAGTCACTTGAAGTCTTTGAGCTTTGACAAGATCAGGCCGAGTTGATGAGCGTGATGAGTATAAAACTTTATAGAAACAGTATATAGAAGAATAAGTTCCATAAGTGTAGATGTAGCTTTATTAACCTTTTTTTCAACTTCTATTATATATTATTTCGCAATCTCTCTCTCTATATATCTTGATCAAATTTTCAATCGTTAATAAAATAGATTTTAAAGGGCTCAATTGAGGTGAAATTATATATACACAATTATTTTGGATGACAATACGGTAGTTTAATTATAATCAATAAAAATTAATTGATTAAAACTAATTATTCAAAGAATTACAGATACAGCCACGTTGGCATAATTTTTGGCGATTTGGGTCAAAACTTTAACAGATTTTCTTTTCTCGCATTACAGCATTCAGTTGAACTGAAATTTTATACATAAGATTTCTTTGGATGGCAATGTTATACTTTAGTGATAATTAATAAAAATTAATTGTCACTTAATATTGGGATTCTCTCATAAGTTTATACATATTTATATTAATTGTAATTATTTGCTAAAAAGTAATTAAAATAAAATTTTTTGGTTTACCTAAGTAGAAATGGAATGAAAAAAGGATTTTTATATTACTTGTTGTATAATGTTGTTGTCGTTATAATTGTTTAAAACTGTAATAACTAGAACAATTAAATTACTTCATATAATTTAATTTAGCTTTATTTTCAGCCTGAATATCTTCTAGATTATGCAATCAATGCTTGGTATATAAAACTGAGAGCACTCTCATGGCTTCCCTTCAGCATTTCGGGGGTTTGTAAGAAAAAGATCTGTTACATAAACATTATCAGAGCTTATCAGCGAGAAGAGAATCAAAGTAATTCACTGTAATCAGATAATAGCGGAGCACAATCGTTGTACCGTTGAGAAAAACACGAAAGGGTGCAGCGAATCTGTTTCTTGAAAATATACCGAATCCGGGAATTTTCTCGACGTGAAAAGTTTCACCTGTGTTGCACCCCCTCTCGCCCCTACATCGTATTCACTGATATAAAATAAAAAGAATGGCGATTTTTTGTTTCGATATTGTCCCAATACCAAGATGACTCTCTGCTTCGTACTCTTCCTTCTTTGTGGTGCCACCGGTATTTTGGCCGACCCTTTTAGTAAGTCTTCAATCCATTTCAAAACTGATTCCACAACCCGCGATAAGAGATGATTCAATTTTATTTAAAAGCGCTGCTAGATTATTTCTTTTAAATTTAGAAGTGTTTCTTTGATTGTTTATTATTCTAAATTCATTTTAACAGCTTATTTGGGAGATCTTCCTATGCAGAATCCGGATTTGTTTGGAGGTGACATTCTTGGTGTAGACCCTAATGTAAGAGAAATTTAGATTGTTACTGTATTAAATAATTTAACGCTTCTTACTTAAAAAAATTGTAAATATATGATCCCTTTTACCATTTCAACAGTATTTTTATATCTTACAAGATCTATCTTTATGGAATACAAATAAGAAATATGAAGACAGAATCTAAAAAGTAATGAAGGATATTACTTTTGCACTTGATTAAATAAGAAATAATAGTAATAATTTACTGAAATTCCCCTGAGACAAAAAATAATGACGCTTTGTTCTTCTTATAAGTTAATAAAGTTGCATTGATAACTTTCTAAAAAGATGTCTATTATTGCGATGTATTGCCCAACTAAAGAAAATAATTAATCTAAATTAACTTTTTAAATATAATTATTATGATTTTTTTAGCGTATTCTTTATAGTTTCCAAAGAAAACAGCAGGTGTTTTGTGAGTCAAATAACCAGATTTGATAATTTAAAAATGAACCAGTGTTAAAATTATAGATAATAGAAAGTGGGATAAAGTATTAACTTTAAAATACATCCATTGCTATCAAAGAGGTATGAGAGTGATAAAATTTAAAAAAATATGTTTCCGTTTAAAAGTTTCTGAGATTGCTGAAAATGCTTATATACTTGAGAAATAAGCAAAAGAACTTTCAAGACATTTTTAAAATTTAAGAGGTTTCCATTGTTGAAGAAATTTAAAACAACAATTATAAATACATCTAATTAATATTTAAAAAATAACAGTTATATAATACACATTTTTTCATTAATCTCTCGATGGTGGATTATCTTAATATCTATTACAAGTACTGGTTGATGCATATAAATATGTAAAAGTATGTCCAAAATATATGCTACCAGTGTACATTTTTCTAACTTTTTTACATATTCATTGTAATTTTTTTCATTCTTGGCATTTTTTATCAAAATTAGAAGTGTGTAAAATTAATTATCAGCTGCTATGGGATAAGAAAAACCAGGGAACACCTGGGTAAAATGTTCGAATGATGGAATATGTTCTTTAATCCTTTTATACTCAACAAATATTTACAATTCTTCGATTTAAACAAACATAACGACATAGCAGTCTTTTATACAAAGTAAATTTAAAAAAAGATAAAAGAGAGATCCTATTGTAATTAAAATGATCTAGAATAAATTTTTCGGTCTTTTTTTGAATCCCATGTAATAAAATATTTTCAAACTTTTAAGGAATCTAATCAGGCGTTTAGAAAAAATGCGAAAAATATTCTAATATCACTGATTTGTTATTCAATTTGAATTTGCTTTAGTACTTCTGTTACAAAAAATTACATTTACGTTCAATTAAATAATTCAAATGCAGTTTTCTGCGGAATTCATTATTTAATTCGTCTTATTTTTTAAGCGAATCAATTTTATTGTTGGTTAAATTAGATTACTACGGAATATTTGTATTGTAATTGAGTCATTTATTGTTTAGAATTAAATCTCTTTGAATTGTGAGGCCCCCGACCGTGGGGACCTCATTTCGACATTATTTACGCGGCATGTTTCTGTGGGGAAGAACGAAGGATCACTCAAATAATTCGTTTTTAAACCTCTTTATTAAGGTCTTAGCTTAAGCACAATACACAACAATAATAACTAAGTAAGTTGATCTAGAATGAGAAGACGCAACACGCATTACCAAATAGTTGCGTACTCGACCACTGAATCTAGCTTTATAGATAATTCCTCTATCACTAATATACGTCTTTTCCTTATAACTTTTATAAAACTGCTTACCGCTATATCCTAGATAATCAGTCACGTTCAGTATCTGTTCTGATGTGGCTTTACTCTGCCAGTATTACGTATAGCCTCGAAACCACCTTTGGTTCGGCAGTACAGGCACGGCTAGGCTATTTCACGGAGTTAGGCTTCTTCTAACTTTATCTCAAATCACTTTACAGCTAACTCTCCACCTAGCGACTTCACTTCCCACTTAACAATCCCTTCTGCGCATAGACATAGATCCGACATAGACTCCGCACTAATGCTAACTTCCAATATATATATATAATTCCTCATTTACATAACCCCGTTTTTCTTCTTGAGTTGGTTGGAAAGAATTGCCATTTCAGCCCCAGAGAAACCCCAAGAGTACATTGTGTTGAAAGGCCCGTCACAGAATGAAGATCGGGAAATGTTACCACATTGCTTGAAGAAATAAAAAAATAATCTAAACGTTACTTTTTAGAGTTATAAAACATTTTAACACCTTGATTGTCGATTTTACGCTGGTGAGTGATGCAGCATTATCGCTGATCACGCGCTAGAGAGTGGTGTAAAGTAATGTATCTCAAGAGCCAACTACGTGCTAGAGCGGAAAAATAACTCAATATTTATTTTCCAGTTCAATCGAGATTACATTTTAGTTTTTTGGTTCGTATCGAAGTGAAGAAAAGTCAGAATCTAGTCATGGTTTGTTGGTCGAAACTAGTATGTGTTTCTGAATTTATTTTATTACTTATTAAAAAGTAATTTTGTAATATGAAGTGTACAGAGAATTTCTCTGCATAGCCATCACGTACAAAGAAAGGAGTAACGAAATGTAATAGATGCCTTTAAAGGATGATGAAATTGGAAATTTGTCAGATGAGCTTTACATGGCTTGAATATTAGTGATTTTAATTATAGCTGTGAGTGACGAAGGACTAATTCTCCTTGGAGACATCTGTGATATTTCAGTAGATGACATGAAGAACATATCGTGCAAAGAGTGACATATGATTCCACTACAGTAGGAAATGTAGTCGGAGAAAAATTGAACTCCTGTTGTTTGAGTAACTCAAAATTAGAGGGTTTACTGGAATCTGTTTTGAGAGTCTATCCAATCAAGAAACATAAGCAGAAATCTCAGAAAGAACAAAAAGTTGGAAACATAGCTACGAAAGCAATGCAAAAGTATCTGTTATCTAGGAAACCGTATAAAGATTATATCTATATCTGCTAAGTTTATGAATAATCTTTTACGCCTATCACACATATTCTGGGATGTATAATTTAATGATAATAACATCGTAATTTCTAAAAATATTTTTTGTACTGCAGATTAATAACAAAAGCACATTATTACTTATTTTCATGTTTTAATTCTTCTAAAAATGTCAACCAAGCCAAAGTAATGGAACCTTTTGGGAGTAACTATACCGGTGGTGCCTATCACGCTCTAGCGCGTGATCCAAATATTGTAAATTAAAGGTTTATAACGTTTTAGAAATCAGTTTAATATGTGTAACTATCTGTTACTCCTAAATTTGTATCATATTTGTCGTAAGAGTAAATAGGTTCCTGGGAACAATCTACTTCTACAGTGTTTAACTATTAACCCAACTTCCCATGATCGTCAGTAAACGTGTTAAATCCTAACTTCTTGTATTATTCAATGTATCCCATTTTTGTGCATTTTCAATGTAACTTATACCGATATTTTCAGGACCGCAATGCCGTCGTCAACAAATTGCAGATCTGGACAGGAGGAATTGTACCTTACGAAGAAGATCCCGGGCTCAAGAAGACCGTCAGTAAGTTGTTAACCAAAGACTTATGATCGAAGAATAACTCTTCAAAATTAATTACATGGTGTGCAAGTGAAATTAATGGCAGCAACATATAGCTGGAGTACGTGAATTTTTCACAAATAGAGATGCGTTTCCTAACTCTACAATTTCAAAATTCTCAGTGTAATTTATATTGTATGGTATCGGTTCTGGTTGAAGCTCAGAATAAGAGAAAGCAATACCCATACACTGAACTAGCATTTGTTTAGTTTGTTGAATACTTATATATGTGAAGCTCTTTACATTCATCCAAAGTGAAATGAATGCATCATAGAAGTTTTTTTATTTAAAAAAAAGTGAGCACACATACACTTGGTGTTTAACAATTATGAAAAAAAAGCACTTCAAAAATTATATTGCAAGGTGTGAGCGTACTAAAAATAATAATTAGTTTTTTAAAAACTAGATTAGTTATAGCTAGCTTTCTTTAGTTAAAATATTAAAATATCCTACGGTTAGAGATGAGTGGAAATCAATCACATATTTTTATACAATTTTTCATTTTAAATTTTATAGTAATTTACTAGATTCTTACTTTTTCCTGTTTTTCCTTCAAAAAACAGTTCAAACAGTGTTTATGAAAAAATTAGGAAGAAAGTTTTACTTCTATTTTGTGATAATCTCCCTCCTCCCCCAAAAAAATTTCAAACCAAATGACTAATTTTATTACTGATAGTGTTTTTTAAAAATATTCATTTGATTTTGACGCGTAATTTCTTTTACTCTGGTAGCAAGAAATTTTGTCTACATACTTCTATCATAGTTATTTTAATAATTAATAATTCAATTAATGAGAAAAAAAGTTAAATCAGATATTTTTCATTTATTTGAATTTATTTCAAATATTTTAATTGTGAGATTGAATTTGTGACTAAAGGTTTATCTTTTTAATATACAACTTGAATTTCCATTGCAATTATTGTTATTTTTTTTTTTTTTTTTTTTTTGTTTCTGTATTTTATTACCAAATCCTTTCTCCAACTTTTCAGTGAAGTTCGTCTTAGAAAAAGCCTTCGACCACTACAAAAAGCACACGTGCATCAAGTTCGTTCCTCGAACGAATGAGAAGGACTACATTCGATTGTTTCCAGGACAAGGGTCAGTATTTAATGGATTTGTTCTGGTTCAAGAACTTTAAATTTTTTAACATTTTTGAAATGGACACAAAAGTATAATTCTGTTGGTTATTGCTTCTTTTCTCAAAATCTAACAAAGTACGTATAGAATGTAGACAAATATATTAAAATTACACATCACTGTTTTAAAATCTCACATGAATATGTTCATTAAAAGTTTGATAATATTTAGACACCCTAAAATAAATGAATCACGTAATCATTTGTTAGAATTTGAAATTATTCATTTCTAATATAAAGGAATTTTCCACTTTTAGCAACATTTTAATTACGATTACATTTTTTTTCGTAATTCTAAATGAGTGTTTCAATAAATCTTTATTTTAGTTCTTATTTCCAAAACAAATAAAAAAATCAATATATATATATATATATATATATATATATATATATATATATATATATATATATATATAAATATATAATAAATATTTTACTTTTAGAAATACTACAAGAACGCATCTCTATTATGTTCTTTTCTTCCGTTCTTAATGCAACCAATGGATTTTGTATTTTTTTTCGATTTACTTAAGGGGACTTGGCACCCTTTGTGCAAACTTCTTTATTTACGTATTTAAAAAATTATATTTTAACATTTTATACAATGTTTCTATTCAAGAAAATGTTACCAGATGAAAATTTTCATATATTATTCACACAATTTTAAAAATTTAAATTTTTGAAGAAAATTGGGAAAATTTTCAAATCCTACTCCTTTTTGTAAAAATTAATTTTTTGACCTGAAATTTTTTATAATATTCTTATGGATGTTCTTAACAACTTTAGGGATCGATTTTAGAATAATTTCATTCGTTTTCGAGAAAAAAAATAAAATGTTGATAAACAGGCTAAAAATCAACGAAAAAGCCAACATGTCTTACATTTTTTTTTTTAAAAAAGTATTCAGTTTATAGTAAAACGGATCCCTAATTTTATTACATGCTTTATTTTTAACACGCAGGAAAAAAATTGAAGTGATTGATAAATAATTGTCGAAGGAGTAGCTTTTTGAATGCACTAAGGTTTCGAAAAACACAAACTGAGAAAAACCACTTTAAAAGTTTATAATTCTGAAAAAATAATTATTATAAGCTTAATTAAACTTAAAATACCACTTTAAGATATTACTTATACGTTTTTCTTTAAAATAATTGCATTTTCATATGTTTTCAACCCACACATTTTTAGAAATGATCAACTTTTAGATTGCACAAGAAAACTCAAGAAAAACTGAAAAAAGTTTTTTTTTTTTCTGCCACGACAGAAATTTTAGCTGTTTTTCTTCTTATAATATTAAAGTATTACATTTGTATGAAAAATATATCAGGAATAAGAACTGAAATTATATATAAAATTATTAATATAAAATGCCTTAATTTAAAATTTTTACATGCACACATTTCACAAGGAAGAAAAATTACATTATTGTATTGCCTCGGAAATATTCTGCTTTTAATACTACACATTCTTTTTTATAGTTATTATTTCTATTTATAAAATAGATTTTTTTTATCATAACGCATTTTTTAGCTTTTTTTTTCTAAAAAGGGGGTGTGGCTGAATTGCCTAATTTGTTTTCAAATGAAGTTTTATTCAACTTCTAACTTTCCGACATGCACAAGTGATATATCAATCGAAAGATAATAATGCAAAGAATAAGATTAAATGAAAATAAAAAAAAAAAAACGATAGGTTTGTGATTTTTAGGGTACCAAGTCCTCTTAAAAAGTGAGAGAGGTTATTGCGAGTATGTCTAGCTGCTCGCAAAAGCGATAACATACATTTAGATTTAAAAGAAATAATTCTGTATTTTCAATAAAACTTAATAGTCACACAATATAGAAATTTCTTTAAAATAATATTTATTTTATTTTTAGCAAAACTATAATCTCTGAGCCTCCATTACAGGTTTTGAATTTATTATTTTGAACTGATGTTCCTCCATTCTCCGCTATATATATAGGGTGAACCAAAAGTTGATTATAAAATTCATTACAAAACAACCGCTTGATATAAAAATGTAACTTTAGTACCACTGAATTGGTCAGTTTTAGTAGACTTTTGTGCACTAGAAGACGGGAGTGCTCTTTCAAGAGTATAGTAATGTATTGTAAATCTATGTATTTTTTTTATTCAGGTGCTACTCCTACGTGGGTCACGTGGGTGGTCAGCAGCCCGTGTCATTGGGAGAAGGATGCGGATGGGAGGGAACCATCATCCACGAATTGGGACACGCCATCGGATTCTACCACGAGCAGAACAGATCGGACAGAGACGACTATCTGATCATTTATTGGGAGAATATCAAAGAAGGTATTACGTTGAAAATTCAAGTTTTTCTTTTAAATATAGAGTCCATTTCAAAATGAATTATCCCGTTTTAAAGATAAACATTGAGTGGGGGTGATTATATTTGATATATATACTGAGTTGCCAAGTTATCATGACCACTCCTTCGAAACAACATCTGACCACTTTTTGGTAATGCTGCATAGATTCTTCTTGACATGGACTCTATGAGACATTGGTAGGTGGTATGAGGAATCTGAGAATACGAGGGCTGTTCAGAAAGTATTGAGACTGAATTTATTATTCAAAAACATACATATATAAACAGGTTTTTGAGTCAATCTCCTTCGAAATATGCTCCATTGGCAGTAACACACTTGACCCAACGATGCTTCCAGTCCTCGAAACGTTTCTGGAACTCAGACTTTGGGATGGCCTGAAGCTGCTGTGTCGAATTCTGTTTTATGGTTTCAATGTCCTGAAACCGGTGTCCTTTTAAGGTGTTCTTGATCTTGGGAAAGAGGAAAGAATCAGGAGGTGACATATCCGGCGAGTATGGAGGATGTGCTACTTGTATTGTTCCCTGTTTTGTCAATAACTGCTGCACAAGATTGGTGGTGTGCACTGGGGCTCCGTCATGATGAAGCATCCAGCGAGAGGAAGCCCACAACACCGGTCGTTTTCTGCGAACAGCCTCTCTTAATCTCCTCATGACGTCCAAGTAGAATTTCTTGTTCACTGTCTGGTCCTGGGGAGCGTACTCATGATGAATAATTCCATCTGCATCGAAAAACACAATCAACATGACTTTGATCGCACCTGCCGTGATTTCTTTGGCCGAAGAGAACCGGGGGTTTTCCATTGTGACGACTGCTGCTTTGTTTCGGGATCGTATCCGTAAACCCACGACTCATCCCCAGTGATGATGAGCTTCATGAACTCCGGATCGTTGCTTGCACTTTGAAACAAATCAGATGATGTTGCCAGTCGTTGAAATTGCTGATCCTCAGTGAGGAGACGTGGCACAAACTTTTGCAGACACTCGGCGCATGTTCAAGTCGTTTCTCAAAATTTCATCACATGATCCTACGGAAAGGGGACACTCCTTTGCAATTTCTCGGACTGTTAAATGACGATCAGAGCGCACCACAGCCTTCACTTGTGCAATCTTGTCCTCATTGCGAGAGGTGGATGGACGTCCAGAACGGGGATCACTGTTCACTGATTGACGACCCTCCTTGAATTGTTGGAATCACTCGAAAACCCGAGCACGACTCATCGCCTCATCTCCAAATGCTGTTTTCATCATCTCGTAGGTTTCGGTGCCCGTTTTACCGAGCTTAAAGCAAAACTTGATACAGATTCGCTGATCCGTGTTTTCACACAATTTCTTTTTTCGACGAACGCAAGCAAACACTCCACGTGAAAGAAGTCAGTCTGACTAAACAGCGCGCTGTACAGACATGCCGATTTTTGTGAGACAAGGTGAAATATGCGCGCGCATGATGCGCACAGTCCCTCCTCTAGGGGTTTTCTGGAATAAATAGAATGAATTCAGTATCGATACTTTCTGAACAGCCTTCGCATACAATGGATTACTCTTTCCAAAACTTTGAGATTAGTTGGAACTAAATCCAGCTGCCTGCTGTAAAAAACTATCCAGGCAGGTTACATCATTAACATAGAAGAATGTACTGGTTTTGCGGTAACTCTTAAATGCCCCTGGATATTCAGATATTCTTCCTCATGAATCAAAGGATTCCTACAGTGCCAAGAAAATATCCCCAAATCATAATATGGACACCAACAGATTGAAGAGTTGTGGCAATGTAGCTGGGGTCAATACTTTCATTTTTTTTCTGTATATTCGCCATCAACCAACAGTATGTTGTAATTGAAAAAGTGATTCGTTGAGCCACATGACTCAGTCGTCTACTGTTCAATCCTTGTGTTCCTTTGCGTACCGAAGATGTCTGCTCTTGATCAAGGCTGATAGTAGAGGCTTTCGGACATCAGCTGACATGGCCTGTGTGGCAAACAGCTCATTCAGAGATGTTCGCAGTTGCTCCTTGAGTAAGATTCCCACAATTTGATGCATGGCTGCTATTTGTTGGAACGGACAAATTTCACAATTATCCTTTCCAAGCAAGTATTCAGTAATCTGTAACGATCACAAGTCTGACGTTGAGACCTGGTTTTCTGCTTAATAATTCCCTCTCTGTAAACATTAGTAACTGCGGCTCTGAAAACAGCCGTTTTCCAGATACTAGTTCTGACGCTTCGAATGCCTACAATCATTCCAAGTTCAAACTCAGATAAATCACATGTATTGATATCTTCTTAAGCCAGTAACAGTTTCCAGACTGAGATGATCACTTTTGTCTAATGGTTATGTTACTGGACTTTGGATACAAAGTTCACGAGTTCTGTCCTCCGGAAATGTGCTTCTCCATTGTCGACCTTGGCTGAATTTAGAAAAGGGCAACTTTCTGATCTGTCGTGGGGCCATCTACTCTAAAAAAAGCAATCAAAAGTCGTCAGACTTCCTTGACGCAGCAATCAAAGTCATTAGATTCACTTGATGCGGCAACCAAAGTCGTCAGCCTCACTTGATGCAGCGACCAAAGCCGTCACATTCACTTGACACAACACATCCAATTTACAGCAACAGCTCACACGCTCACCAAAATAAATATATCGTTCATTCATCTATCCACCGACTCACAGGTGGGGGGATACTGTAGCTGTGGTACCTACATAAACTAGTAACAGCCTTCGGACAGAGGTGATCACTTTTGTCCAATAGTCATGTTACTGGGTTTCTGATACATAGGTCAGTGGGTTTTATTAATAGTTGTATGTATAAACGAGTTCTAAATTGTATGGATTATTTAAGATAAGAGTAAAAAAAATCATAAAACAGCCGATAGGTGACATTTCTTGCATAAGTGAAAGAAAAGACACATAAATAGCAAAAACAATGCAGTAGAATCTGATGTTAATGTTTCCATTTCGGCTGCAACGCTGGCCCCGAATATGTCAGAGTTCATCACCTGGATCTTACACAATCCTCGAGCGATCCAGTTTCCTCAAGTCATTGAACAAGCTTTATGAGGTCTGCTACTGTTGAAGGCCTTTTACCCGTCTTCACACTTTTTTGAAGTTGGAATTTACGCAGTGCAACACGTTCGCGTAAAACACCTTCACCACCAAAGCTTAATCTTTCCCACTCAGCATCCTTGCTCACTTAGTCGGCATGCAATGGAGAACAGGATCTGGATTAAGAGCATGAGTTTTTATAATCTCATCTGTCCCATTTGCATATTTCTAACTAAGTCATTTGTGCCAGCGCAATCTGTCGGCTTTTTTTTATTATTATTTTTCTTATCTTAAAAAAATTCCGTTTCTTATCGATGCTAAATCTGCAAACCATTTTTTATTTTGTTTAATTTTCCGGGTTTTATAAATTTTTAAAGTTTATACGGACTTTTTGCCCATCCGGTATATTTCCTGCTATCTGGACTAGTTATACTTAGGTTTTATAGCTATTTGTATATATTTATGGATTTATATTCAGGGGTTTATTTAGGGATGATGACGACTGTTTTGTTTTAAAACTTTATTTACTTTTTAAGGTTTGTAATTATCATGTAATAATATCCTTTACTATATGAATAGATTTAATACAAATTTGCATAGGAAGGTGGGATCTGTGCATCTAAAGTGAAATGTTATAGAATATAAAGCAAAACTCTTATAAGCCTCTTTTCCGTTTTCTGTTCCTTTTCTTAACCAAAATGTTATCCTTATTTTGTGTGGTGTAACTATTATTATTACGATTACATTGTATAGTATTGAGAAAAGTATACGGAAGTCTATGAAGAAAATTATTCTTTAAAAATGGGTCAATGTTGGAAAAATCTTGGGAACCACTGCGTTAAATTTACATAAAGTACTTGAAACAGACTTGATCTGACCGTAAAAATTACATTTCTGTTGAAACATCACATTTCAAATTTTCATATCTTGCCAACACTATGTGTGGCAATCGTGTGCTCAAGGCTGTGAGTTCGTTGCCTTATAGTTTCAAAGATTTGAAGGTTAATGCACAGTGTATTTGCTGAGGTTCAAAGTCCTGACGTAGTGAGGTGTAGAAGTTTGGAGGAGAGTTAGATCAGTTGTCGTCCGAGCCACTTGACCATGATTCATAATTAAGAGATCCCCGTGTTCCTTGTGTCATGTTAATAAAAAATAAATCAATAGAAAATTAGAAACTTTTTATGTCACTTACATTTGAGTATTTGTCTGCTCTGATTTACTATTTTCTGTTTGGAAATATAAAATGAAATAAAAAAAGAAACATGCAGTTCGCGTTTACTTTTGAAATCAAGTAAAGAATAAACCACCAAACAAAAATTTTCGTGGTTTTTTTTACCTACCTTACTAACACAAAGTAATTTTCGTTACTTCAGGTAGAGAAGACCAGTTTTTCAAGCTGAAGCCTAACCAGAACCAGCTGCTGACTCCCTTTGACTACGACTCTATCATGTTGTACGGATCCACGAGTTTCTCGAAGGATTACAGGAAGCTGAGGACGATGGAGGGCAAGAACCACGAGTACCTCAGGGATGTCAACTCCAAAGGAAAGCTTAGCCCCAGTGACATTCAGAGGGTCAAGCAGCTCTACAACTGTTGATTAACATCAGATTTAAAAATAAACACAGAAAAAGCTTGTTGTAAAATCTCTGCTTTTTTAGTAGACATAACATTATTTAAGGCTTATTCATACCGTCAAAGGGTAGCGTCACAAAGCGAATCACCAAAAGTCATTTTATTTCTAGAGTAAATAACTATAAATTCAATATTAAAATATTAAAGAAATACAGCCTGGCACGGTGGAAAAGTTCCAGATCCAAGTTCATTACAACCGTTAAGCCGCTCACCCCGGCATTCCATATTTCACCATTTGCCAAAGTTCCTCAGTAAACAAGGTTCATTAATAAGTCCTTGAGCGTGGCTGCTTCCGAAAACACAAAATTTGAAGAGCCGAAAATTGAATTGATGGAGATCGATAAATTCCCTCTCCACTTCCAAACCGACCCCTTTGAACTGCTTGGGGGGGTCACTTTCACGCCCCTCGTCACCTCTCATTGGCGAGTACCACACATTTTCACCCGGCTCTACTTACCGTAGTCCCACTCCATTGGTACATGGGAACAATCAGCCGGCACGTTTGATCATCACGACGAAACGGCATATGGAGACAATGTCTTATCAAGTTTTCACTGAGAGTGTGTCCTTGTCTCGCCTTGCCGTCAGTACTCTGTTCAATTGTATGCGAACCATATGCATGATGGGGACCCAACGCAAAGGGCTTTCCTTCCTAATGAGCGTTTTGACAACCATTGTCTGTTGGTCGGGAAAAGAAAAAGGGTGTGGCGACTTCAAAGACATTCTCCAAGACAGTTCCCACGTGTTTTGCCCGAGGCGTAATTTACACCTGGTGTTTTTTCTTGCAAACACAATGTCCCATCTGAACAACTTGACCCTCCATACGTCAATATTGACACGAATAGGTGGGGAGAGTTCTACTATTGAGAAGACTTTACAATATGAATAAGTTGTTTTTCAAAAACTCTCTTTTCCCAAAGTTATTCTATCATAAATTTAACATTAATTGGATTTTTTTTCATTTCGAGGAGAAATGGCTTCCATAAATTAAAGATCAGGAAAAAAATTTTAGATCCATAATCCATAATCAGTGTTCGTAAATAGATATGTGATTTTTAAATTCTATTCCAAATTGAAAAGCATCGCATGACTACGATTAATCTCTTCTGATGGACTAAAAGACCCATACTTCAAATTAATTAATGGATAATTAGTAGCAAACAAAAATAATAGTTCACACCATATATAACACTTAAGTTACATGCGGAGAATATTGTCAATAAAGTCACAAGATGATTTAATATTTTAAAAGTCTGACTGGTTCCGAGTGGGGATGCTCTAGATCAACATTAATCATATAAAATATATATTTCACCCATACTTACCTACTGCTGGGAATCCTTGATGACCTCTGCACAAGAAATCTGTAACCCCCTCGAAATAGTACAAAATAAGATGCTTCGCCTTATTACAGGTGGAGTTAAAACAACTCCTATTGATGCTATGTTGATCTGTACACGAAATAGGCTTATTAGATCAATTATTGAGAAAAGGGAACTTCTCTCCTTTGGAAAAAATCATAAAAAGTTCTGGATTCCTATCTCTATAGAACAATGACTCCATATCTTCTAAACGAAAACTAAAAACACAATTCTGTTTCTTGCAGAGAGTGTTTCAGATCAAAGACCTTTCTGACTTTAATTTCAGTCCTGTACATCTTTTACAGTCTCTTAAGCCATGTGTAGATGGAGGATTTCCTATTGTTATCGAGCTTATTCATCCATCCCATCACTCAAAGTAATTCAAATGACTTGGTCTTAAAATCTATTGCTTACGAGACTATCAATATCTTTTACCCTTAAAATGATTGGCTCCGTTTGTATAGCTCAGATGGAGGACTGCATAAATTCTGGTCTGCGTGTCTACTAAAGTCTTTTTTCTTTCTTTTCTCCGGTGGGATAGTTTAGATTAGCTTTTGATGGGGAGATTGAAGCCATACAAAAATTGTACTCTCTCAACTTCTATCCCACTTGGAATATTTTTCAAGAGTAATCTATTATAAGACTCAAAGGACACTTTGCAAGCCATTAATTCTACTAGAACTCCATATTAGAAAGCTATTTGGAATTGCCAATCTCTTTTGAGGTCACTATTTAACAAAAATAAAACTATTTACCTCAGCCCACTGCGGGGCAGAGGGAAATGAAAAAGCCGACATGTTGGCTAAAAAAGGTGCAGCGATTCTTAAAACCGCTAATGATGAAGTACCTTTTCATAATGCAAAGTTCAGTCATTAGATCAATTTTTAAGAATAACTTGAAAAAAGAATTATCAAATAAAAGTTCCCAGAGATCCTGGTGATTTATTTCGAAATTAAAAAAATTAAAGGAATATTTACCATTTAAATGATTTCAAAGATATTCACGAATGATCTGTAACAAAAATATTTTAGATGAAGGGATTTCTAGATTCTAGTTTTTTAAAGGAAATAATATTGACAGATTACAAAAAATTTCATTGCCTCAGTTTTAATAGGATTGCATTTCAATACAAATTTTTCGTTAAAAGTATTACCGATTATTATTATTATTATTATTTTGCTTAAAATTAAAAAACGAAATCTAAAAATTACCGCTTTTTTTGTAAATTATTCTGTAAACATTGAGTCCATCGCACTTTGTGAATCATATTGTAGAATAAACTTAAATATTTGTATTGAATATTCCTAAAGTAGCATTTCATAAGATTATTAGAAAAAAAATTATTTAACTAAAAGAGGGGGAACAATGGATAGTCATAATTACTGGAATTTCAATTTATAACATTAGGTTATAGAACAAATGTAAAATAATATAAATTTTATAAGACTTAACAGAAATTTTTGTAATTATATAATAAGAGACCTGGTAAACATATAATAAAATATATAGTTTGGACATGATTGTTTGACCAAAAATATATCAAAAAATTTTTTTTGGTCTATATTTTTTGCTATTTTAATGGTTGTGTTTGCTGAAAGAACATATCCCCACTTCCATTTGCCTGCAAAAATTCAAAGTTGCTTGAAAATATCATTATGTTATAATGGAGAAAATATGCTATACTTATGTGAATGGTTTTTTTTCATTGTATATTCAAATGATGTCCGATACTCGTTTTATTTTTCAGATACTCAAATACACATCCGATTTGGATCATAAGTATTTATTTAAATTCATATATTTGTCGTATAAAATACCTTTATTTTTATCTTTTGGAAAAATTCGAATGATTGTTAAGGGCAAACTGAGCTTCGAATTGGAGAGAGACTTGAGAAGGGGGTAAACTATTTGATACGAAAATAATTTTGATCACTCCTTCTAAGATTATGAATCATCAATATACTGGAAGACCCCAAAATAAAAAACTTCAGATCCATTAGCTATTCAAATACTTAAATAACTCACAAAAGGGAGCAGTTTTTTTTATTTTACAATGTATATTTTATTAATTTACAGATTTAAGCCCCCTTGTAAAATGCATTTCTATTTTGATACTTTTCAGTTAAAGAGGTAGATCATTGCTTTTTCGAGTGATCGCCCTCACGAAACTGGCTCTATTATCAGTTTACAGTTGCTTCTGGGCTAAAATGTATGTGATGCGGATATTATAACTCAGAAATAAATTCACTGGCACAAACCTAAATAAATCGTAATGTTTCTGTATGCGGAATGGCGAATGGAAATTCTCCATTCCTTCCAACCAAAAGGAAATTTAACTTACGAAGGTCAACATTACTCCAATAAACAAAACCATCGCATCTACAATGGCACTTCTATTGACAGGGGGTAACACTTGGCTGTCACCCCCTTGTTAAAAAAACTGTAACAGTAAAATTTCCTTCTACTGGGGAAAATGGAGCCCGAATTGGACGTGCTTTGTATATGTTGTTTTTGGCTTCGTAATCCCTACAATTGATATGTATTCTTAGAAGAGAAACAGACTTAATGGTACAGCGTTGATGTCTTGTCCTTCCCGAAGGGAAGGCAGGAAAGTTGCCAGAGCCTGAGACCTATTGGACTTCTACTATGTGCGCCTGTCGTTAACCGTAGCCTTGAGTACTATACAGATGACAGTACGAGTTTGCTTGGTTCCACCCCAATTTAGAAGGAGAACGGCCCGGGGAGGGCCAGAAACCTCCCTCTCTTCTTCCCCTTCCACCAACCACACGAAAGAATTTGCGGCTAAACGGCACTATCCATTTATAAACATTCATGTTTTCTGCGGGATTCGAACCCAGGCCCTACGGCATAATAGTTAGCATCGCGAACCACTCTACCGGATGGTCGACTTATAAGTGGGCGTGTTGATCAATTGACTAAATAAAAACTTTGGTAATTTTTAATATTATTCAAAATGCTTTTGTAATATTGATCCTTTAAAAAGTATTTCATTCATTTAACATGAAGCAATTTAAAATGATGTACCGCAATTAAAGGAAACAGCGTGTAAGGAACCGCTGCCTGCACCTGGCAACAGGTCGAACGAGAGACGATATAGAGAAAGGATCTGGCAACGAGACGGAGGAGAAAAAAAAGGTTGGAACGGGGAGAGGAGAGGGTGGTGAAAAAAGCCGGGGTCGTGAAAAGTAGACACGGCTGGACGATGTATCTTAATCTTGTAACATCTCAATATATTCTTTATTTTAAGAAATGTCCCATAGAAGGTGTGGAATAAACAGTGGGACAAAACCCTGTCTGCAATTATTTTCAATTCACAATGCGAACACGATCAAAAAAGAACCCACGAGTTTACACTGGTGTCAGAAGTGCGATGCAATGGAGCAAAAGTTAAAGGAACAAAATATTTCAAATTGATCGGGGTTCGTACTACAAAGTTGTGAACAAGGTCTAGTGGACATTCACAGTTTGAAAGAAAATTTTTAAGAAGGAAATGGAATCCTGCGGTGTATTTTCAAGTTGATGACCACTTTGGATCCCGGGAATTCTCTTGCAGCAGTTTCAAGGGAAAAATCATGATCTTCATACAGAAATTTGCTATCACCTGCCGAGTTGGGCTATGGAATAAACAGATGCCGTATTTTTTCTTCAGTTTCTGATGAATGGAGTCGTGATCTGAAAAGTGTTCAGTACAGAAACAGCGTTCATGTCGAGGTAAGTGGCTATTGTTCCCTAAGTTAAAATATTGTGTGAATATTTAAAGAGTAATGGGATGCAGTCATATTTAATTTGTTTTTTTAAAAAATAAAATAGAAAAAGCAGATATATCTGAAAAAGAAAATTTCATTGGTTTATTGCAATATTCTATGTTGTTGGATTATTGTGTAGATGAAATAAGAAAATTGTGTACTTATTTTACCTGGAAATAATAGGGTATCATTTTAAATGTTGTAAAAATATGGTATTTAGAGTTCTAGAGTGTTAAACTATAATTTCTTTTTTATCATCATTCTTTACTGTTTTGAAGTTGTCTCAAAAATTAAAATCTGGGTATAGAAAGTGTTTTGCATAACAATTCAGTTTGCAGAATTTTAAAAAAAGAATTAGATTAATTTATCTTGAAATAATGGTTGCGAAAAATGTATGTTTGAGTGGGTGAAAAATATCCATTAAAAAATGTGTATATGTATTTCAAGTAGACGGACTTCCTGTTAAAATGTTGTAAATAAGAGATTTTGTAGGTTATTTATGACTCAGAATATGGCATGTTTTTTTTTGAATATTATATGATAGTTTTTCATTTTAAGCAAAAGTGTTGCAATTTGTCAGTTAGTTGATAGTTTAATGCAATCTGAGGTTATTTCCTTTGCTCGTAATTTATGATGTATATATATATTGGTTTTTTGTTTCCTGCATAAGATTCTTCTTTTAATTAAAAAAAAAGAAAAGAAACTAAGAGTAGATTTATGATTTGAGAAATAATTCTATGGTAATGTAGCTAAAGTATGTTGTTAATTGTGTTTTTTTTATTTTGAAAAAGGTTCTGCGTTCTGATTAGTAACAAATAACTGTGTCGCATATAAGTTTTATTGTAAACATATTTCGTATTGTGTTTCTGGAATTTGAGTACTCTTAGAAAAAACGAGTAGAATTTTTCTTGCTTGTTAAATATATAGTACTAGGTCATTTAAGTGTTTGTAGTTAAATTTGTCAGAAGGTAATTTGGCATTAGGTTTAGCTTGATTAAAAATGGCATTTCTCATTAGAAGTAAGAAAATTGACTTAATTCAATTAGCGCGGGACTTAGATGAGTCACCTGATCCATCTATGTCTAAAATTGTTTTAAGGGATTTAATAATCTCTAGTAAATATTACAAGGAGGAAGAGGCAAAAGAGTTATTGGAAGTTATTACAGCCGAAAGATTAGAGACAGAACAGCAGCAAAAACTAAAACGACAAGAACAATTATCAATTGAAAAATTACGCTTGGAAATAGAATTATCTAGGAACGCTAATCAGAGTGCTACTCAAAATAATGGTCAAACCTCACGTGTGAAATCTTTAGATGAAATAGTTAAAATGGTTAGGCTTTTAACTGTAAAGGTACCAAATAAATCAGACGGATGGGACTATTTCTTTTCTAGTCTTGAAAGGGCTTTCGCTAGTGAAATGGTTAGCGACGAGTTAAAACCGAAGGTTTTGTTATGCATGTTAGGAGACAAAGTGTCAAACTTATTAGTTAACCTAGGCGAAGAAGAATTAAAAGATTACGAATCTTTAAAACAGGTGGTGCTCAAAGAGTATGAACCCTCACCCCAAAAATATGTTTAGAAAATTTTAGAAAGGCCAAACGTAACTCTGACGAAACTTTCTCTCAGTTCGCGTCCCGTTTAACATCGATGTGGTTATACTACTGTAAGTTAAGAGAAGCGAATGATTTTGAGTCAGTTAATCAACTGATCGTAGCAGATAAAATGTTTGAAATGTTGGATTCTGAGACGGCGACCCATATTGGTGTGCTCAAGGGGAAGAATGGTACAAACCCAGGACTTGGGCAAACAATGTGATATATTTTATGCTTCCAAAGGGAAATCCTACGATGAACCTGAGAGAGCTAAATGGAATGATAGTGAAAAGAGAAGTTTTAATGGTAGTTGGGGTAAACAGCCATTTGGGGAGAAAAAGTCAGATAATTTTTCTTCTAGGAAAAACTTTGATAAAGGTCAAGTAACTGAAATTAAAAAATTCGCTTGTTTCACCTGCAGATCAGATAAACATTTTAAGCGGGATTGTCCGAAAAACAAAGAGGTAGATAATAAAAGACTTAATGTGAATAAGGTGTCAACAGAAGGGACAGAATTAGAAGATGGAACGGTCACTGCTAGAGTTGATTTGCTAGGTAAAGTCATTCCTAGGGGGGCTATTGAAGACAAATTAAGTAAATTAGTGAAAACATCTATCAGTGTAGATGGGAAGTTAGTCCATGCGTTATTGGATTCTGGTACGGAAATTACTGTTCTCAAGAAAGACTTAGTTCTTGGAATATCGGTTGAAGGAGCTTCCATGATTTATTTGAAAGGTATTTTCGGTCCAGCGGTTTAATGTCCTTTAGTATATGTTCCAATTGGTCTTGCTACCGGTGGCCAGGTTAATGTGGTGCACCAGCAAGTGTTATGTGCTTTGGCAGAAGTTTTGGTAGAAGACGTGTTGCTTCCACCAGAGGTTTTGGATATGTTGGGAGGAGCCCAGAGTGAAGAGAATTCACTGGCTCAAAGCTCTCAGGACCTGAGGGTTGACTCAGGAAATGTAGATGAAACCGAGGTTTCATTGGGTATTCTGCCAGAGAGAGAGAAAGAACAGGAGCACATTGAGGATTCTCAAAGGAATATTACTTCATGTCGGAATGAAGTGGGAACATTGGGTACTAAGGATGAGGAGGTGACCGCTGAGATGGATAAAGGAAGCATGGTGGCTGATAGTTTTCGTTCCGAACAGGAGTGTTGTGCCGAGTTAGCATTGGTTTTTGAAGCAGGCTAAGGAAGGCAAAGGAAACTACTATGAAGTAGATGGATATCTATTTCATAGAGATAAAATACTCGGGGAGAGTATTGGGCAACTGGTAATTCCGAAGTGCAGAATAACGGAGGTGTTGAGACTAGCGCATACTTCCGTGTTCAGTAGTCACATGAGTCCCAAGAAGACGCTTGAACGAATCAAGTATTCTTTCTTTTGGGAGGGTCTAAGGTCCGATGTGAAGAAATTTTGTGAGTCATGTAAAGAATGTCAGCTCACTCGATCGGTTAGGATTAAAGACCGATCATCCAGTACACCTGTGGCAAGGTCTGAATTGCCGTTTGAGGTGGGGAATATGGATCTGATAGGTCCAATTGATCCGCCAAGCTTAAAGGGACATAAATATATTTTATGTCTGGTTGATCAGCACACTAGGTGGAGCGAGGCTGTGCCGTTGACTAGTCTCAGTGCGAAGGTAACATGTGAAGCTTGGTTAAACACATATTTTCGAAAACCGAGATTTATCTTTTGTCGAAAAGGGAAGGTTTTGTAGAAAAGAATAGCGCAGCATCGTGGGTCACGGTACTAGATTTGTGGAAGTGGTATTTCTGTCGTTCTCTCACGAAGGGGTATGCCGCATGCTTTATGTCGTTTGACATTTACATGACTAAAAAAGTGAGGTTTAAGATTGAATACACTTCTTAAGGATGTAATTTAACGGCTCAGGTTTTAAGAATGTTAGAGCAGTTTGTTATATCTCGAATATACGACATAGACCTTCTGATGCAAATTTGGAAAAATCGTGTAAAACAAATTAACTTTGTATTAGAATGGGTGAGATGGGTTGGGTCGGAAATCATACCGGCCAAAGGCAAATTAGAGGCGTAGGAAAGTTTTTACTGTGGACTTAATATGGATTTAGTGAACTCATTGAGCATTCATTCATGAGTTAATGAATTAAACATTGTCTAGATTAAGATAAAAACTGTAAGGTATATATTTAGTGTTTTTTTTTTGTATAATGTGTTTTCCATGTATCTGTTTGCAATCCCATTACAGTTTAGATCTTTCTGGGAACATAGTCACTTATTTCAATTGGGTGAACTATTAATATTATTTCATGTGTTTGTATTAAGGAACTTTCACTAGAACAATCATCAAGACTTTTGACTGTGGCAATTATTGTGTGTTCTGTTTGTAGGTTTTCTGTGTCACGGTGTTTGTGAATTTTCTGTTCCTGGTGTCTGATATGGTAAAATCAGCCACAAGGGGCAAATTTTACTCTTAGGTGGGGCGTGTAAGAAACCGCTGCCTGCACCTGGCAACAGGTCGAACGAGAGACGATATAGAGAAAAGGATCTGGCAACGACGGAGGAGAAAAAAAAAGTTCGGAACGGGGAGAGGAGAGGGTGGCGAAAAAAGCCGGGGTCGTGAAAAGTAGACACGGCTGGACGATGTATCTTAATCTTGTAACATCTCAATATATTCTTTATTTTAAGAAATGTCCCATAGAAGGTGTGGAATAAACAGTGGGACAAAACCCTGTCTGCAATTATTTTCAATTCACAATGCGAACACGATCAGAAAAGAACCCACGAGTTTACACAGCGAATATTAAACTCACCAAAACATTAGTTTGTTAAATAATATAGATATATATAATGATAACTATAAATCTTTAAAGATAATTAACACAATATAATAGAATAAAGTAAGGATTAGCTATTTATAATCGAATATAAGTTTTACTAAGTAATGTGCATGTAAAACGATTTAAAGGGAATGAAAGTCACGCTATAAAGGGAAACTATCGACTACTTTAAAAGTAATTTGCTTTAAGGATTGCATATATATAGCAATTTCAAATAATATGGCGATTTTGGAAAGCACACATTCAGGGAGAGTATTTCATTTCAGGAAATATTCTTCATCATTCCCCATCCACGCTTTACGATAATTTCTTAAAATAAGTGATGAAATATTAATGTATGCGCATCAAATAAATTATCTTTTAAATGATAAATAACTTATCTCAGTTTAAAAAATTATCTTCGAATAATGTATTCAAAATGCAGCATATTTTAGATCTTATCCTAACAAGAATTGAATGCGTCTCAAATGTTATCTCAATATTCATTAAAAAATTAATGATTCATCTCGAAAAAATGATTATATAAGAAAAATAAAATATTTTTTCTTTACATTTGTATCTTTAATTAGTCTCCTTTAGCCCTGATTATAATATTATTCAGATTTACTGTAGATTAACTAAGACATTAGTTGTTCGAAAACTAGTCTAATTCTTTGAAAGAAAGTGTATTAAAAATTAAATATATTTTATGGAGAACTTATCTCTTAATAATCTTCTAAATAATTTACTGAGAACTACAAATCATCGACCTATCAGCTAGTATATATATATATATATATATATATATATATATATATATAAAATATATATATATATATATATATATATATATATATATATATATATATATATATATATATATATATATATATATATATATATATATATATATATATATATTCGAAACGTTTGAAATAAAATGACGATGAACAATAGCTTCTTTTTTGTCAAATTTACACAATTGCCCTTGAAATTATATATTTATAAATTGTATCACTCACAACTTTAGAGTAGCACTGCATTTTCATTTAAATTTGTATTAATTTTTCATTATGAGGTTTCTTTAAAGCTCATTCTTAAAGGAGAATAAGAGAACGAGCATATATTATAAAGCGCCCTTTAAGTCATAAATTCGGAATTTCTTTATTTTCTCTGTTTTCTTGTTAGAATTTTAATTTTTCAGTTTTCCAAGCAATAAAAATAAATATTCCCACTAATTGAAATTAGTCTTTCAGAATATCCCAGTACATTATTATAAAAACTCATCTTAAGTTACAGTTGCAGGGTGGTTAAAAGTAATAATCGTTCAATAATAAAAGCTTTAAAATTCTTGAGGAAGTTTCAAAAGATGTTGAACAAACGTGAAGAAATGTCAAACTTTCAAGGACTATATACGTGTTTCATTTCATATAAGTTTCTCTCTCTCTCTCTGATTGATTGCACGATTTTATGGTACAAGAGCAAATTAGGCTAAGGTGCGCCAAAAAATGATTTAAAAAATACTAAAATTTTTGAAAACCGATTCTTAACCAAAGGCAATGTGATAAAAGATTATGCTTAAAATGTATAGTTCAATTAATAACTTCTCACGAAGGAAATTAAAAAATTACATTTCACTATTTCTAACACATGTAGGCAGTGGTTCCCAAACATTTCACCCCATGGAACCCCTAGAACTTGAAGGTGCTTTCATGGAACCCCTAGAACTAGAAAGGGTTTTCGTGGAACCCCATTCCGTACACATACTTCGAAAAATACATCTCAAAATAATATTTAAAGAAGATCAACATGCTATATGGGAACTTTATGTAGAGGCAATTAAAAAAGTATTGCATTTATTATTAAAAAATTATAATATAATTTTTTAATATAATTTTACTTATTACTAATATTAATTTATGATCCAAGTGTCATTTATCCATGCATTATTTAATAACTGGGATACGTGCTTAAACTTTTTTTCACCCAAACTGTCGAAGGCTAGGCCTGCTGAGATTAAATGAATAATCACATTATACTCAGAGTTTAATTTTTTTTATACTTTGTTTTTGCAGCCACTCCCATTGAGAAATATATTTCACTTAAACGCAATGCCCTGAAAGTCACTAAAATGTTTATAGCTGTATGAAAATATCCGCGTGTATTTAGTATGAATTTTCAACCTAAAACTTAAATACTGTTCTTGCTAAATTTAGATTATAACATCAAATCTGTTGATATGTTGCTAAGTTATTTCTTCTCCTTCATTACTGGTGTTTTTACCACAAATACAAAAAGAGGAATTTTCCATTAGAAAACTATTTAGTTTTGCAAGGCATTTTGAATTATCTCGTGGAACTCGAGATAGTAAAGTAGAATATTTTCAATCTAGCAGGAAGTATATATATGTATAAAGTTAAAGTGTTTTATAATATTAATTTACTATATTATAATAAAAGTTTAAAAAGTGTCGCATAATTAAGTTAATATACATAAATAAAATTTTCAGTTTTAATGAATAGGAGGAGCTATAGATACTTGTAACTATATAAACTTGATAGAGAACGTGAACCATATTTTGAATACATATTTATTTCTTCTCGAATTTTTCATTGTGTCTCGTTGAACCCCTGGGTATGTCTAATGGAACCCCAGGGTTTCACGGAACACAGTTTGGGAACCACTGCGTGTGGGTAATAAAAGGGGAGAATAATATGGATGACGTGTGGCAGTGATACTTCTGGTTGAACGCACTCATCCGCATCGTATTCTATCATTTCCTCGTCCGACATATCCTAAATTGGAGAACTTTTCTTCGGTTTATGAGGTGCCATTTTTATTTCTATATTGTTTTTATTCGTCGATTTTTCCAAATTGAGCTTTATCAAATTGTGATGTACATCCCCTTGGAAGTACATCCCTCGAAGTATCAGCGTGAGCTAGAGGTGTAGGGTCAGCGAAAGAACTAGGATCAAACATTATCTTAATATGACTTTATTAAGATGTTCAACTTAAACTTTTAACAAATATAATTATAATAATTAATTTGAGAGAATCTACGATGACGCAATACGCAACACACAATATAATTCAGACCAATCTCAATAATCGAACCGCCTAATCTTCAAATATACTAATAAGTAATCAATCCTACCTTATATTATTCTGTAATAAACTTGTCTTTATCTACAATGATATGTAGCTTGACGTTTAACTTCTAGTCGAACACCAATATGTTTATCCACGACACGTAGAACTTAAATCTTGAACCACGAACTGCAATAATCATCAACTGCCACAACGCACCTCAATTGTCTAACATTCCTTTACATTGCCATCTCGCTTACTCTAAGATCCTATATTTATCTTATATTATTTGCATCTATTCACTTCTCGTTTCTTGGATTTGGTTGGAAAAGAGTTGCCATTAATTCTGGCCCAAAGAACCCAAAGGACTTGTTAAAGAAAAGACGCGTAAGACGTCACAAAATGATTTTTAGAATTTGTTTTAAAGCCCAAGTCGTAGCAAATACAGGGAGAGTTTGACTATCACATACCAGGGGGAGTATTAGGCGCAGGAACACAGAGTAGAACTTCAGTTACGGCAGGACATTTTGAATACGGGAAGGGAAAAGTGGTGCTGTATTCGATGATGAGGATGATTGAATAGAAGCAAGTAGATTATCGGATGTGGAAAGAATGGTATTAAAAACAGTAACAGATGTTTGAGACTCGGACAACGCTGTAGCTGCTGTTAGAGATGCGGATAGCAAGAGGTGTTCCTAAGTTGAAGAAGACGATGGGGAAACAGCAGGGGCAGATGGATATGTATTTGATTTCGGGAGAGATGAAGATGCGTGTGTGGTTGAAGTAATTTTAAAGATGGACGTTTTATTTTGGTCATATTTTCATCTGTCTATTTGGTATTGGATATTTCTAATCATATAATAGCCTGGGCGTATATTTAGAATATCTATGGGGTATTAATTTCCGTTCTTCTATTTCTATTAGTTTTAATTTCTTCAATTTGATTTTCTATTTTACATTTTGAACATAGTTTGGAATCGGCGGAAAGATGCTGTGAACAGTTAATACATTTCGGTTTCAGGCTGCAATTTGTGTATTAATTATAAATATTTTATATCTAGCTACAAAGACTATATCCAGAAAAATTAAGGTAAAAGCTTATCTTTTTCTTTGCAGCTAGCCTGGAAGTCGATCGGGTCCGAGCAATCCTATTTCCTGAATTCAACCGAATTCAGCATACACGTAATGATTGATGAGTCTGTTTTTATACTAAACGAGATTTAATAGCCATTTAATTATAAGTTAAAATTAAATAGAAAAAGCTTAGAGAATCAATACAATTAAAATTACAGCAGGAAATATCAAGAGTGGTTGCTCCAAGCTTTCGATTTTATATTCCCTGTTACAAAGGTAAACATACAGTCCCAGCCCCAGCTAACAACTCAGTTAGCGGTTTTCAGGAGAAGTGGAAGTTAAAGTTCCAGCACTGTGGAAGATTGCTCAACAAATGCACACCTAGAGTGAGTTAGTTGTTCCTGGCAGGAAGTTTGTGAATGTCCGAATCTCTGACAATTTATTCTCTCTCTGAGCCCCATTCTTATTTATGACATTTGTAATGAAGTGTAGAATAGGGAATCGCACAGTGAATAAGGATTAAGATGTTATGAATAGTTTAATTATAATTTAAATAATTATAATTAAGATATTTTTCTCACACTTTTTCGAATGATGAATGATTGAAATTTATTTCCTATATCTTTTTTAGTATTTATTCAAAATAAAATTACAGACAACTTTAATACAGATATGGGTAAATTTGACTTAAAAAAGCTGAAAAAACTTTATTTATAAGTCTTACAACAATTTTTTTTATGTGCGCAAGATAATTGTTTAAAAACACATCATTTCCTCTTGCATTGGTTAAACCTAAAGAAGAATTACACAATCAGAATCTTTAATTTAAAAAGTAACAGATTTGTTGATTAAATTTTTTAAAAAAGAATACGTATTCAATGTTCTTCCCGCTGGGAAAATTTTCACCTGTTTGTACTCTGCCTTCAACTTTACACATCTACACATTCATTTTTCCCATATAAAAGCGAGAGAGAGGGGTAATTTCTTAAATATCCTTCAATAAAATGGCTCTCTTCATAGGATTGCTTCTTCTTTGCATCGGCGGCATTTCCGCCAACCCATTCAGTAAGTGGGGTCTCTAATTTCTCATAGAATTAGTAAAATGGACGAAAGTGAGAAACCCTAAATTCTTTTCTTTTCTTGCACTAAACAAAGCAGTTTATTGATGATAAAAATTATTTCTTATTAATATTTAATCATAGGAATATTTATTTTTAACCTTCTCTTCCAAAAACAAATACAACATAAATAATTTAATAATAAAATATAAAAACAGAAATACTTTGATGTAATGTATTCTAATATAAAAAAAACAACAACAGATTGTAAAAACGTAAATGGCAAACCTTAATACTGTCATTCAATTTCAACAGCATTTTTGGGGGATCTTCCAATGGAGAATCCCGATTTATTGGGTGGTGACATGCTTGGAATAGATCCAAAGGTAAGCATATTTTCTAAAATTTGATACTATAGTAAAAAACGTAAAATTGACTTAATTTGTTATGTAAATAAAAATTTAAGATTAAACTGACTATGTATCTATAATTATGATTTCGTCATTTGTATGCTTAGAAATGGCTAATTTATAGTGTAAACGAATTATAAAGAAACATGTTCAATAAAATATATGTCGATATTTAAACACAATAAAAAAAAACCAGTAAAGTGAAATTATTATTCCTTTGTTTACTCCAAATAAGTACTCTACTTTGCTAAAATTCATAACTTTTTTCTTTAGATTATCGTTAAATATTAAAATTTTTATTAATTATTTTAAGCTATTTTATTTATTTATTATTATTATTTTGAAAAATTGTAATACCGTGTCTAGAAATGGGATATTATGTAATAATAATTGCATACTGGCTGCTAATGAATGAATCAGGGTCCAGAGATACTTAACATGTGTGTGATAAAATAATATAAAAATATAAATAACATCTATTTTAAAACAATTAAAATAATTACGAGTTCCTATTTTAATTTTCTTTTTCTAAAAACAGCCACAACTAATTTAATAGAAGTTTTCCTGTGCTTTCAAAAGTATGACTAAGTTTTTACAAAACGAAATAGCTTTGACTTGTGATTTCTCTTAGCTATTATATTTCAAATTTCATTTATTTTTCAATTTATGCCTTTCATGTTAAAAGATAAATATAACACACTTTCTATAATGTATTTTAAATACTTTTGAGGACAACTTTGTTGTTGCTTTTCTTGATCTTTACTTGTAGACTGACGAATTAAAAAGATACAAATCGTTGAAAATAAATTTTTTAGGGGAAAAAACAATCCCAATAGGGAAATTTTCTTGGAAGATTATTAAGAAACAATAACTGGAATGTTTCCAGTTTATTCTAATGAACCAAAACAGCTCACAAAGATATATACAGAAATAATTTAGCGTATAGACATTCATCATGTAGCATAATGTCTAATTTTTTCAAATGAATAAAAAATTTTATTTGATGAATAATTTTGTGGAGTCAAATTTTAAATGATGAAAATTTAATTTTCTAAACGATTTATTTATTTTCCCAAATCAAGACGTAAGATAAAAGTAAAGAAGAAAACCTGCCATATGACTTTAAATATATATAATATATATGCATTCGTGTTTTATTCGCTTTTTGAAATGAAGAAAAAGTATTTAGTATCATTATAGGCATAGGACAAGAACTATACTTTCGAGTTATTATGAGGAATTAAGTAAATCTATAAGCGAATGAGGAAACATTGAATTCAAAATTCATCATGCTTAATATTTCAGCTTTCATTTGTATATAACTATAAATCTCACTTCTATATTCTTTTTAACATAAAGAAAAATTTTATTGCTTCTGACAAGGTGGTTTTTATATTTTTTCAGGACCGTAATGCCGTCGTCAACAAATTCCAGATCTGGCCAGGAGGAATTGTCCCTTACGAAGAAGATCCTGGACTCAAGAAGACCGTCAGTAAGCTTTTTTTTAAAAAATTTGGGATTCTTAAAGGAATAAGTCACAAAATATACACTATTCTGGTTTTTAATTGAATCATACCTTTTTCAAATGAAACATTTTTACTTTTATTCTATTTGAATATGCAAAAAATAATCACGTTACCTTAAGGAATGTGAATAAAAGCAGAAGTGTGTAATACGGAAGACAAAGACGATTTATATATAAACGAGATATGATTTGAAAACAGATGTATCAGTTGGAGGGCCAAGCGAAATTGACCCAAAAGCTTTGTGTGGGATCGGGTGGAAGTTTTCTAGTACATTTGTAGTAACTTGAGATATTGTTATTTAGGTTTGAGATATTGTACACATTTCTAATTTTAAATGCTTAATTTATAATTTTTTAATGAATTCATCATTGATGAATAATAATTTCTAAAGAAAAATTCATCATCTATTATAATTCTAAATATCTGATATAACTAGTTGTAAATTAGTTTATTTTCTGTATATCGGAAGTTTTTCTTATTTGCCAATTTTTAAAAATTGGATTTCGATTTCAACTTTCTTGCTTTAAAACTAGAAATGAGAAAAACTAAGAAATATATTTCTGAATAAGTATCCGGAGTGAATAGAATATTTTGATTTTTTTGCAGTAACTTTACCAACACATATAATGTGGTCACAGAACCGAAATAATGGATGATTCAGATATAGATATACTCTAATTTCATTCCATTAAATTTATACACACTGTACAAAAAACAACTTAATTATTATTTTTATTGAATCAGATCATTGATTAAGTATTGATCTAAAGTTTTTAATGAACTATTTCTTTATCTTTAGTGAAATTCATTTTGGAGCGAGCCATCAAGCATTACGCTACTCACACCTGCATCAAGTTCGTTCCCCGCACAAACGAAAAGGATTTCATCCGAATATTTCCTGGACAAGGGTCTGTATCAAAGGAAACTAAAGGCCCTTAATTAAATACAGTCGATCCTCCATATTACGAGCCTCTATACTGCAAATTTTTCTGTACAACGTACTTTTTCCTCGAAGTGAATTGCATTTTTTACATAACAAACTTTTTTTCTTGTGATTCAATTTTTGTCACCCTTTTTCTTAAAGTATTTCTGGAAATTTTAAGTTATTCTCTCTCTTAACACATTTTATGTGGTCACAAATCTTGAACTGGTTTTATTAGGTGCCTAACTCGTCGAGAGCAATAGAATTCTGGGCGTTTCATCCAAGAAGCGCAACCTTTAACCTCCATTGTCCAGTTCACTGGAAACATCTTCGACATCCCCTTTCACCCTCAGTGGAATTGTCTCATGTCACCGTGTCCTTGAACTAGTTTCGTTCATTTGTACTGTTAATCAATCGTGCTGGTAACTTCGTTTCTTACTGCTCGAAAGTGTCAAAACTTAAGTGCTTGAGCGTCAAAGAAAAAAATTTAATTCTTTATGAAGTGGATAAACACAACAAGAAGCTTTCTCTTCTCAGTTTTTCTTTCTTTCTTTCTTTTTTGATGGCTAAGAAATATAAAATAAAAACTTATTAATTTACAGAAAGGTGTAAATAATTACCTTTTTTGATGTATAACTTAACAACCCATGAGGGCCAAGGCCTACTGCACCCATCTCAGTATACGTGACCTTGGCGCTGAGGCTCATGAGCAGATGTTCCGGTCAGGTGATCAGTCTGACTCGAAACCCCCAGTGTTAAATTCCCAAGCAAGCTTGGTGCTCATTTATTGACCGATTGAATGGCTGAAAGGCTGAGCCAACCTTGCTCAGTCTGGGTTTGAACATCTGACCTGTGGCGTGGAAGCGCGATGCACTAACCACTCAGCCACTGGGCTTCTTTTTTAATGCATAGTGTTTTAAGTTTTTTTAAATGTAGTTTATAAAGAAAATGGAAAGATTAACCTCTATATAATGAATTTTCCTTATAAAGAACTTTTTCAGGATTTAGCGACTTCATTATATAGAGGTCCGAATGTATTTGAAACTACAGTAATTTTTTAAAAAGAGTCGCCTTGTGATTTATGCTTTATTGATCATAATATATAGTCAGACCCCAATTTAATTAGTTCATCGAGACCTTAAATTTGTTGGTAAATCCGGTGTTTATTCGAAAAATTGGAATTAAAAAAATTACAAATTTTTTTCCACTGAAATTTTGGAAATTCCGCAATACGCGCCTCCACAAAAAATATCCGTAGGTAGAAATTACACATTTTTTATCAAACAGCTAAAAATACTATTAACGAATTATTTTTTTGTCAGTCAATTGGAAATTGAAAAGTATTGATTAATTGATTTTTGACAATCTTTTTCATTACTGAATTGAATGAGTCTTTTTGACTTTATGCCGAAAAGAATATACTACGTCATTTACATCCTGCTGCATGAGGTATGCAATGACAGTCGAAGAAAAAAAATGTAAAGCATTACAAAATATAACAGTTTTGATAGAGGTTTCATTACCAATTTATGCGTCAGAATCACTACGCATTCGTTTCAGCAATCTATTATGTATATTACAAATTTTTAAAAAACATTTTCTGCAAAACCATATACGAATCATAAACTTCACTTTCGTTAAGAAAGAGAGGAAATGGTAAAGTCTTTTAAAATATCCCATGCGTTGTGGAGCAAAAGATGGGATACAAGAAACTCTTGTTCTATTCAAAACTCACGTGATTGATTAAATTCAAAGATCATCTACTCCTGTAAAGTCTAGTAATGGGCTGCATTCTTTCCTGTCTAAATTTTCTGCTCACAAGAAAAGTTTTTTTTCTATTTAGAACAAAAGAAGATTTTTTTCTATTTGAAAAGAAATCCAATTAGTCCAAACTAATAAAAAAAATTTCGGCTGTTGAAATAATTCTTTCATTCGGAATTCATTATTCGTTCAATAGAGAAAATTTAATCGGAGAAAAGAAAAATTTGTTGTATCACAAAATTATCTAAATAGGAATTCGCGCGCGTTTAATCGGGATAGGGTTGTATATGATTTTAATAAATAATTATTTTGATGACTATAGAATATACATAAGCTTTCATAAAAAATCTTTCTATATAAATGTTTTATTGAACATTATTTTTATAGAGTTATTTTATGAAAACTCTTGATTGTTTATTTAAATCTTTAAGAAAATAAGTAGAAATTTTTAACTTAATGTCTGCTATTGCAAGTCAATGGAAATTATGAAAATTCGGATGCTGCGTAATATTTGTGGTTTTTGTACTGTAAATCAGTTCTAATTTTCTTTTCCAATCCAAATACCTTTAAAAAATATTTATTTTTGCCGTTAAAAATAAGCTGGAAAACTACACTGGTGTGCAAAAATTAAGGACGAGACGGTTTTTTCAATATAACTTTGTACAAAAGCTTTCCAAATCAACACATTTAATACCGTAAGATCCCCAATACGTAAGGACATGTGTAATGTAAGCAACACTTACTAAAAGAGAAATCAGAGAGATAAAAAGAAGCTTGATTGAAAAAGTAGCATGGAGCGCAATGCGACTGAAGGCCGAAACATCCCTGTGATGGGTGTCCAGCAAGAAGCATCCGGTCTTTAGTAGGGGATATGATCTCCCCTGACTGCTAGGCAGGTTTCACAGCGCCTTGAGGGTGTCAATGAGTTGTTGAGGCATTGCTTCCCATTCGTCTTGCAGCGCCAATCGAAGCTCCCGAATCGTTACTGGTGGTAAGGTACGAGTTGCCAAGCGTCTGCCTAGAAAATCCCATATATGCTCGATGGGATTGAGATCCGGAGATCATGCCGGCCAATCCATACGTTCAATATCCTCACTCTCTAAGAGCTGTTTGGCAGCTACTGTGCGATGACATGGTGCATTGTCGTCCATGAAAAGGAACTGCAGACCCATAGCGCCTCTAAAAAGACGCACATATGGAAGAAGAATCTCGTTAGAATAACGGGTCCCGTTGACTGAACCTGCGTCGAAGATGTAAAGGTCTGTACGACTACCAAGCATGATGCCTCCCCAAACGAGAACACCACGCCCTCCATACCTGTCTCTTTCAATGATGTTCGAGGGATGATTGCGGCTTCTCCGCTCTCTCCAGATGAGTATGCGATAAGAATCGCTACTCAAATTGAATCTGCTCTCATCTGTAAAGAGTACTCATCCCCATTCATTGTCTCTCCAATTCCGGTGTTCCCGGCACCACAGAGAACGCCTTCTCCGATGGGCAGGCGTTAAAGGTACACACCTTACAGGGCGTCGTGCAAACAGACCACCACCGTGCAGTCTTCTGGCCACGGTAAATCGCGATATATCGGTCGTCCAATCGCCTGTGTCGTGTGTCTAGCGATTTCTCCCGCTGTCTGCCGCCTGTTTCTTCTGGCCTGTAAGACAATGTACCGGTCATCTGCGGGTGTGGTTCCTCGTGGACGACCCCTACTGAACCCCCGGATAGCTGTTCCTGTAGTTTGAAATTGTCTCCAAAGTCGTGAAACGATGCTGTGAGCAATTCTGAACTCTGCAGCCACACTTGTCACACTGCGACCTTCCTCCAACTTCCGAATGATTCGACCTCGGGTAAAAGCATTCAAATGTCGTCTAACAGATTGATTATTCACCATTTCTCTCTGAGGCAGCAACTCGGTGTGATTTTAACTTCTATACGGCGTGCAATCTCTTTGCCAGAAATACTGATCTCACACCAACAGCATGCTTTATACTACTCAGACACTCCCCCATTACGTCTACCTGCATATCTGCGCATGTGCTACCGTATATCACCTTACTTAATCTCCTGATTGGTCTTTCCATCCGCTCTGCCTCTTCGTTCAGCTGATATGCTAATTTTTCGACTTCGTCCTTAATTTTTGCACACCAGTGTACATTGACGAGAAAAAAATCTTAACACCAAAAAAAAATATTGCAGAGTAATGAAATTTGAACAATGAAATTCTCTAGTTAACATGTTTAATTGATTCAATTTCAACGTGTTAATTTTACAGGTTAATTTAAGCTCAAGAAAATGCATTTCAAATGCGAAATACTGTTACATTAATAGCCGATGTAACCTCCAGAATTTTGAATGCAAGCCTGCAAGCGTGCATGCATTGTGTCATACAAGTGCCGAATGTCTTTGTGTGGTATGGAGTTCCATGCTTGTTGTGTCAATACTGGGACTGTCAGCGCTGGCTGTGGATGATGCTGGAGTTGTTATCTCATACGTGTCCAACTGGAAACAGATCTGGTGTTCTTGCAGATCAAGGTAACGTGCCAACACTTTGTAGAGCACGTTGCGTTACAATAGTAGAGTGAGAAACACTAGCTTTGACCAGTTGTAAAACTTTTCCTTGAATGCTGTTCATGAATGGCGGCAGTACTACAGGTTGAATTACCAGACTAAAGTACAAATTTGCAGTCAGCGTGTTTAGCATACCCACGAGAGTGTTCCTTCCGTCACACACACAGAAAATTACTCCCTGGATCATGACTCCAAATGTAGGTACAATGTGTCTAGGCCACTGACAGTTTGGTTGAAGACGTTTCTCCTGGACTCTTTCTGACCAAAACACAGCGTTCATTGCCGCCAAGGCAGATATTGTTTTTATCACAAAACACAACAGATCTCCACTCCGTCTTGCCGCCAAGGCAGATATTGTTTTTATCACAAAACATAACAGATCTCCACTCCGTCTTCCAACGATCTCTGGCTTAACACCATTGATGGCACAAACGGCAATGCCTTGGAGTCAGTGGAATACACCCTAAAGGGCACCTGGCTTGGAGCTGTCCTTGAAGTAAACGATTTCTAACAGTTTGTTGTATCACTGAGGTGCCAACTGCAGCTCGAATTTGTGCCGCACAGGCAATACGATGCGCAACAGCCATACCCCGAATACAGTTGTCTTCCCTCTCAGAAACGCCACGTGGCCTCCTGGAACGCTTTTTTTAGTAGGAACCATCCCTTGACCACTGCTCCCAACATTCATTTGGGGCTGCGGTAGCTCAGTGGTCAAGGCATCGGATCATGACAGGCGTGTCATGAGTTCGAGCTCAGTACCACTGAAGACCCGTCGTATAGAGGAGCGATGCACGTTAAATCTGTCGAGAGCTGAAACATCCTTCCCTTGGTGTGGTAGTTAGGAGAGGGGGATGCCAGTCCAGGTGTCGTCCTCATCACTTGACCATTGTTCCAAATTACGAGGTCCATTGCCAAAAGCCCTCGTGTCGCTGAACAGTGCGACTTTATTACTCACTCACTCACGCCAACTATCATACACAGTGGATACAGTCCAGTCAAGTCTTTCTGCAATTTCGCGGAAAGAAAATCCACCTTCTCGTAGCCCTATTACACGATCTTGTTCAAACTCGGTGAGCTGTTGATAATGGCTTCATCTTCTTAAAGGGTAACATTAACTGAATACGACAAATTTCACAGAGAAATAACGCTCACGAATTTTACCGCACGCATTTAAAGAAACATTTTTTGCAAGTTCTGAGTGGCGCTAGGAGCGCTTCACTTAAGCGCGAAATTTGAATCGATGTCATCTTTCAGATGTATAAAAATAACCAAATTCTTTTACCTCTTTGTTTACCAAATTTCGTTTATCTAACACAAGTTTTTCTTGGTGTTGGGATTTTTTCCCCGCCAGTGTATGTTCCAAGGCAGTGATCTCTATAATATCTTGATAGGTGTTACTCTCATGTGGGACGTACTGGCGGTCAGCAGCCTGTGTCCCTGGGTGAGGGTTGTGGTTGGGAAGCTACCATCATCCACGAATTCGGACACGCCATCGGTTTTTACCACGAACAAAACAGGTCTGACAGAGACGACTACTTGACCATCTTTTGGGAAAACATTTTACCAGGTAAGCTGATTCTTTGATTATTGTTTGAATGCTCGAGTAAAAATTTTCTAAAATTATGAATATTATTGAAGTAAATAAAAAAAGATAAATGATTGTGATTGCATTTTATCTGAAGCAATTAATAAACGCAAGCAAAGGTAGCTCATCTGAGACTGAAGTAAATGATAATATCTAAAAGGATTATTTTACTCCCTTCCTTTCATATGTATGTACCATAAATATTCAGTTCTCAAAAGTATGGAAAGTTGTTCCCAATAAAGAAGCGCCTCTCAAACTGGGGGCTCGCCCCCTTAGCGGAGTGATAAACCTACTTGGGGGGCGAAAGCATACCAACAAGTTGAAGATGAAACATTTAAAAAAATTATTATTTAAAAGTAATTTATATAAAATATCTATTTATTTAAAAGTAACATACACAGAATCATATATATATATCTTGATAATCTGTGCAGTGAATATAATTCAGGTCGTATTGCAGCGCTAGCGTCAAAGAGTATATTATTATCTTCAATTCTTTGTTATTGTAAGAGGAGGAAGGGGTGCGGTGAAAGTTATGATTTAAAATACTGAAAGTTAAGAAGAACTGCAATAAAAGCTTGACGGTACCTTTTTTTAAGTGATACCACGATTTCAAAGTGAAATGTTCCCATTTTGAACGATTTTGTGGCCATTAAAAATTTTTGGGTCGGTTCATCCGCAGCATTCTGGTTTGTGAAAGATGGCGCGAGGCCTCCCCGAACTGCTGAAATTTGTAATTTCTTAGAGGAATATTTTTAGTACCGTATAATTGTCTTAAATTCCGCATGCTACACAAGGGGTGGAAAAAGAGCATCCATTACATTCATCGGATTTTAACTCGCAGGGGTTCTCTGGTTACCGCAGCTCTGACGCAGGGAGAGAACTTGAAAGAAAATGTTTGTTAATTTTATCCTCCGATCAGAATAGGAGGTTCTGGCTGTTGGTGGACATTTCGAAAGCATCGTAATATGATTATCATTCCTTAAAAATTTCAAACAACTGTGCTGTAATTTTCAAACAATTATTTTACTTTGATTTCAATATTTGCTATTCGCAGTGCCACTTATCGAAAAAATTTTGAACTAAAATCAGGAAATCTGAACGGGAAAATTCTACGTCGTATTACATACACTTGCTGCAAGAAATTTTTTTAAAACTTTAACCGGTTATTTTTTTTTGCTATAACTTTTTAAAAACCGAACGTCTGTTATAGGACACGTGGTACGTATTGGCAGAAAATATTCTCTGGAAATGTATTCTTTAAATAATCTTTCCTTAAACTTTATCACCTATTTTGGTAACAAAAATGAATAAAAATGTTAGAAAGTGTTCTCAAAGTACCATAAAAAGCAAAGTTTTCATAATAGACTGATGTTAACTTAGAAGGAATAAGTTTCTATAGAAATTAATGAAAATTTGCGAGAAAATCATCCCTCTCTCTTGTTTGCCTAAATGTGAGGGAAGAAGGGAAGGAATACTAGACATGTGTGTGTGTGTGTGTCTGTCCAGAATCAACTTATTTATTGAACAAACAATTTATCAACTTAATTAAAATATTTTGCATACATTGAATGCCTCAATGTAAGGAATATAGGTGGAACAGCAACGAGATACACGAATTAAAAGACTACAAATATCGAACACCATTTTAGGATCAAAATTCTATTATCCCAATTAACTTAACGTTAATTTAACTATAGTGACCAATCGTCACTTTAAATATTTCGTCTATTTAATATTTGAAATATTTTATAAATTTGAGTGATTCCTAAACAAGAGCAATTTCACTTGACTTCTGGCTTTTGTCTCTCTCCTTCTCGTTGCTATCTAGAAAACCTTGACTATATATAGTAGACTTAATTTAAATATATCACGGTTTCTTCTTCAAAAGGGTTGGTTGTGAATAAACACGAATTGATAGCTCAAAGATTTCCCAAGAGGATTAGAGGAAGGTACGTGGATAGATCCGTCACAAATTATTGTTCTTTGAATATCGATTTTCTTCCCAGGCAGGGAAGACCAGTTCATGAAGCTGAGGCCTACCCAGAACCAGCTGCTGACTCCCTTCGACTACGACTCCATCATGTTGTACGGTTCCATGAGTTTCTCGAAGGATAGGAAGAAGTTGAGGACGATGGAAGGCAAGAACAAGGAATACCTCAAGGACGTCTTCTCCAAGGGTAAACTCAGCCCCAGCGACATCCAGAGAATCAAGAAACTTTACAACTGTTGAGCCATGCTTCCCCTTCAAATTGTGTGACACGCAAAAATAAAATGCTGTAAAAAATGTGTGCCTTTTCTTCTAACTTTAAATGAGCAATTTATAAATATCTACTAAAAGAAAAGGGGCCTAATGTGAAATTAACTTTTACCAAATGTCGTTCCAACTGATTTTTTGTTAATAAATCATTTAGTAGATTTTAATCATATCAATCAATTAGCTTCTGTTGAATGTAATTGAAGAACTTAAATTAGCTATAAAAAATCTTGGGTTTTTATGACCTTAAAAAGAAATTAAAAAGTTCTTATGTCTATCTTAGTGATGTTTTCGTTTGAAGTTATATTATAATTGAAATAACTTTGGCTGTATTGCACCGTATCGTATCTAGTATATAGGTATGCAAAAATTATTAATTAAAAATATCACAAATAATGTAACTCATTTTCAGCTATCATTCTTTAAGAAGAAAATGTCTTACGAATAGAACAACAATGAAAGCAGTCATTTCCTACCATAAAGAATTTTTCTAAAATTGTAAGAAAAAAAATCTAACTTAGTTAAAAAAAATTTGAGCTCATCGGTTTCACAAAAAGTTATCAAAAAGTTAGCTGGTTAGAACGAAGAACATATTTTACCATAAAAGAAGAATGTCTAAAAACTGGAAACTTGAATCAAACGTCAGTATTACAAACAGCAGTGTTTTATATTTCATCATCCTTTTTTTTGTTTCTGTAAGTTTTTAAAATACCATGGAGTGTTTCAAAAAAAGTATTTTTATTCTTTCTAAAAATAACAGAACAATTGTATTGTTAAATATCTAAACTGACATGAAGTTGTTTATGGTAAGAAATTAAAAGCATTGTTTGAAAAAAGTAGAAAAAGAGACATGTTCACAAAATTTGTGTTGATTTTTAAAAACTCAAAGAATAATATACTGTAGAAGGTAAGTAGTCACAGGTAGGATTTTGAAGACACCTTATCAAGATAAAATGTTTATGATACACGTTAATATGTACTTAAATTCTGATAATAGGCTCTTGAAATTTAATGCCTTACTTTTTGGATTTCTCAGTATTTTTTTTGTTTCACGAAACTTTTTGTTCTTAAGCTCAGTTTTAAATTGTGTTGTGTTCATTTAAGTTGTTTAAAGAAATTTCTCTTACTAAAAGTTTTCTTTCAGAGTTAAAATGTTATTAATTTTAAGTAAAAGTATAAATATAAGATGAACTCTAAAATGCGAAACTATAGGAAGAAGAAAATGAAATAAAATATATAGAGAGTTTGAATATATATAAATCTATTTGTGTATTATATTACGCCATCATGATGGGGTAATGATAGGACATTTCAACTTATAGAGATTTGCAAATACATTTTGAATAACTTTATTTTCGTAAAAATTTCCTTTTAAGTAGTTGAATAAATAAACATAATATATTTACAGACTCAAAAGTATTTTTATGGCATGGTTTTTAATTAGGAATGATAAATTTACAAAATCCTTAAAATTTTTACAGATAGGGAAAAATATATTCAATGCAGATCAAACAAGTTTTATTTTATGTACAAAAGATAGCATCATTAAGGTTCTCAATTGAATTACGTATTTGCTTTTTCTAAGAATTCCAAACTGCATACAGTTCACTGAAATATTACATGAGTGCTTCTGTATTATTCTCCAATGTTAGTTAGGGAACGTATTATTCTCACCACTTTATAAGAACTTTAAGCGGGGGGGGTTAGAGTTAAGAATATTTGCCCGAAATGAGGCTATATTAAAATTATATGTGATAGACGACTTTATTATTAGTCATATTGACCAAGAGATAGCACTTCTAATTTTTGCCAGAGCCGTAACATGCCTCACTGTTTAAGAAGTCCATGAATTACGAGGTCCGTTTGGGATACCCCGCGGTCTGGGGGTATCATGTCTTCATCTACGTGACCTAGATTCATAGGAATAAATTATTGATCACACTCAAATTCTCCATAATAAATCTACTTTATTTGTGTAAATACATATTGATCAACGCAACACAGGTCTTACTAGAGGGATAGGATCAGGAGTGATACTACGTAATTATTAATTCTAAGTAAATAGAGCCTGGAATCCTAATCACTATCGTTATGAAAAGCTATCCTAAGGATCCTTATCCACCTTAGATTTCTTAACTCTCAAAAGTCCGTTCTATAATTACACTTCTATAATTAATAGCTTACCAATATATCACGGCGATCAGCATCTCAGCTTTCGATTTCTTCTTCTCTTCTATTCTTCTAAATATCCATCTTCTAGTATTCTTCCATTCAATTACTATCCGACTTCTATTATACTATCCGACTACTATCCGGCTTCTATCCGACTTCTATTCAACTAACTCATGAATGCAAAAACTGCCTTATATATCTATTCAATAATCTGCATATCGCGGTTTCTTTTTGAGAGGATTGGATTGAAATAATGCCATTCTGGCCTCAAAGATTCCCCAAGAGGATTAGTGAGAAGGCGCGATAAAGCTCCGTCACACGTTTCCAAAATCCCTCGAGTAACTTAACAGCGCGGCGACGTTTATATTCCCTCAACCACTCATTCAAAATTCGCTGAACTGATGGTTTACTATCATTGTGCTTTGGTTTTGATGACGAAACGCACTATTTTCAAGAGTAGATGAGGACGTGTTCGTGCCTTCCCCCCTAATTTTTACACCACGCAATCTAGATGACTTTAAATTGCAACAATACTAAAGTGCTTCTCAGCCTCGCTACACTACAATTTGTCGATGACATCAAAAATCAAACCTTCGACTCGACTGAAACAATGTCTACCATGAACTCACATCCAGGAACTTTCGACAAAAATGATTGACATTATGAGGAGTTGGAAACCTCTCTCTCTATATATAATGACTATGTTAAATTGGCTATTATCGATGTACCTTTTCTCGAAATCTGTTATATTTGCTTGCTTGAAATTTTTCATACAATTATACTGAAACGAGCTTTTAGCTAATTTTGAATTTTTTAATAATTTATGAAATATTTTATCAAACTTTGCGAAATTTGACCCATTTTTCACATAAAAAAATTTGTAAAAAATAAACTTTTGAAATTTTCACAAAAAGCTTATTTTAGTATATATTAGCCAGCATTATAAATAAATCATAAAACATTACATACCTGTGAACAGTAGTTTCTCAGAAAAGGTACATCGGACATCAAAATTTGCATTTTGAGATATATTGATTTTAATGTATATAGTGTGAGACTTCTAATCGGTTAGGAAATAAAAAAAATAAAAGCCTTAATTTACAATAAAAGATACATGTTTTGGTTTATATCAGACGTTCAACTTTTAAACAAAAACGAAGTACTTTATTTACATTTTTTGCCATTCAAATGGGCCTGGCCCAGTTTCAACGATTATTTAAAAATAGTTTTTAAGGGCTTCTAATTACCCTAGAGCAGGCATGTCAAACTCGCATGATGTTAGGGGCCGCATGATTTATTTTACACTATGTTGGGGGCCGCATGTTTTCAATCAACAAAATATTAATAAAATAAGGTTTTTGGAATAGTTATATTATGTATTTATTAGATTTGATGTCAAGCTAAATGTTTCCCTTATTAAACATACATAGTCGTTTTATTTTTAAAGTTATTTTTCTTAACTTTTAAACTATAAATATTATAAACTATAAATATAACTATAAATATAACTTAAACTATATATAGCTTAAAAATAAAAATTTGTAATAAATGCAATTCAGTATAACTTTTTAGAATATATTTGAAATCGTTTTTTCTATAGCAAGTCATCAAAATTTGGTTGAACATATTAAGCTAATGCAATTTTTAAAACTGATGATAAATGCTGATCGGGGTTAATCTTGGCCTTACTAAATTTTTGTTATTTCTTTTTCGCATAAATAAGTGCTTTCGAATACAGCTGTTAGACGCGTAACAAACAATAAAATTTTAGGAAACCAGTCTACATATTAATATGTATAAAAGTCATGAATTTCCCCTTCAATACATTTTTGCTTTATCAAGAAAATCACATTGGATTTCAATTAATTCCATTTGGAAGTTTTCACCAAGAATTTCAACATTTATTGATAGAGGCGAAATAAAAAGACGAAATTTTTTGTAATTCTCAGCTTTTAAAATTACAAAATCTTCCATAGAATTCCGTTTGTAACAATTTGATTTTGTAAGCATATTCTGTAAATTTTAACTTAAATTATTTAATCAATAAATATTGAAATTTTTTAAAGTGAGGCTAATTTTCTTTTCCTATTTGTTTTTCACCAAGTAATAAAGCCCTCGTGTAGCTGAACAGTGCGACGTTAATACTCACTCACTCCTTCACTTTCACCAAAGTAATAATGTTTGTTTGAAATAATTAATACTATCAAATATAGCGTTATAACAACATGATTTTTGCCTTGCAGCTTAAGATTAAGTTGATTGAGATTACTTGTAAGATAACTTAAATGATAAAGTCGGGTCCCTTATGTATTGTCCATCTTTTAATTCAGCCAGTAGCAAATTTTTTTTTCAAATAAATTATGTTTCGCCCAGCAATTTGAATGATCGTTTTGACTCAAAAGCTATCCAACTTCTACACAATATTATACTGAGTGTATTAATATTTTGTATCTTCCAGAAAGGAAGCAAATTGATAGTTATTAAGTCCACGTGCTGAGATATAATTTAAATTTTGGAGACTTGAACATTGAAGCACAGTACTTGTTGATAAATAATACAATGAAAAAACTCAAAATTAATATTACCATGCTGTTAACATGTTTCTTTTAATCTTAAAACCACTCCTTTAGTAATTCCAGACATGGTAAGGGCATCATCAGTTGCAACACAAACCGCAACTTTTCCCATCGTAATCTCTCCCAAACTTTCATAAGTGCATCAAAAATAGCATTTCCAGTGGTTATATTATGCATAGGAATGATTTCGAAAGTTTGTCACCCATTTTTAAATTAACATCGAATCCACCAATAAAAACGAATGAGTGATATTTAGAATATCTGCACTTCCATCAGTTGAAGTAGAGTAGACATGAACAGTTGATATTTCTTCATCAAGTCGATTTCTCAAATTCTCGGCTATTTGAATAACTCTGGTAGCTATACTATTTCGGCTCAAACGTACATCTGTTACTCGGGCTGAATAAAATACTTCCATCGTTTTAATTAAGCATTCACTAATAAATTTCCCTTCAGTAAATGGTTTCGATCTGTGTGCTTGTAATTAAATGTGATAATATATAATTAATTTTTACAGCAGCGGTATTCTTCAACAAATTTAATGAATACACTTTGTTATTTTTAAAGAAAGTACTTCGATTCCGATGATTTGTCGTCATGAAAATTTTACAAAGTATTGGTCATTGTACATTTTAAGATTATATTCCTTTGCAAAGAAGGAGAAAGAAAAATATAAAAGTTGCTCATATGATGAATCGTGATGCCATCAATAGCGAATAATATGCACCAATGTATTTGAGAATTTAATAAATTACATTATTATATTGAAATTAAATAAAAAGTTTTAATAAAATCAGAAAAATAATTTTTAATATAAAGGTTATTTATATTACCAGATATGATTCTTGTTAAATAAGAAGAGTAACAGGTAAATATATGCTTATAAAAAATTCACCTCAAATATAAATTTCAAAATGAAAAAAAAATCTTTGAAAGCTTGATACTTAAAAATTCTTGAAAAGTCTCGGCGGGTCGCAAACTACGTGCTGGCGGGCCACATGCGGCCTGCGGACCGCGTGTTTGACGTGGCTGCCCTAGAGGTTAAAGTAAGATATTTTTAGAAAGGTTGAAATGTATACAATTTAAAAATGTAAAAATCTCAAATTGTCAAAAAAATAAGACTATAGCTTTCCAACACCCCTTAAAAGATGGACAGGAGTAATCACCACACTTGTAAAGTTAATTACCAACACGGCCATCCTTCCACTGCTCATTGGGCAGTGGTACCACTACGTGGCATGATTTCCGCTTGACTCGATTTCGTATCGGACACACTCGTCTAACGCATAGACATTTGCTGCTAGGAGAGAGTCTCCTGGTATGCGACTTTTGTCAATGGGACCTTTCCAGTTTACACATTTTAATAGAATGTCCATAGTATTTATCTAAAAGAAACGTCTTTTTTAAAAACAATCTTTTAACTTTGACTGATTGGGTTGGGGAAACTCCCCATCCAAACCTTTTTGCATTTTTACGCTCAATCGATGTTTTACATGAGATATAATTTTTTTAAGGATTTTATTGTACCATTAGATTTTTTAAAAAAGAGATATCTATAAAATTTTACATTTCTACATTTTAAAATACTTTGATCAACTTTAATTTTAAACTGACAATTTAAATAACATTTTTATGTGCACACAATAAATATATATTTTAATGTATTTTTAACATTTTACTATATTAACGAATGTGTGGCGCAGTATAGCCAAACTTGGCTCTTGAGCCGAAAAAAAAAATTCAATATTCACTCACTTACCCAACACGGCAATTACCGACCTCCTCCTGAAGAAAGAAGCGCAATTTTGGGATTCAGATAGTAAATAATTACAATATTATGCACAGCACAGCGTGAGATGGAAACAATACGATATGCTTCGTAAAAGCAAATAAAAGACTAGAAATTGTTCACAAGGAGCATGACGTGTTTTGAAATGAAGAGGAATGTGTTAAGATAACCCCTCCCGCCCTGTTAAGAGAGCTTGTTTCGTTTAAAAAATTGTTTATGTTATAGAAATAAAAGGTGACGCCTTCTGCTTTTGAATTCACTGAGATAAATCCCCACTCACTACTCTTGGTCTTTTTTGGCAACTTTGAAGTAATAGTGAAGCCATGTACAAGGGTGAGTCATAGAAGATTCTATCTCCACGATCAATTACTTTTTAAAGGGGATTTTCAACTTGAATCTCACAAATTGTTCTCTTCGTGATCTTTTTTTATGAAACCAGTTCTAAATTATTATCATACCTATCAATAAAATATCCAAAATAGCTCAACTGAGATTTTTGATATTTGCTAACTTTTTCTAAATCTAAGACGTATTTTATTTGTATCCAGCGATCAGTCGACCATTTCAGTTCGTGGTTGTTTCCATTTTCGAGTTGTTTTAATTTATGAATCGTTTTGAAAAGAGTTCTGCTGCTCCCTTCCTTTGGACAAAAGGACTCTTCTACATTTCTCCTTCCGGTTTACATAATTGAATGAGATGATAATACTTTTGTGAATTTGAAGGTTTTTATCTATATCTAAAATTTTAGGTTTGAGATCAAAAGCATAAGCAATTTCTTCATACTTACTTGTTATAAAAGGAAATTGGGAAGCACTTTTGTAGTTTTTAATGAAAAAGAAAAAAAAGAGACACAAAATATTTTTTTTAAATTTTTCAAAAGGATTTCCGTTTTTATTAAAACAATTTTTCGCAACAGGAAATTTTGTCATGCTCGAATCTTAAAATTTCAGTTTAAGTTTGTATTTCGAAATCGCATAAAATAATTATTCTGTTCATCGAAGGACCATTTGTTCAAATAATTCAAAATCTTTTTAAAGTTCATAGAAATATGCCTAATTATATTATATACATATTTTCCGTTTTTCTCTCTAGAAAACATGAAGCTTTGGGGAATAGCTCTTATTCTCATTTCCATTGTTTCCATGTTCATGGTTTCATGTGAGTATTTGAAAATTGCACTTATACACTTTTAATACTGAATTTTCTTTCAATTCGGACATTTTGAATACGTGTTGGTAATTCAAACTTTTATAATGTATTTATTAAGGTAAACAACTTCTCTCTGCTGGATACCTAAATAAAGTGCTCCGATTTGAAATATTCGAAACTCCTTAAAGTTATTTATTGACCATTGCATTGCCGGGGATATTTGACGGAACATTTCAAAAGCTGTAATTACTTCGTGAGAGTGAACAAATTCAATTCTGTGATATTTAGGAGTTCTCGTTCTTTCTCTTTTTTTCTTCTTTTTTCTTTTATAGTTAGTGCTCGCGGAAACTTTCGAAGGAATTGCTTTCAAATCTGCAATCTCAATGCAGGTATATTTCCCGATGTGGCTAGAAGGAAATGCTCTTGTGGGCGATTTTACCCGAGGTAAAAATTCTTTAATTCTTCATGTTTAAATAATGCCATTCATTTTGATATATGCTTCGCCCCAGTTTTTATAGTTTATTGTTTTACAAAAACCGAGCTAGAGATGAAACTAACAATCTTTATTTTACAAATGTCGCACACTACAAACAGTACCTATACCATTATGCCTTTGCTCTCCAATAAGAAATTAATAAACTTTTGAAATTTGAATTATATGTAATAGTTACCTATATCGTGGATTATAATATATTGGAATGGTTCTTGTGTGTAATTTAAAATTACGAGTAAGTTCACTTTAATCCAACATATCATACATTGTACACATCAGCACGGTGGCCACGATTGTTTAGTGGTCAAGGTAAAGGACTCGTGGTCGGCGTGCCATGAGTTCTAACCTAGTATTGCTGAAGATCCTACGAACTGAGGGAGCCATTGCAGTCTAAATATCGCGAGGCTCAAACATCTTCCTGTTGCAGTGGTGTGGAACTTAGGAGACGGGGAGGGGTTGCCAGCTTAGGTGCAGTCCTCATCACTTGACCGTGGATCAAAAAGACGCGGTCCGTAGCCAAAATAGCCGCCAAGTAGTTGAGTAGTGCACCGTTAATATGCTCACATGAGCACGATGAAGGAAAGTGGGATTTCTTCCTCTCAATTGCTCAGAATTATGAGGCATGTCTTCTCAATGCTACATTAATAACCAATCAATTATTTTTTTTAAAAAAAAATGAAGTAATGAATTTCATATATCTTAATTCATATAGAGTCTCATCTCATTATGAGTTTGCTAACTGCGCTTCCCCCAGTTGGTTACGTCTTAACCATTTCGTAATGCAAAAGCTGCCGTAAATCTAAACTGTACTAGCTCGGGACAAAAAAATCTTTGATTGACATATCACTACAGAAATTTCGAGCAAGCATCTCCTTATTTGTCATTCAAAATGTAGACTTGGTTTCGCTTTCAATTTTCAGAAAATTTGCTTTTGATTTTGACAAGAGTTTAGTTCTAAAACGTAAATACTGGACATTTCTGTTCGGAAACTGATGAAAAAATATTTCATACAGTCAAATATTAATAAATTTATTTGATGGTTTATATATTTATTGCACATTGATGGTTACAAGAAAGGAAAAATAAATTAATCTAAATAAACAATTGTAAGTATTTTTAATAAAACATTTGCCCCCTATAATTTTTGAATATGAATGGTGATTATGGAATGTGTTCTCGTTTTGTTACTTCCCTCTGAAATCAAGGTACGATTCTCAATTCATTATGAGTAATATTTTTCTTCTTTAAAGTACACAGCAATTTTAAAATTTTTGGTATATTTCTGTATTGAATTCCTCGTAATACATTTACAATATCCAGTAATTTGACAATAACAAAATAGTAATTCAGATTGTCCATTGGTATAAATTGCAAATAGCAAAATATCTGTTATATGTACACCGAATAGATTAATGGGTAAGGTAATGTCAGGTAATATGAAATAATAGCTAATGTTCCCCTTTTCTGTTGTATACCAAGAAATAATTATCTAGTTTGAAGGTTTTTGTTATCAAGATATTATTAACAACTAACTTAAAATTTCCAGTTTTTTATAAAGTGTATTTTTAATAAATATATTGCAATTATTTCGTGCTATTCTATAAGTAAATATTTTTATGCAGTGTCTCAATTCTTTTGCATGATTCATCCTTTTTTTCATTTCTTTTTCTTTTATTTTTATTTATTTATTTTCTTTTTAGTTTTATTGGGAACGCAGAAAAAGACCGCACGATATTCTCTCGTCTGAAAGAAGATTTTGCAAATGGCGAAAGATATCAAGAAAATTAATTTGTTGAATGTCCTTTGAAGAAATGGAATAAAGTTGAATAAACTATTTATAGATTAAGCATTGTTTTTAATTCTGTATTTTTAAATATTATAAAAAAAAATTATTGAATTTTTTGTTGAAGTACAAAATTAATTAGCTAATATATAATAAATTTCATGCTCCGGGATTCATTTTCCATTTTAAGCAGTTTAATCTCAAATGGGATAAAAATAGTAATATTCTCAAGAAATTTTTTTATTTCATAATATTTTCAGAATAGATAAAACACAGGCTTTATGATTCTAAAATCAAGAAATAGTAACGAAAAAAAATTGGCAAAAATAATATAATAAAATACAGGATGCGGCAAAAAAACCCGGACAAATAATTTTTTATGTAACTTTAAAAAAAATTAAGAAATTAACAAAAGAAAGCAAATGTCAATAAGAATACACTCGTGCTAATAAGTAAATTTAATTGCTTTCAAAGTGACCGCCGTTTGCAGCAATGCAGAGGCGCAAACGCTTGCAGAAATTTTCAAAAATGAATCTCAAGTCTTTTACTTTTAATATGCCCCATTCCGGCAAAATTGATTGATTTAGAGAGTCCAAAGTTTTGTGCGGTTTAGAGTAGACCCTGGACTTTAAAATGGACCACACACTGTAATTTATGGGATTGAGAGCCGGTGAGTAGGTGGTCATTTTTCAGATCATATGTTTGCAAAATTGATCTTGCATTACTCTTGTGTCTTTTTGGCTTTGCAAACTGGTACAGAGTCTTGTTAAAGCGTCCAATTTGCATTTCCGAAATGCCTTTGGTCCCACGGAAGTACAACAGCTTCAAGTTTTCCCTCTGGTACACTTTTTCATTTATTTCACTGCCCTCTTCCACAAAAACCAAAGGTGTTTTGCCACTTGCGCAAATTTTGCCCCAGACCATGACCGACTTTGGGTATTAGCGATGTTCAACAGTTGCCGAGGTGCTTAGAGTATCCACACACTAGAATCTATCGTATTGGGAGTTATGAACTTGTTGAACCGCAAACAGCTCCCCATCAGTTAAAAGAAATATCTTCCAGGGCTGACTTACGGCCCTCAATAGTTTTCTGCATCTTTTGAGCCGTACAAATTTGTTATTTTCAGTGAGAACCCGATATTTTCGCAACTTGTAAGGCTTCAGTCAGAACTCCGTTTTTGCTATTCGCCTCACCAATCTGTCAGTTGTTCCCATGTCACGAGCGATCTGTCTCATGGAAACCTCGGAATTCTCAGGACTTGCTTTTCGATGATCTTACGATTCCTCAAAGTTTTACAGTGCGTGTTCGCCCATTTTCTGGACGTCGACCATCATTACCAAGCTCTTTGAAATGGCAGATTTATCAGACGCTGCTAGCCAAGAACATTCAGCAAACGAACTGTCGTTTTCCTTGCTGAAACAACTCTAAAATAGCACACCTTTTGCTCGACATCAAAAACACATAAATTAAAATGAAGACTAAGAAATAAATTTAAAAATATTTTTTTTCAAGTGTTATATAAAGAAACATGAAAATACCAATTAAAAGGAAATTCGTTAACTATCTTTGGAGGCAAGAAATTTGTCCGAGTCTTTTTGCCACACCCTGTAGAAGCATTCGCTTTATAGAGTTTAGAGAAAAAAATCTCTTTTGATTGCCAAAAAAAGGAAATTCGTTTTTTGGTTCATCAATAAAACGAAAACATAAAGGTAAGAGAAAAGTAAGCACTTTATTTAGTAACGTAAATTTTTAAGAACATAGAAAAGGCAGCTGATATTACGAAATCTTGCATTGAAGAATATTTTCGGCTCTTCTTAAAGTATCTACACTATAATGCTTTATACGTTTTGCATTTCAGTATCTTAAGGCTATTGAAATAGTTTTCAAGTTTAACATACAGATATAAGCTTGAATAAGAATTGAAAAGATTAACCCTTCATTCATTAACACACTAAGAAAAAAACGTAGTTATTTTATATTCGGGTTTATTAAAGCCGTTTTTATATAGAAGCAAAACGAGGCTATCGGCAACGCGGGCATCTTAATTTCGAGCCTCAGTCAAATGACGCCTGCAATGGCACTCTCTCTCAGAATGATTTTCACGCAACGTCATTATAAAGATCCAGAAGTTTAAAGTATCCCCCTCGATACATGAAGTGGCACCAGGACTCGTAACCGTGCCTGAATTGCAAACATGAAGAAAATAAGCACGAGGCCTTCATGAGCTCGCAACTATGAGCATCTGGCTACCAAGGCCTTTTAAAAGTGCAGAGGTGAGAAAATGAAATTTTAATTCTACTTTTCCCTTTGGCCTATTTTCTTTTGATAGATCTGCCAAAATGTTTTAAAAATGCCAGTTTAAGGTTTATAAATAGTTTTAAAACTAATTCCATGTCTGAGAAAAGATTTACGAACTTGATATTTTCGATAACCAGACAAAGACGTCAGGAGAAAAATTAATCAATCCTATTATATTTGAGAGCAAATGTTTCACATGTATTCTTCATTAAGTTTTAAATAAAGGGACTTCTTACGAATATTACGGACAGGAATTGTTAAAAAAACTTTAATGAAAGAAAACTAAAGTAGAGAAGGAAAATTATCGCTGAGAAATTTTGTTAAATGACTCTCGACAAAAGAGTCGCCGTGGTAGTCAAGACGTAAAGATCACGAACTTGTAGCCGAAGTATCACTGGATCTGATAGAGTATCGTCGTGTAGAGAGGGCTGATGCACGTTAAATCTGTAGTGGCTCCATGACATTCCGTTGGCGTGCTCAGGTGGCGTCCTCGTCATTTGAACCGACGTTCAAAATCAGGAGGTCCGTCACCGATGGTCCTCGTTTTGCTTTATAGAGCGAGGTTAATACATCACCCTCTCACCCCAACAAAAGTGTTCATAAATTAAAATTTCCAGCTGCGTAGACAATTTGTGTTCGAATCAAATCGTGAGATCATGTTCTGATTTTTCCTCAAATGACTACCGTGAAGAACCATAGAAGTTAGTGCACGTTGAATGTAGCTAACTTGTGAAACGCGGTAGCTCGGGTGAAGGAAATAACTACGCACAAGAAGGCAAGCTTCATCATTTCTGATGGGACATCCCCCTTACCCATCCTCCCTTACGTTGTATAATCGGGGTTCGAAACTTTGAGTTGAGTGGCTATGTGTGCTCTACAGCAATAAAATCATTGTGTGCGATTACCCAGTTTGATATGTGCACAATTCTCAAAAATAAAACAAGTTTTCTCGTTTTTCTTTTGATATCTTATATAACTATCTGAATGTCAGCTAATTTTATTTACATTCAAAGCACTGTTTAAGTGCAATGTTTTTAATTTCTCTCAAAAATTATTCATAGTGAAAGCACATAGAGTTTTTACGGTTTTCTTAAAACATTTATGGAAGCAAAATGAAGCAAATGATTATATTTTATTCGTCTTTATTCAATTGACAAAACTCGGATAAAAAAAATCAAATCTAATTTTTTTAGCCTAAATTATTCTTTATATACTTTTCTATAACCTTACAAAATTTGAAAGCTCTAAACTTAAAAAACGAAGAGTTATGATAGCTTTTACGTTCGTTTTTATTCACATCCCGATGGTAAATCAAAATTTTAAACTTACTTTTCTCAGAAAAATAAAATAACTAGTTTGTCTTTATATATATATATATATATATATATATATATATATATATATATATATATATATTTAAAATGCTAAGGCGTTTTTTCTTTTGTGCTTAATGCTTTGAATTTTTTTACCTATTGCTAATAGTACATGGAACAAAAGTTGGTATGCATTTTTGAATCAAAGAAATACTTATTTAAAAAAAAACTGAACCCAGAAATCCTAAATTTTTTAAGGAATTTTCAATAAGCATTCATAAAAAGAAGTATTGCATGAATACCGATCGTGTTATTTCTATAACCCTTACCAACTTTTATTATACATAGTTTGATGTACTTGTAAATCAAATTTCATGCATGTAATCTTTATAGAGGAGAGTAGCACATTTTAAAATCACTTCACAAATTTTCAGTTTTTTCCTTAAAAAAAAATAATTGGCTAGATTTTGTGAAAGTTTGAGCATAAAATCTGTTTTACATATTAAACACGCATAGAAGACAACCAAACAAACAGAAAATCTTTAAATTAAAATTTTTTGCGTAAATCGTACTATGTCCCATTAAAGCGCCAGCTTTAAAGTACAGTATTATTACATTCAATTCTCCCTTATTATATGAGGATGGGGGGGAGTCGGTGAGGTGAAAATTATGATGTAAAATTGGTCGCAAATTTTGAAAGTTGAGAACTGCAATAAAAGCTGGTGGTACTTTTTTTCCAATTTTTACTATTCGTTCACACACTCTATCTTTATATATAAAAATTAAGTGTCACTATGTTTGTGTACGACGGACTTCGAAACTAATCAACCGATTTTAATAAAATTCTGCATATTTGTGTGTCCTTTCGTCGAACTTAAAATATAGGATAGTCTTATTTCAATTAATGACGCATTTTTTTCATTGCTGGAAATTAGAATAATCCGGGAAACGGGAAAACTTGCAAAATGTCGCAATGCGCGTATATCTGCAGAAGCGGAATTTGTGGACCAAGGTGCACGAAAAGCGAGTGCTTAGTGTATTTCGAGGCGTGGAATCCAAATTTCACAAATAAGTTTCCAATAATACCCGAAACTTCGCCGGATAGAACCGGAAGACCGTGTTTTTGACTCATCGTGGCAGGGGCTTGCCTTTAAAGTTTGGGAGCCTCAAAACGTGGTCTCTGGCGCATTTCGGGATGAACTATTCGAATCTGATATCCGTTCGAAGAAATTATTGCAACTTTTCCGGATAACTCCAGACGACTGTCTATTACGCGAACCATGGCAGGAGCTAACTCTAAAAGTCTTAGAGCGGAAAAAGTGCTTTTTTGTTGTATTTCGGGATGGTGAATGAGAAACTGAAATCAAATTTTAGAAATTCTTGTAAATATTCCGGATAATGCCGGATGACCCTAATGCCCCTTCCAGGGACTGTACTCGCAGGCTCGGGTGCAGAAAATAATCCCTGTTTGCATCTAGGGGTGGGAAACAAGAATCTGATATCAGATTTCATTCATTCATTTGCATTCGAGTTCCGCTTCCGGACTTTCATTCTCTCTAGTGATTGAAGTTACATGCTCAGGGGCATCAAAAGTTAGTCACGTGTGCGTTTCGAGGTGTGGAATGAGAGTCTGAAATAGAGTTTTAAGAGTTCCGAAAACTGTGCCGGATAATGTCGGATGACCTTAATATTTGCGAACAGCGGCACCGGCTTAACTTGCAGATGTAGGGACGCAAAAAGTGGGTCCTAGACTTATTTTAAGACCCCCACTTATTTTAAGACGAATATCCTCATCCAATTCAAGAAAATCCCATAACTGTGTCAAACAATGTCAGAAGACCGTATTTTACGTGGACTGTGGCAGGAACTTACCTTAAAATTCTTAAGGTGTGAAAAGTTACATGGTGTTTTTTTGAGTGGGACAGAAGAACCTTAAATAGGATTTTAGAAACTCTCTTAGCTCCGTAATAGCCCCCTTCAGAGACTGAACTTGCAGTGCGCCAAAAGTGGGCATCAGGTGCATCACGAGTTGGGGAACAAGAATCTGGATTTGGATTTCAGAAACTCCCGTAACTTTGCTGGATATTGCCACAATGAGTTCGAATGGCTTTGCGTTTGAATTCTGCGTCCGGATTTTTATTTCCTATAGTAATTAAGGCGCAACCTTGCAAAACTCGATTGCAATAAGAAATTGCATTTTCAGGCATCGTTGTCACTTTGTTAGATAGTAAACAAACTACTCATTCCGCATTCAAGCTGTCATTACATATTCATAAGAAACTAGTAGCGATATAAACCATTGAAAAAACAGCGGATAAGCTACGGTATTGCAAAGGAGTTCAATCATTGTCAGATGAGTGTACCATTGCCCATAAACATTCACTAGAGGCATTTCATATAACTTTGCAAGATTTAAGCGGCAACGAAAAAGTATTCGGGTGTGCTATCCTTCTGCTGTCTGGTGATTTCCGACAGATATTGCCAGTCATATCTCACACTACTTTTGCTCACGAGATTAACGCATGCTTAAAACTATTGTTTTCATGGTGAGACGTCGAAACACTTCGGGTGACCATAAACACAGGAGTATAATTGAAAGTTGATCAATCGGAGCAAATACATTCTATAAAAAAAGAAAAAACGACGCACTAAGAACGAGTTGTCTCTTAGAGTCAAAAAATGGTGGGTAGAAGGATTATGTACTGTATAGAAAATGATTAAAATTTCAGAAACATTGAATGATTTATTTCAAAGTTACATATTTACAAAGTAACGAGTCCAGTAAGGTGTTGACCCACCTCTAGTCTGGATGCAAGCTGCCACACACGAAGTGGCACAGAGTGATAAAGCACCGTTATGGTCTCCTGCGGTATTTCTTGCCAAATTTGCTCCAATTGTCAGCCCAGGTCAGCCACATTCCTGGGTAGATGCAGGCGCCTTCCCATCATGTCCAAGACATGCTCGATTGGAGATAGATTTGTTGATCGGGCTCAGGCTGGTCACATAGCAACACGTTCCGTATGTGGTCTGGCATTATCTTGCTGGAAAATAAAGCGAAGGTACTGTAGATGGAATGGTAGCAAAACAGATCTCAGAATATCGTCGACGTACCGCTGTGCTGTAAGTGTTACTGTAATGACAACCAAAGGGGTCCGGATGTCAAAAGAAATGACACCCCAAACCATAACTCTCGGTTAAGGGTCTGTGTGGCGTGCAATAGGGAAAGTAGGACCAGCGCGCTGTCCTAGGCGTCTCCAGACACGTCTTCGATGATCGTCAGGACACAGTTGGAAGCGGGAATCGTCGCTAAACACTATACGTCTTCAATCAGCATGATTCCATCCTGATCGAGCCAAGCACCACCGTAATCTGGATCGATAGTGTGCAGGTGGGAACGGCAGAAGATAATGAAAGATCACGTGTTTTCTGACCTTCCCCGCTATACAGGGTATTTGATAGGTGCCCTGACCTAAAGAGTCTGTAGATGTGTCACCCATTGAAAATAGATCTACTATAGTCATGGGTTGCTGAGAGACTGGCTCCCCACCCATCTCCGGCTGACACGGTGGATGAAGTGTGCCATAGACTTGAAGTGACATGGAACAAATTGCCTGTTTCTGTCATCCAAGCGCAGTTCAACTTGCTGCTTAACCGGGTAGCTGCCAAGGGGGGTGGGGGTGGAGGGCAGCTGTTTCTACTAATTTTTCACCCCTGTAAAGCTGTAAACTGCTTGTAAATTTAATTACTTCGTCTTCATGCCGTACTGTTTACATACAATAAATCTATTTGTTTGTATTTGCTTTCCTTCATTGAGCGTAAAGAGTGGATGTTAATGGATAATGAATCAGCATGCTGTGCACTAACGGTCTACTTATTTTTAAACTATATTTTACTATCAAGGAATTGGGAATTGTTTTTATTTTTCAATAATTATTTAAATTATTTTCGACTTTTTATAAGTTTCAATTTTCGTAAAGAAATTTGCTTGATTGATAAAATTATGGGAACAAAAATGTAGAGCTAATGAATAAATTTTAACCGTTTGAAAAGTTAGAGACATAACATTTTATAAATGTACTAGCTGGTATACCCGTTCTTTGCGCGGGTAAATCGAAAAATTAAACAATAAAAATTGAAGAGTAAAGAAGTTTTTAATGAGTTAATTTTACGTCAATTGTAAATTAAATATATATAAAAAAAGACATTTTTTGTGTGCATATCTCAGCTGAATAAAAAAGTCATATTTTTTAAATTTTCGGTCAGTAGGTCTAATAGTTGATATGATGGATTTTTTTATGACACCCCCTTAACTTCCTTATGGATCGTTTTTTCAAAACACCTTCCTAAGCTGATCTCTGCTTTGCAAAAGTAACATATTGCTACAAATTTTGTGTAATGAATGCTTAAAATACTGTAAATAATTTATATCTGAATATATAATACATTAATATTACTTTCTGTTGTATTTATTTTCTGTTAAAATAGTAATATTCGTAAGCAACGCCGTTCCTTACAATATAATAACGATTTAATGGAAACATAGCGAAATGTAGCCAAGTTGGCATCATTTTTGGTGATTATGTTGGCAACTCGTCGATTGTTTTACAGGTGCAGAAGTTGATATGCTGTAGCGACACCAAGTGGGGAGCTGCAACAATATATATAGCAAAAAACCTTCTCCACAAAAAATACATGTATAGATGCCAATTTTCAGAGTGATCGGTTGAACGGCGTTGGAGTGAAGCGAGGTCATTTCTACAAACACTTATTTTTATGTAGAGAGAAAAGGGAACTCTGTCAATAAGAAAACTGGTACGATTTTTTGCTTGCACATACCGGGGCCTGTGTAGCTTTGCATCCCTGTAGCGTTGATATGGTTGATACGGTGGTAGCTACGCCCCTGTTCTGCTGTAAGCCTTTTCTCACGAAAAGCTTTAACCCATTCAGGACCATGATTACGTATGTGATCACTTCAAGGAATACGGTATCATATATGAGATTGCGATTTCCCGTTTCTGAATCTTGTGATCATACTGGTGTGATCTGGATTTGGAACTTATGGAATTTGGAATGATTATAAACCATAAATTTTTTGGCGTATTTTATTACAGCAAGGATTTTACATGAATTTTGAAAAGGGAGTTAGGCTTAACAGGGAAATTCAACTGGTCCTGAACGGGTTAAGTTTTACTCATAGCCAGTCACAAAAAAACAAGCGCACAAGTCTAGTCATAACTCACGAGTAACCATAATTTTCATGAGAAACGAAATCTCAGTGGCCGGTGTTGGTACGGTTGAAACAGATCACGTGACTACCAGAGGTCGTAAAGCAACGTTCTAAGATTCTCCTACTCTCAGTGTACTCAAAACACTGTAGAATAATCGCACGCTTACAAAAGAACGAAATTTCTGAAATAAGGGAATTGAAGTTGCTGCCTTGTCCAATCGACACCAGACAGTCATTAGAAGTAAATCAGTCTTTAAATTGAGTTTCAATAACACTAATTGCCCTAAACCATGAAAGTTTCCTAGAAATTTTATGCAATAAGAGAAATAAAGTGGTTTCTAGTCACCCATCCGGTATAGGGATTAGTGATGCCAACTGCTATGCCATTGGGCCTGGGTTCAAATCCCGGATAAGACATGGATGTTTGTAAATGTAAAGTGCCTTTGCGGCATGGGAGGGGCTCTTAGTAGCCGTCTAACCGCAAACACTCTTGTGAGGTTGGTTGAAAGGGAGGAAAGGTAGGACACCATCAGAGTGTTCTCCTTTAGGATTAGAGCGGAACCGAGCCAGAACCAATATTGTACTAAAAGCTACGGCTAACGATAGGCGTACAAGTAGCCCTTTGCTACGATGAATTTCGTGCACCTTGATCTAATGTTAGTGTTGATCAGGTGGCATAAGTAACAACAACAACACGTGATTCCTTCAGAATTTACAGATTTTAGGAAAGAATATTCAGAATTTGACGTCGAAATTGTACACTTCAACGTTCTTGTGTTAATTGTTACTCTTTTACTGTAAATATTAATGAGGAATAAAAACAACTAGTACTATTTTTTTTTCAAACTCAGAACAAAATCATTCAGATAATGCTCTTCAATAACTGCATTGCAATAACGTAGGTAGATTTTATCTCCCGATAACGCATATTTCCTCAAAGAAAAATGTGTATTTTTTTTTAAAATTTAACTTTGTAAATTTTCATATATAACTATTTTTCTTGTCAATTGCTTTTCTTTAATAAGTAAATAGTTATAGGTGCTTACTTGTGATATTTGAGGAATATTCTGTTCAAATTAGAAAGATAAAATACAAGTTTTGCAGCATGATAAAGCATTTCTACCCTATTTGGTCATTATTTATAATTACGTAAATAGGAATAAAAAATACTGCTTAAACGAATGATTAGACAAAATAAATATAAAATGAATGAAACTATGATATTCAAAAATAGTTTCGTAATCAGTGAATATATATATAAGTTATTTTTTCAGTTCATCAGAAAAAAACGAAACATTTTTGACCTTCGTACCTGTTCGAATACTGCTTTAAGTCTTTTAAAGTGAGTATTTTGTTACTTATTGTGAAAAATTTATAATCTTTACTGCTTGAACGACTCATTAAAATTCTTTTCAGAGGAACGAGAATGCATATGAAAAAAATTAACGAAGTTGCACACAGGCTGAAACAAAATTCTATATTCTTTTTTAAGTCTATACTATCTCCTTTCAGCTATCTAACTTTATTAATTGTATAATAAACTCGGTATTAATAAAGCAATTGATTAAAGGTAGAGAACATGTGGGAATGCTTTACATGGGAAATATATTTCAGTAAAATGCTAAAAACAAATTAAATTTTTTTTAAAAAATTAAGTTTATATATTTATTTCTTGAAGATATATAAAGTTCATGTACTCTCTCAATTCCCTTAAAATAAGCGAGTGCAGAAATTACGATAGAAATAATTGCTTCTGAACACACACGTGATCCTCAGGACCGCATTTCCGCTTAGGCACGCTAAACACGTGCTTAGGGCGCAGAATTTGGAGGGCGAAGAAAGAGGAAACATTAAAATTGCCACCTAAGGATGCCTATCTGAGATCGATTAATAGAAGAATCTATTTCTCGGGCCAAAAAAAAAATCGTTTTTCAAATCAATAAGCAGCACTGAAATCGTTTCAGTGAATCGATATTTCGTCCTAGAAAATCGAATGACGACTTTCTTGGACGAAACCTCAAATTGTTTATTTTGTTTACATACAAAATAGTAAAGCTCCCGTTGTCTTTCTAAAAATCAACTGTCGAATTTACTCCAATTTTATTTTAAATAAAATCATGGCTAGAGAATTTAATCGCTATTTATCGCAGGCAGTTGTGCACCTGAAGTATGATCCCATACTTTTCTGGCAAGAACAAAAAAACTCTATTTATCATCCCGTTCACTCAATAGCCATGGTGTATATGAGAATCATGGGATCATCTGTTCCTTGTGAGCGCCTTTTTTCGATTGCCGGTAACATCGCAAGTGATGAGCGGAACCGCTTGGATCCCAGTAAACTTGACAAACTGTTATTTTTAAAAAGCTTAGATATTAAGCATTGAGAACTATAAGCTATATTATCTATTTTCTAAACATTTAATGTAACAAGTACATTTAGAAAATAAATGTCTTCCTTTGTAACTGATACTTTGATATGGTAATGAAAATAATTGAAATTGTTGAATTCCCTGAACTAAAAAAATGTCCTGATTTTACTCATAAGAGATCGTTTATCATGTTATCTATCTTGTTTTTCACAAAATTTGTTACACTTATTGGTAAACTAATTAAAATTTTGCAAAGCTAGCAGTGAAATTTGTGTGTCGAGGAGGCATGAAGACGAAAAACAGTTTCTTAAAATTGGCCTTTAATAATCAATCATAAAGTCACTGCGCTCGTTACTGGAGCGATAAAAACATTAAGTTCAAAAAGCAACATTACCAGAGACATCCGATTCGAACCGTCTTCTAATATTGTAAAATTAATTTCTAATCCAAAATGGTGATGCAACCTGCAGTTGCATTGCCAACCAGCCTTTCTCTCCCTCTTAGAGTTAAACCACTCACACACTTCTTATATTTCCGTTTCTCCTTCCTTTTCTAAAACTAACATGAGCCGAGTTTAAATACTAGCTCGATTTGCATGGCAGTTGCTGCCAACCTCAAATCACGAAACTCAAAAGATCGGGTTCGAATCGGTGTGCTTACTTTCATTGAGATCATGGAACGGGATTGGAAAAACAACACAAGGAGTCCGATTTTTTTAAATGTCTAACAATCGACCCCCTTTTTCCAATCTCTCGTACCATTATCTCTTACAAATCAGTAAATTAATTTTAATCTATAATCACATTATACAATTTAACACAAAAATACATTTTATTCACAATCTTTATTGTAATAAACAAACTAATATTTTAATCTTAAAGAAACAAAAGTCTTATTCTCTAAAAGAAATAATTTTCTACAAAATTCTAACAATTTTTTTTACCATGGGTTTGGTAAAAATGTCCGCCAAATTATTTTGGTACCATATATTTAATTTGAAAACCTTGTCGTATATCAAATTCCTTAGAAAATGATAAGAACATCGATATGTTTTTGTTCTACAATTTTCTACCGGTGACTTTGAAAAACTTATAGCAGCTTGATTATCACAAAACATTACATTTTCACTTAATTCCAAATTTAAACTTTTATTATCAATTACATTCTTTAGCCAAATGAATTACTAGCTGCTTCTGTTAAACTAACATACTCAGCTTCCATGGTCGACAGACTAACGGAGTTTTGCTTGAAAGTTCGCCATGAGATTGGAGTTTCGCCTATAAAGTTATGAACCCTCCCATTGACACTCGATCATCCCTATTTGTAGAAAAATCCCGAGTCTGAATAACATCTTAGTTTTAATGATTTAACTTTTTAAAAGTTCTAATTTGTATTCTTGAAATACCTCGTCAAATGACTCGCCTCGTAATTGTGTGTTACCTCGCGCACTAAGCGGGCCTTGTATCTAACAATTTTATTATTTTCATCATATTTAATGGTATAAACCCAACGGTTTTCTAAAATTTTTATATTATCCGGATGATCAACTAAATCCCAAACTTTACGTTCCTTCATTACGTTGATTTCTTTATCCATTGCATCATGCCATTTAGATGCGTCTCTGGATCTTATCGCCTGTTTGTAACAATTAGGAATAGTTACTTCAACCATAAGAGCTTCTTGTTGCTCTGACAAGTCTGAAAATCCCTGGGATTCGGTATTATCTTTTCTAAAAATTAAATAAACTAGGATCATACTCAATATTATGCCTCTTACAGTTCTCTATTTCGTTAAAAGATTTCAAGGTTGCTTCCCCTTCTATACTATAATATACGTTAGATCCAGTTACTTTCCTACCTATATTTCGAATCCACTTAACCTCTGTACATGGGATCAAGCTATGATTATCGGAAGATACATCTGGTTTTTCAGATGTTGAGGGCGTTTCCGTACTTGTCTTTGAAACTAAACGACTCGTTAATGAATCTTTTGCTCTATCGGAATCATCCTCATCATCATAATAATCAGGAAGGTTTAAATTATATCCAAGGTTACTATTAACTTTTTGTCTAAAATTAATTCCCCTCTTATTTTCATCGAATCTTACATTAATAGTCTCGACTAATTTATTTTCATCTATCAACCATATTCTATAACCCTTAGTACGTTGTGCGTATCCCATCATAATTCCCATTTTCGCACGCATATCGAATTTTTTTCTAATTTGTTTTGGCACACCAGCATATGCCAAACATCCAAAAGGTTTTAGATGCAATACCGATGGTTTTCTACCTGAATATTTTTCGAAAGGCGTTTTGTTACCGTCTTTGTGACAAATTCGATTCCACGCATAAGTGAAACAAAGCAATGCTTCTCCCCAAAACTTACTGGGAACTTCACTAGACTTAAGCAATGTTTTGATGCCATCTAGAGCGGTTAAATTGAATCTCTCCGCGACCCCATTCATTTCTGGCGTATATGAATTTGTTACCTCATGCTTTTTATACCCAGTTCTGTCAAGAAATTATCCATATCCTTATTACAAAATTCTAGTCCGCCATCAGTTCTAACTGCTATTACCTTTTACTTAGAAAACGTTCTGCTCGTTTCTGAAATCTTATAAACGTATGAAATACGTCAGATTTATTTCGGATGGGAAATACAGTCACCTTTCTTGAATAATCGTCAATTATACTCAAGAAATATTTATTACCGCCTTGGCTTTCAGTTGGCATTGGACCACAGAGATCCATATGCAACAATTCCAATGGGCGTTTTGATCTTACGGCCCCCGTCTTATTGAATGAAACTCTCTTGACTTTGCTAATTTACACGGTATACAATGAGTCGTACCATTATCAGTTAAGCGTGGGAGACCTTTACACTATCATTTTTACTAGTTTTTACCAAGTAATCGTTATTAACATGACAAAGCGTTGATGCCATATTTCTATTGATCCGTTTTTTGTTTTAGCGGTTACGTCACTAAAAAAACTAATTTCTTTACTCTTTGGTATAATATAATGATCCGGCTTAAAAAAATACAAATTTTCATGGCGTGTCGCCGAGAACAATTTTATCCAGTTTTTATTAAAAACATTAATTTTACCTTGAGTACCCACAAAATGCGCACCTTTACTTTCTAATCTGGAACCGGATAACAAATTTCTCCTCAACTTAGGATTAAATAAAACATCAGTCAAAGTTATTTCATGAAAACTCCCCTTATATTTTAAATCTAAACAGATTCCTTCTACGGGACAACTTTTATCCTCCGTTGCTAACGACATTTTCATGTTAGTTATTTAAGATCTAAAAAAATAAACTCTCTTGTCATTACAAAAATGACTCGTGGCAGCAGTATCTATTACCCAAACACCTTTATCAGAGTTTTCCTCAAATAAGATACAACTAGTTACGAGTTGTTTATCTAGTTTAAAAGACTACATTCAGCTTCACAAAATCTTAAATTTATATTAAACTCTGTGTTAAGTTTCATTTACAGTTGAAAGGAGATTTTGTAGAGACTTTTCTCTTTACAGTTTACTTTAAGATGCCGTACTTATTACATACATAACACGGGCCTATAGTCTTAATAGATTGTTTAACATTTTTAATAGTTTTACAGTTAAATACCTTACCACCTTTCTTTTGGTAATCATTCTTGCCACCATGAGCTGCAGCCGTAGCACCAGGTAACGTCTTCGACTTCTTCGAAGTGAAACTGCTCAAGTAAGCATTCTCCGCCTTCTCCAAATCTTGTTTCATCAACTGAAGACGATTGGCTTCTAATATCAGCTCTGCTTCAATTTTGACAACTCTGAAGTCCTCTTCTTTCCATCTGTAGATTTGTTGCACGGTAGACTGGAATTCCCGAGGAAGCCACCTTATTAATTGAAATCCTATGTACAGGTCGTCCAATTTATGACCTGCTTCTTGTAGTCTGGTTGCCGCTGGGATATGAAGATTCCAACATCTTCCCTAGTTTGGTATTTTGTTCCAAAAATTGATCTAATAGTTGAATTACTCTTTCTTGCTCTTGTGACTGGTTGAAGTGATCTTTTAATATCTTCCATGCCGCTACCCGTCAGTTGTTTCCGTTATCAGATTTTTCAAATCTGAACTGATGTTAGTATAGATCAAGGTATAACATCTATCCTTACGAAGTTGTAGATCTAATTTTTCCTTGTATGTTGCCTCTTCATCAGGTTGCTCTGGCTTGGTCTGTATTATAAACTGCCAGCAACCATAATGCATTAAGAGTACTTGCATATCATGCTTCCATGTGTTCCAGTTATTTGGAGTCAACACTGATATCTGGTTGTTAAACTCCATATCTGTTACTCGATTTAGCGTACTAGCAACAGAGTTCATAAAAAATAGTTCTAGACTGGAACAGTATTTAAATAGACAAAGTTCATGGCCTGGTTTAACTGTTTAACCTGTCTCGACACAGTACATGGACTGGGCCCATAACCAAATTTGTTACACTTATTGGTAAACTAATTAAAATTTTGCAAAGCTAGCAGTGAAATTTGTGTGTCGAGGAGGCATGAAGACGAAAAACAGTTTCTTAAAATTGGCTTTTAATAATCAATCATAAAGTCACTGCGCTCGTTACTGGAGCGATAAAAAAAACATTAAGTTCAAAAAGCAACATTACCAGAGACATCCGATTCGAACCGTCTTCTAATATTGTAAAATTAATTTCTAATCTAAAATGGTGATGCAACCTGCAGTTGCATTGCCAACCAGCCTTTCTCTCCCTCTTAGAGTTAAACCACTCACACACTTCTTATATTTCCGTTTCTCCTTCCTTTTCTAAAACTAACATGAGCCGAGTTTAAATACTAGCTCGATTTGCATGGCAGTTGCTGCCAACCTCAAATCACGAAACTCAAAAAGATCGGGTTCGAATCGGTGTGCTTACTTTCATTGAGATCATGGAACGGGATTGGAAAAACAACACAAGGAGATAATAAAAATTTGGATCCGATTTTTTTAAATGTCTAACAAAATGGATTTATTTTTACATTGTAAATGCAGACTTGAAAAAAATCGATTTCTTTGAAATCGATCTTTTAGACCTCGATTTTTTTGTGAATCGATTCATCAGATGGCGATTCGAATCGATTTACAAATCGCTCTTTTTCGGAAAGAATCGCCTAGCGAGGGATGTATGCGTTGCGTTTGTGTGTGCGCGCGCAGAACTATGGGAAATATCTATGAAAAATGAAAAGCTCAGCATTTTCATGTTGCTATACACCCAAAATGATGTTACAACGGAAATTTATTACAATGATGTCATCAAAGATTTTGCAGTAGGGTTTACAATCCCGTGTTCTATTTTCAATCCCGGGATTCCATTATCCAAATCCTGGGATTAGAGAGAGAGGATTGGACTATTTTTTAAAAATACTTACATATTAGCGATGTTGAAATTTCGTAATAAAACTGAAAATATAATTAAAAATTGGTTTAAAATTATTTTTTAAAAAAAAATATTAGTTCATCATAAAAAACAAATAAAAATAGTATATGATGAAATTAAAAAAACATTTCTTCATTTCTTGTGTTACTGTTAATAAGATTTTAAGAAACAAAGCTCGTCCAGCGTTTCATCGTTCAAACGACTTCTTATTTTTGTTACAAATTGTCCGGCCGAAGAAAATGCTTGTTCGGATTTAGGTGTTATCGCTTTTAAATTGGAGTACGTTCTTTTCAGGTTGTTACCACGTCTCCCTCCATTTTAAAAAAAAAGAGACATTTCTTTTTGAATTTTTGATGACAGGGTCTCAAATCTAATAGACTGCATTGAAGTGCACAAGCCCCTCTTTGGTAACTTTATCTAGTTCTCCTGCTACACTTAATGAATTTTGTTCAAATTGATTCAGTTATTGAATCAGATTAGAAATGAATTTCAATGATTACCTCATTTGAAATAGAAAATCCAGTTGTATGAGCTGTTACTAATGCAGTGGGATTTGAAGTGCATCGTGACGAAGTAAATTATCTTTCCAATTCATGTAATTATTTTTATAAATGAAGAAGTTATAAAAAAAATTTGAATTTAATAAGTAGTAGTTTTAAAAAATTCGTAAAAAAAATTTTCGACATTATTTTGATCCAAAATAATAGACAATTTCCTTTTTAATTAACAAAGAATTGAATTAGTAATGAAATAATAGAAATAATTCTTTTAAAGAACATATATATGTTAATTAAAATCAGTTTTCTATAAGTAATAAATAAAAGAAAAATTTACAGATAGCTATTGAAACGATTAATTTTTTCTGAACGTTTGAGAGAATGTTTGATTAAGCATATAACTATATATAAGTTAATAAAAAAAACCGTATGGGAGAAAGCTTAGATATATACATACATGTACTGAAAAAAAAACATTAAAAAAGAAAAAAAAACTATCTGATAAAACTTTTTGATACTTTAATTTTATAGTTTCTCATTCCACTGTGTTTAGTAAATTATTTAAACACGTATCTGACGAAAAAAAGAGTATATTATATAAAACTAACATATTCATTATTTTAACAATAATTTCCTTCTTAGGTTTTGAAATAATAAAATTGTGTAAAAATGTTCACATTTAGCAATTATTTGTGACATACCCTTTGCTTCAGAAGTAGCAGTAAAAGAGAAAATCTCGTTTATTGATAAATACTAATTAAAATATTTTTAAAAATTATAAAATAATTAAATTAGTATATAATAAAATACATATATTATTTTTATTATATTAATTGAAAAATATTTTTCCTATAAATAATTATAATATATTTTATATATTATTTCAATATTATACATAATATTTTATTTATAATGTATTGAATATGATATTATAAAATTTTTTGTAACTAATTTTTGCATAAAATATCACTTAATATTTGTTATAACACATTTTTGCAAAATGCTATTTATTAATAGTTCTATTTATAAAGTATAATATAAATATTTATATAATTACAGTAATTATTTCATTTTTTAAAATGCGAAATGATTTTCAAAAATATGATTTAACATTCAATATAAACCTTTTTTTAAATAAATTTATTTAATTATAAAAAAAATTCAATGAATTGAAAGAATAAAAAAGGTGGAAGGTGGAGTAAAAGTCCTTTTAAATAAAAGGGAATATATTATATGAGCATTGCTTTTATTTTTTCTATGGAATTTATGCTTATTTAACTGAAATGTAAGAAAGAATGAATACAAAATAAATAAAATTGGTGATTTCTCTCTCTCAGGTAGAAATTTTTAAAATTACTAAATTTAACATGTTTATTAGATGTAAAATTAAAATTGTGAGCATTTTTTGAAAAAGTAAAATAAAAAAAGTTTTTGGTATTTAATTTTTTAAATCATATGATTTTAAAAAAGCAAAGTATGAACTTTTTTAGTTAAGACCATTTATTCATCATAATCATAAAAAATCAATGCATAACAATTGAAAAATTTTGATTAGTGATTTACACAAAAGCATATTGCTTTATTTAAAAAAATATTACTTTAAAGCAATACATTTAAATGTATTACAAATAAACTTATTTAAAATAATGATAACGGAGTAAAAGTGATTAAGTTCTTCATAAATATTAGAGAAATTTTTGTTTTTTTATAAACGGATGTTTAAAATGAATTTTTTTAATTAAGATATGTACAGAAAATGAACACTCTCTTGTTGAATCGTCCCTTCCTCTTTCATAGAATGGATGCAAAGACAACTATACGAGTTGCAGTTATTGTATGTTTTTTTTTATTCTTATGGAGTGAGCTTTAATGTTTATGGGCTTAACTCGAGCCGTTTCGACTACTTTACCAAATATTACATGCAACTTTATAGACTGGTGTTCAAAATTAAGATAATTTGTGCATTTTATCGAATTTCATGAAAAGAATTTTTGGCGGGCTCACGCGTCTTTTCCTTAACATGTCCTTTGGGTTCTTAAGGACCAGAATTAATGGCAACTCTTTTCCAACCAAATCCAAGAAGTGAAGTGGGAAAGATAGATTAAAATTAGGAAGCTTTTAAATATCAGAAGTTAGAGTAAGCGGGATGGCAATTAGACGAATGAAAACATAATCCGCGGTTCAAGCGGGAAGAAGTTTTGGAAAATGTTACGTGGTGACTAGCAGAAATTATACGTGATAGAGATACATTGAGTCAAGGTGCATACCATTGCACTCAAGTAAATACAAGGCCTTATCTGGGATTGTTGTGATCGTTACTTAAACTACAGCAAGGTAGGATTAACTATTTAATATTAGGATCAGTGATAGTATTGGAATTGAGTTTAGGTGAGTCAGTTATTGATAGTGGTTCGGGTTAGGTTAATGCAGTATTATATATAAATTGTGTGTTTTGCCACCGTAGAGAGATTCTCTCACATATATTATTATAATCTAATTTGTTCAAAGCTTAATTTCAAAATCTTAATAAAGATATATTAAGATTATGTATGCTTCTAGTTCTTCCGTTAATCCTTCGCCTCACGCTGATACTCAAAGAGATGTTCCCCCGAGGGAGGGGGATATCACAAATTGAACAAAATATAAAAATATTTCTTCGAAATAATTATGCAATGTTACGCCTCGAATGTGCATGGGAGAACAGCTCCCATGCACATTCGCGGGCGTGCCGAAATTCTAAAAAAAAAAGCGGGCATGCCAAAATTTTAGCGGGGGTGCTAAATTCACGCATTTCGTTCGCAAGCACACCTAGCCGAATTTCTTGGTGTATTTTATTTTTGCAGCATTTGATTAAAGGAAAATTCAGACATTAAAAACTAGTAACTACGAGTGTCTTGATGATGGAATGAAGTGACGAATTATAGGTAGGCTAGAGAAATAGGCAAGTTTCAAATCCAGATTTGTAGATAATCCAACTTAATGCCCAGCGTCATGTTCAACTTATGGAAACAGTTTCAGGATAGCAGATCCGTCCAAGAGCTAGGATGGCCAGAGTAGACCACCATTTATACACTATAGCGTGGCGTAACTGGGATGTTACTGCTTCTCAACTCTCTTGTGAGTTGTGTACGGCCACCAAGTTTCTACGGTAATTGTTTTAAGAAGACTTTATGAGAGAGGACTTTTGAAAGAAGGGACCTGTTAATGTTCTGTTAACACGAGTCCCTTTAAAATAGAGCAGGAATCATTCGATAGCGAGTCTAGGCTTAGCCTAACGACTGATTCTCATGGCACTTTCCCGTGGAGAGAACCATGGACCTACCTTCCAATGTCCGAGAAATTGACCCTTGCAGCTGCGGAAGCATCATGATCTGATAAAGGCATCGCTTTGTATGAGCTTCCATTTCCTTAAAGGAAGAACTGTGACTGTTGTGAGTTTTGGAGATGATGCCTTAGAACCCTTTTTTTGTCTTTTCAAGGATGCTGTTGGCCATGATTTCATTTTAGTGGGTGACTACACGAGTCCACATGGAGCTCATCTGGTTGATGAATTCCTGTAAAGTAAGGATATTAGCTGGAAGGATCGGCCAGCCATATCTGCAAACCTCAACTCGAAAGAGCATACCTTGGACACTCTTGGGAGAACACTTACAGCCTGCAATCCCCTCCTAGAACCATCCAAAGCCTGTAAAAAATGTTGCTGAACGAGGAGGACCAATTGCTACAGAAGCTCATAAACTCTTTTATTTACAGTATACAATCACAATCAAGGCTTGTACATCTGTAAGAGGTGACCACACATAACCACCCTCAATCCATTTTCTGAACTATTTTGCAACTGCTGTCTTATACCTTTCGACTTCGATGTGTGTTACGCGAAAAATTTGTGGGTTTTATAGGTGTTAAAAGGTTATTTCTTAGTATCATATCAACCCTATGTACAAACAAATTTTCACTAAAATACGGAGTGTAGTTCTAGAGAAAATCGACCAAGTATAAAAATACCTTTGATTTTGAACACCAGGATAATTAACTAGTAATTTTTTGACAGTTTAAGTAGAAGCTTCTAAGTGCATAAAATTTTTTTATGTGTACAAGATCAAATGTTCAATTTTTGACTTTTAAGACTCTATTTCAGGTATTTCTAGAGCTTCGCATTTGTAGCATTTGAAAAAAAAGCACCCCGTTTGCTTTGGAGCGAAAATGAATCCTCGCCGAGATGGAACATTTTTTATTATGGCCTTTTTTGCGCTCTTCCTCGTCTATTCAGCGGATCGACAACCCTTTCCAGCAGAACAATTTCTGAAAGACCTCAACTGCATCTCTGAATGTAAGTAAATCTTTTATGTTAAACATATAATTCATTGTTTTTTTATAAATTTCATCTAATTTTAATAATTTGATTCATAATATTTGTTTACTTATCAATTGCGCAAATCCCACCTAATGATCTGTGATTCATAAAATTATATAATTTTAAGGGGGTTTTCTTGTCTAGAGGCATGAATATTAGGTGTTTTAATAGGTGCAACAAAAAAACATTTTTACTAGCCATTATTTTACCAGATATTTATTAATGTTTGAAGATTACAAAAAAAATCGCGTGAAAAAATTAAAAATTTAAAAGCTACAGGCTGATGAAGGGGATGGGAAGTTCTAAAAAAATGGCATGCCTTGCTTGTCATGATTGTAACCCTTCTAGTAATATGAAAAAAGAATAATTAACTCTTTATCCAAAATATGCTACTATCGTCCAAACTTTGAAGTCAAATTTTTTTTCCCCGGCAAATAGCGGTTGTCTGAAATAAAAAGACATTTTTTACCAGTTTTTTCTTTCTTTACTTCCCCAATTTTTTTAAAAATAGAAAAAAAATGTAATTTTAGTACAGTTTTTGCAACAGTGTGATAGAGTAATGTATAGAGAAGGCTTACATCAAATTTTAAGTTAATTGGCTCAGTAGAACTTAAGATATCATGACTAGAGTCCCGAAAAAAGTAGTTTCGAGAAATAAGCGTTTAAAGATTTGTGTCGATTTACACGCAGACTAAGCCATGCAATTGTACTTTATACACCTATTCCAGTCCATATATAAAGAATATTTAAAGATTTGTGTCGATATATATACGCAGATAGCCATGCAATATATATATATATATTATATATATATATATATATATATATATATATATATATATATATATATATATATATATATATATATATATATATATACTGGTGTGCAAAAATTAAGGACGAAGTCGAAAAATTAGCATATCAGCTGAACGAAGAGGCAGAGCGGACAGAAAGACCAATCAGGAGATTAAGTAAGGTGATGTACGGTAGCACATGCGCAGATATGCAGGTAGACGTAACGGCGGAGTGCCTGAGTAGTATAAAGCATGTTGTCGGTGTAAGATCAGTATTTCTGGCAAAGAGATTGCACGCCGTATAGCAGTTAAAATCACACCGAGTTGCTGCCTCAGCGAGAAATGGCGAATAATCAATCTGTTAGACGACATCTGGATGCTTTTACCCGAGGTCGAATCATTGGGAAGTTGGAGGAAGGCCGCAGTGTGATAAGTATGGCTGCAGAGTTCGGAATTGCTCACAGCATCGTTTCACGACTTTGGAGACAATTTCAAACTACAGGAACAGCTATCCGGGGGTTCAGTAGTGGTCGTCCACGAGGAACCACACCCGCAGATGACCGGTACATTGTCTTACAGGCCAGAAGAAACAGACGGCAGACAGCGGGAGAAATCACGACACAGGCGACTGGACGACCGATATCGCGTTTTACCGTGGCCAGAAGACTGCACGGTGGTGGTCTGTTTGCATGACGCCCTGTACGGTGTGTATCTTTAACGCCTGCCCATCGAAGGCGTTCTCTGTGGTGCCGGGAACACCGGAATTGGAGAGACAATGAATGGGGACGAGTACTCTTTACAGATGAGAGCAGATTCAGTTTGAGTAGCGATTCTCATCGCATACTCATCTGGAGAGAGCGGGGAAGCCGCAATCATCCCTCGAACATCATTGAAAGGGACAGGTATGGAGGGCGCGGTGTTCTCGTTTGGGAAGGCATCATGCTTGGTAGTCGTACAGACCTTCACATCTTCGACGCAGGTTCAGTCAACGGGACCCGTTATTCTAACGAGATTCTTCTTCCATATGTGCGTCTTTTTAGAGGCGCTATGGGTCTGCAGTTCCTTTTCATGGACGACAATGCACCATGTCATCGCACAGTAGCTACCGAACAGCTCTTAGTTAGTTAGGATATTGAACGTATGGATTGGCCGGCACGATCTCCGGATCTCAATCCCATCGAGCATGTATGAGATTTTCTAGGCAGACGCTTGGTAGCTCGTACCTTACCACCAGTAACGATTCGGGAGCTTCGATTGGCGCTGCAAGACGAATGGGCAGCAATGCCTCAACTACTCTTTGACACCCTCAAGGCGCTGTGAAACCTGCCTTGCAGTCAGGGGAGATCATATCCCCTACTAAAGACCGGATGCTTCTTGCTGGACACCCATCACAGGGATGTTTCGGCCTTCAGTCGCATTGCGCTCCATGCTACTTTTTCAATCAAGCTTCTTTTTATCCGTCTGATTTCTCTTTTAGTAAGTGTTGCTTACATTACACATGTCCTTACGTATTGGGGATCTTACGGTATTAAATGTGTTGATTTGGAAAGCTTTTGTACAAAGTTATATTGAAAAAACCGTCTCGTCCTTAATTTTTGCACACCAGTGTATATATATATATACAAGGTACGGCAAAAAACCCGGTCAAACAATTTTTTGTATAACTTTATAAAGAATTAAGAAACTAACAAAATATAACAAATAATAATAAGAGTACACTCGTACTAATAAATGAATTTAATTGTTTTCAAAGTGACCGGTGTTTGCAGCAATGCAGAGGCGCAATTGCGTGCAGAAATTTTCAATAATATGCCTGCACAAATTCCACCCCAGACCATGACCGACTTTAGATATTGGCGATATGCACCAATTGCGGATGTGCTTGGAGCGTCCACAGACCATATTCTATCGTTTTAGGAGTTATGAACTTGTTGAACCGTAAAGAGTTTCTCATCAGTGAAAAGGAATCTCTCCCAGCACTGACTGGCGGCCCATCTCAAAAGTTTTCAGCATCTTCGGAGTCGTACGAGTTTGTTTTTTTAAGTGAGACGCTGAAATTTTCGCAACATGTCCAAGCTTCGTTTTCGCCTCACCCATCTGTCACTTAGTCCCATGTCACGAACGATCTGTCTCATGGAAACCCTCGGACTCGCTTCCTTGCAGCGTTTACAGTGCGTTTTCGCCCACTTCCTGGACGCTGACCATCATTGCCAAGATCTTTGAAACGACAGATTGCATCAGACACTGTTTGCCGAGGTACATTAAGCAAACGAACGATTTCCCGCTGTCGTTTCCCTTGCTGAAACAACTATAAAATCGCAGATCTTTCACGATATTATAAAAAACACATAAATCAAAGTACAAACTAAGAAATGTATTAAAAATATTTTTTTAATATAGTGGTAGATGAAGAAACACATGAAAATATCAATTAAAAGGAAAGTCGTTAACTATTCTAGAAGGCAAGAAATTTGTCCTAGTTTTGTTTGCCGCACCCTTTATATATATACTGCAATGGCAATTCAGATGTCATCCTCGTCACTTGCTCGAGATTCAAAATTTTTCACAAAATACTCTTATAATCCTTGTGTTGCTACAGATAGCAATTTTAGTGAGTGGTCAGTCAGCAGAAACAATATTTACGAGTTCTGTTCTCATGCCATCCAATAGTTTCCGGAAAAAAAAATCCTAAAGCCTAATACCATCGAAATAAAATAAAGTGACATAAAATAGACAAATATTTTGGCTCATAATTTTCAAGATTAAGTCTAAGAATGCTTAGTAATGCTGCATTTATAATAAAAAGTAGAATTTTAAAGTACAAGCTCTGCAAAATTGTTTTTTTTACCTCTTTCGAGAAGCCGTCAAGAAATCCTTTCATGTTGTTAGGACTCGTGGATCCAACTTGCTTTGAGTATTCTTATCGGGAAATCTCTCTTATAATTTTCGTATATAACTATTTTATAACACAAGAATTAAGCAAATTTATCACATTTATATAGGGAAATACGCAATAAGTGCAACTCTGAACAAATACAAATAAATAAAAGAAGACTTTCCTAGTGCTAATCATTTCAAATTTCCCACTTTTATCTGTTTTTAAGGAAATTGCAATTTGAGGTAGTGTTTAAAAAATTCAGAGTGAAGTTATGTTTGAATTTTTAAATAATAGAGGAAATTAATTAAGTTCATTAAATGATTATTAACATCCCATGTTTTGAAGCTACAGGAGATCAATGGGAAATGTAATTTTGATCTTCGATCATTTGACGATCATTGAGTGCGACTCCGCTCTCCAAATTTTCACTCTTCACCAACGTGAGGACTTTGAGCCACGACAGATTAAATGCACATCGATCATTATACACGGGAACAGAGAGGCATCCAACGATTTGCGGCCTTAAGCTCGTGGCCATGACCGCTCGTAGATTGGGGCTTAATTTGCTATCAATAAGATTTGAAATTATATTTTGGCTGAGTGCAATGCGTAAATTAATTATTACTAAATGAGTTTCAAAGTTCATTGCGTAATTTATCTTTTCTCTGTTAAATATGATTCGTTGCAGATAATCACTTAACTGTTTTTCTTTACAGCTGGACTTCAACCTTATTGCGACCAGTTTTTGGAATGCAATAGTTTAATGCCTCAACCGGTAATACAAATACTTTTTTCTCTCATTGTTATCTTGAAATAATAATCATTTTGTGAATTTAAAAATAAATATCCACTTTTCTTTTTTATAAAAATTAAATTATAAAGAAAACTATAATTATAAAATGCATTACGTATATAATTTCAACCTTTTTACCATTGGTCTTAAATTTTAAAATGAATGCATTTTAAAAACTTTAAAAAGAGGAAAAATGTTCATTTTTAAACTGGAAAAATATACATTTGCATATTTTAATTATTTATTGAATATCATTAAAGTTTGATTTAAACATTGAGGATTTATTGTATAATGGTGCTGTTCGCGCGCTGTGTTTCGAGTTGGAAGCTACAACTCTTGCGGAGGGTTACATCAAAAACATGGCAGGAGTGCTCAGCCGGCGGATAACATTGGCGTCCAAAAAACAGTTACAGACTAAACAAAAAACATTAAAGACTTTATTTAGAAAATTTAAACTTTGTCAAAACACATTTTTAAAATACAGATGCAAATATTTTGTAGTATATTTCAAACTACCTGGTATACCCGTTCTTCGCACGGGTGAATTGAAAAATTAAACAAAACAGATTGAAGGATAAATAAGTTTTTAATGAGTTGATTTTACATGAAATGCTTGCTAAACAAAAAAACATGTTTGTTAAATTTTAAGTCTGTAGATCTAATAGCTGATAAAAATGATATTTTTTTATTTATAATGCCCCTTAACTCTCTTGTGGGTCAATTTTTGAAAACACCTTCCTAAGCTGATCTCTGTCCAGAAAAAGCAAAACATTGTTACAAATTTTGTGTAATGAACGCTTAAAGTAGTGTAAGTAATTTTTGTCTAGAAGTGTAATACGTTATTATTACTTTATGTTGTTATTCTGTTAAAATTATAATATTCGCAAGCAACGTCGTTCCTTTAATTATAACGGCGATTCAATGGAAACATAGCGAAATGTTGGCGATTGATTGAACTGTGTAGAAGTCGACTTGCTAAAAAAATACATATACATGCCAATTTTCATAGTAATCGATTGAACAGTGTTGGAGTGAAGCGAGGTCATACATACAAACAAACGTCCATTTTTACTTTTAGATAAACAAATAGCATTAAGGAATCTTAAAGTTCGGATCATTAAAATAGTTTATAGAAAATTTACATGCAGTGAAAATCGTTTAAACCAAAACCGAGAGGGTATGAATTTTTTTTCCTTGTGCTTCCTTATCGACCATGAAATAAACTTGCAAAAAATTTGGTTGCGTATTGGTAGCAGGAAGCAAAGAGCCGATTGTGTGGTTTTATTTTCCCTTGAATTGTGAAAGTCGGGCAAAATTCCTGCATCGAAACAATGTTATCCGCCCCAAAAGATGTCATATGGAAACATGTATTGTATTTTCTTATGTTTTTTAGAAAACGGCGAGACTCATCTGTTTCATAAGGGAAAAGTTATATTTAAGAGGTTTAACTGGCTCGTCTATTGAAGGAAGGGCTACTCCCCCCACCCTGAACAACACATGCCTGTAGATTCCTCTTTCCGTTTAAGAGCACCGCAAAATCTGCATTCTTTATCATTGCTTCTATTTTTATAACCTTGTGGCTTTCGTAATCAAGAGTTTCGTCATACTCAAATGCAGCTTTATCGAATACCCCCTTACACACACGTGTTTTTTGTGAATATTAGACGTCGCTGTTGTGCCCTTTCAGCAACAGCACGTTTGCGAGATTCAGCTGCTTCAATGGTTTCTGTATCTTTCTGAGACGCCATGTAAGTTGCATGCTGAAGATGCCGAGCTTGGGACTGTTCGGGTGTCTCAACAGCCCGTTGAGATGCCAGATATTCAGCATGACGTCGACGCCGAGCTTGGGACTGCTCTGGTGTCTCAGCAGCTCTGTGAGCTGCCTCACTCTCCGTCTGTTCAAGCCTTCGCAGTTAGGCTTGTGGAAACCTTTCGTTAAATCTAGCTACTTTCTTAGCTCGAGCTGTGATGTTCCTCCCCTTGGAAGTACATCTATCGAAGTATCAGCGTGTGCCAGAGGAGTAGAATTAACGAAAGAACTAGAAGGAATCATTATCTTAATGATTTTATTAAGATATTCAACTTAAACCTTTAACAAATTAAGTTATAATAATTAATATGAGAGAATATACGATGGCAAAATACCAACACACAATATATATATATATTTACTTAATAAGACTTAGTCTAATTCAGACCACTATCAATAACTGAACCGCCTAATCACTGATTCTTATATTAAATAGTCAATCCTACCTTATTACAGCTTGGAGAATTACTCTGTACTTGTATGCACTGGTGTGCAACTTGAATTAAATATATTCGATCACGTATAACTTCTAATCCCAGTCACGTAAAGCTCGTTCAGACTTGAACCACGATTCCGCTATTAGACATCAACTACCTGCCAATTTCCATCCCCTATCACAAATTGCCATACATTGCCATCTCGCTTACTCTAAGTTCCGATATTTAAAAGATTGTTCATTTGCATCTTTCATTCACACTTCACTTCTTGGATTTGGTTGAAAAAGAGTTGCCATTAATTCTGGCCCAAAGAACCCAAAGGACATGTTAAAGAAACACGCGTGATCCCCTCACAGAGCTATATTAGAGCTTTGGGTAAGATTAGACTTACGGTTTCGCGGCATAAGTCTTAGTAGGTGCTTTTTCTTCATTTTCAAAAAATACAGTACGGCAGTTATTATTTTTATACTTAAAATTATTTTTATACTTAAAATTATTTCTATACTTAAAGAATGCAATGCCAGCCTATTCAATTAAAACTATAGCGTTATAATCAACTACAAACCCCACAAACAAAGTTGCAAATTAGTCCAAATGATGTAGTGTAGTGTGAAAGACTTAACTTATCTACTTTAAATACCAGAAGCGATAAAAGTAAGTTTTATTCTGAAATAAAAAAAATAATGATTACAAAGCAAAAAAATTAGAATCAAGCACGCACTGGTGCCTGGCGTAGACAAAACAGAAGGGAACGTTTTGCTTCATACATGAAAGATAGAAATATGCTGACGCGGCACGCCAGAAAAGCTTGCAGATGGCAGAATTTTTTCCTACTTACTTGACACTTATCATTATATTTTAGACACTTCACACAATAACTTTATATCTTTATAAAGTATAGCCCATGTGTTATTCTGAGTTATAAGCGATATTATTGTAAAGTTTCATTAAAATCCATTCAGTTGTTTTTGTGTGAAAGACTCACAAACATCTTCACAAACTTTCGCGTTTATAATATATATTAAGATTAATTTCTAGTCATTTATTTTTCATTAATTTTTAAGTTTACCTTTTGGCAATTTTTATTCATTCTTATTTATTTGGTATTTTTGATGTCAGGTTTCGTTTTCAAAAGATGTGAGAAAAATTAGAGACTTATTTGAAAAAAAGTAATTTAAATTTAATAAATAATTGTGAAAACATTTGGAAATAATGGATCCAACGTTAATACCTGTATCTGAAGCTACAATAAAAGAATTCTGAAATAACTAGTACAATGTCCCTGACTAAACTTCTCGCTTTTGTGGCAAATGAAAAGAAATTAACGACTTCTCACTTATTCAGGTCTACTTCAAATTCAAATCTCAACAATGTTGCATTGAAATTTTTTCAACTGTTAACGGCATTTTCCTTTTTGAAATCACCTTATCGTTTCAGGAGCTAAGCAGTCTCTGTTGCTGAAATCTTCGCATAATGTTAAGGAATAGAGAACACAATTTGGGAATGTTTTTTTAGACATAAAACATTAATATTGTATTCTGACTTCATTATCCTATAGGGAACAGCCTATTTTATTCAATTCCTCATTTTCATCTGAGTTGAGCTTTTTTTTCTGGTATAAAATGTGTTTCACATTTAATGTCCAAAACCGTAATGCTAAATGAGCTATTCCTTCACATGTTAAAATGTAAAATTAAATATTTATGGAATAGTTTGAAATTTTATAATCACTTTGTTATAAAAGGAGATGCATGGACTATATTGTTGCAAATTTTTGAGAAAATTGACATATTTTTTGTCTGAAAATGTGCGTTTAGTTCCCTCTCGTACATTTGACGGAGGCAGCCTTAATGCAACCTATGAAGCTCTTTCTTTTAAAAAAGACACTCGTATGTCACAAGGGTTATCAAGTCTAAAAGTTTATATATAAGAGTGGACGCTCCTATAAGCAATCCCAATTGTTTCGAAATTCAAGGTTAGCAATCATTTACTCAATGTGCGTTCAGTATGACCCCCATTCAGGCTGCAGTGGTGTGGCAGTGGCAGCCGAGTGGTTATGGGTAGAACTCGTGGATGGCGATTCGTGAGTTTGAATCCTGGTGCTGCTGAAGATCCGTCGTGTAAAGAACTGACACATGTTAAATCTGTCCGAAGTCCTCACATTTGCCTAGTGTAGAAGTTTGGGAAAAGGGGTATGAGTTCAGTTTGCCGAGATTTCAAATTATGAGGTCATTCGCCAAAAGCTTTCGCGTTGTAAAATCAGACTATAGTCCTTTTCCAGAACAAAATAAGAATTGAAATAATTAAATGTGTAAATTCTTTCGATATAAGCAGAAGTAATTTTACATGAAGGAAATTTTTAGATTCAGATATAGTTTCTTTATAAAAAGTTTACCAATATCAGCATACACCATCAAGTCAAAACATTATGAACACCTCCACATTTTTTAATGAACTCGTCTGGTTAAAGTGAAAGCCCCGTAGAGAGAACGGCATCTGCTGCAGAAGGTAAGCAATCTGGTAGGTTGTTCATGTTCTACTGTTTTTAGTATTTGTGCAAAGTGGATAAATAGCACCGAAACCAGAAGTAAACACCTAGCTGTAGGACGTCCACGCATCATCAAAAGAAAAGGATGTTCGCTTAGAGAGGGAAACTGTCCCGCGTAGTAAAGCAAAATCGGAGCCAGACAGTAGGTTAGTCGATAGCCCAATACGATGCAGGTTCAAGTATCAGTGTTTTGGAACACACACCCCGATCAAAGGTCAGTGTTGGATAAGTGAGTGCGTAGCAGGCGCGTCCCCCTCGTGGGCCTCTGTTGACCCAACAGTCATTACCATCAACAACTGGAGTGAGTTCAGAAACTTTGAGACTTGACCATAAATAAGTAGAAGAGTGTTTCCTGGTTGGATGAATCTCGATTTCTTATTCATCACGTCGATGCTCATATCAGGGTGCGCCGTCTCCCACATTCGATCAGTTGCTCCCTCTATGTACATAGATTGATGATGGCGGTACTATGCTTATGAGAACGTTCTCATAGGTGATTCTGAGATCCTTCTGGTGGAAGGGACCGTGAAAGATGTAGACTACCTGAGCATAACTGTGGATCAGTTGCACCCTTATAGGGTGTCTGTTTCCTCGAACTGAAGTGGAATCTTCCAACAGGTCAGCGTCCCATGTGAATTGCGTTAGAAAGGTTAGAGGAACAGAAAGGTGAATTCCGATGAATATACCAGCCATCTAAGCGGATCTTTATGTGATAGAACACGTTTAGATTTTCTTAGAAGAGCAGCTCAGAGTTCAAACATCTTCATGTCGGAATATCTCGACTTCACGTGACCACTGCTCAGACGATTGGTACAGCGAGTCATCTACCAAGAACATGTGGTATCCATGCCAAGGCGAATTGCAGCTGTTTTTTATGCAGAAAGTGGTGTAGAGTGTTATTGAGTAGGTGACCATAATGTAGGAGGAACCTCGTTTCCATCACGTGTCTAACAGATTATGCTGCATAAAATTTTTTTTTTACCAAAATCCTCAACCAATCAGCCAGACGTCTTTCATAGTATTTTAATGTATTTTATAAGCCCAAAAAAAAAGAAAGAAAAAAATAATTTTCCGCGGATATTGTTATTGACTACATTTTATAAGTACTGTAAATGGATATTAAATAATTAGTTACCTATTAATTTCATTACATTAGTTACCTAATTATTTTCGTTATCTATTTTAATGTATAATTATAATTGCTACAATTTATTTGCGCAATTTTTCTGCCTCTGTTTATATACACAATAATGAAATCAAACAAACAACCAAAAATGATCATCATGTGTAGGTAAATGAAGTAGTTTTAATTCTTTAAAGGGTACATACATATATGTAAGGATTATTTTAAATTTGATTTGAAATAAATACCCCTATTTACCACTTAATTTCTATTTTCCGTTATTTTTCCGTCAAGCCTTAAATTAAACTTCTAATTATTTCTGCTAACAGATAGTCGAAACAGAACACTTTTAATCCCAGATCATTATTTTTGATAGTCTCCAAATACCATCCTTAACTTTCAATTAGAACCCATAAACTAAAAAGAGTATTTAACAGTTCTCAAGTAGTAAGTAGTCAGCTCAATTAAAAATGCATTTGGCGTCCCTTTTCTCTCAGTGACAGACTTATAGATTGCCTGCTGAATAAAACTGTTTAAAAACGCTGGATGTTGACTTGAAACATTACATATATACATTTATATAGCCTTATTCAAAAATAAACTACGATTAAGAACTTGCCTTATAAAAGTATTGATTATTTTCTAAGCATTTATTCTCTACAGGAAAAGAAATTGTTAATGTTTCCCAATATATTTGTTTTTGTTTCGATTGTTTATGTAAAACTTCTCTTTAGTATTTTGAAGCTTATGAAACATGTACAGCAGAGATAAGTACTGGAGGAGTTGGAAGATGTTCTGATAATGAGCAACTTTATTTCTCAAGGGAAAACCGCAGAAAGGTAAAATCAAACTTTTCATACTTTAGAACAGGGGTACTCAACCTTTTTTTCTGATGGACCGCATACAAATGTCAGCTACCTCCCGCGGGCCGAATACATATGTCAGCTACTTCACACGGGCCGCATACATATGTTAGTTATTTCACACGGGCCGCATACATATGTTAGTTATTTCACACGGGCTGCATACATATGTTAGTTATTTCACACGGGTCGCATACATATGTTAGTTATTTCACACGGGCCGCATACATATGTTAGTTATTTCACACGGGCCGCATACATATGTTAGTTATTTCACACGGGCCGCATACATATGTTAGTTATTTCACACGGGCCGCAACATGAGGATAAATGTGGGAGAGGGAGAGAGAAATGATTTAAAACCAAGATAACATTGGGAATTTAAAATGTGGAAAATTGATTCAAATATTATACCCCTACAGTTTTGCTTTTCTTTATTATTTTTTTACATTTTTTTTGTCATTAACACTAAATTAGAAGCATTTAAGAAAAACTCCTCTACAATTTCTGCACCAGTAAACGGTTTCATATGATAAATAATAATACACTCATGGACAAAAAAATTAGCGCACCAATGAGTCGTCAAAATGAATCGAAATTTTACATACGTAATGACTACTTTGATGTAAGTAAATGATTAGAAAATGGAAGAAAAAGGTAAAAGAACGGTGGGTTTCGCACCCTGTTGACCCCACTCGAAAGCGAATGCACGATGCGATACGATCGGGCATTAAGGCATACAAGTTCTGTAGGATGTCTTGAGCAAAATTGATACATTCGATTTTTTGACAAAGAATTTCCCACCAATTTTTCAATACAATGTTCTTGAATAAGTGAATTTCTTAGCGCAATGGGCCATGACCGGGCCACATAAAAAGGCTCAGTGGGCCGCATGTGGCCCGCAAGTTGAGTATAGCTGCTTTAGAATCAGGAGCAATAATAAAGCGCTTTGAAATGACCTTTCGCGATTTCGCATAGCTTAATAACACCTATAAGTATTACCCTACATAAAAAAAGCTAAATTTACATCAAAGTTCATTAAGTTTATTAATGAATATAAATAATCAGTAAGGAGATATGTATTGATTCGTAGTTTTTTCCCGTTGCGAAATTTTCTTGAATAACAATTACAAAGAATGACGCGAAAGATGTAATTTAATACATTACTTTGTAAAACAAACCCTTTTTACAAATTATAAATTATAGCCTTTAATAATTATATAATTTTATAGCCTTTTTTACGAATTATTGAAATCTTGTGATGAGAATATATTATATTTATAGTTACATTTAGTTTTGTCAAATATGAAACACGAGGAAGGGGAAGGATAGAATGTTCTTCCATTTTCCTGTTTCGAATTCACCAACGATTGGGTCCTTGTTTTCTTACCTTTCTCCTTGGCTTTTTCTTTCATCTTATTCAAAAAGTTGAAGGCTTATTCTTATTCAACTTGAAGCTGTCTCTAAAAAAAAAAACAACATAAACACTTATTCTACCGCAATCCAGTTATCGCACTATATGTAATTAGATCAGAAATATAACCTTTGTTACATTTTTGACTTTTTATTTTATTACGACTGATAGGGATTCGAAAAACATATGAAGGAATTAATGTTTCAAAAAATATATTTACACCTAGTTCTCGTTTGTAATAAATGTCTATTCTTGTTGGGGATGCATTCAGGAAAATCTGTTGATTTAAGACTTATCAAAATGTCAGAAAAATGATCAAATTTTCGACTATAAAAATTGAAACATGTTATGCTGAAATTTTTAATAGAAATGAAGCTAAAAGATTGCAAATATTACATTACAAATATTCTATTCCGAAATTTTTAACAAGTTTCTCTGTGTTAATTTTTATGAATACACTATATACATTTCAGTTTTATAATTAAAGTATTATTTTCTTTTATAGATTCATTGCTGTATAATGGATAATGTAGGAGTAAGTATATTAATTATAAATTGTATATAACTCTCTTCTCATATTCATATTACTTTCTTCACTTTCAGATTTTAAGAAAATTACGCTCTTACTTCTAAAATAAATTTCTGAGTATGATGTCAATAATAAAAGTTGTTAAAGTTTATATCTATGTATTCACTCACAAAAAATATATGTCATTCAAAAGTAGCGTTTAATTCCATTGGATTATTTGCTGAATATTTAATATGTCTACATATGTTTAAAAAACGGAAACCTACAAATTAGTAAAATCAAAACTATCAAACACAATCAAAGGACATGATAAAAATTTCTTTGATATTTTAGCTGACTTATCATTACATAGAATCAAGAGTATGATTTCAGAGAAAGGCAATTTTTCATTCAACTCAGAAATCGTGACAGACCAAATAATTAAAACTCCAAGTGTATCTCTTTTCATATTAGCTAAATATTTGTAGGGTTAAATTGGTTTAGAGTTAAGTGCATAAAACTAATTGATCGATTTGGAAAACACCATGAAAGAATTATAATAGTATAAAGGATACATAAAAGCTATATTGTAATATATGCTTGTATAACTTAATAATAAATTTAATGATAAAGTATTTTACACCGAGTAATTCTCACATTGATGTGATGTGCAAATCTGTATATGAAATGCAAACTTTTTTCGGGGGGGGTCAATTTCGTCAATTGACCGTCTCTCAAATGACGAGGTTTATCACCAACATCTGAAGTTATTTAGCTTAAGTACGAAGTTACTAAAAAATTTAAAATTGAAACATAAATTTTCTAAGATATGTTCCGTGCTTTTTTTAAAAAACATGACTGATATCTTCATACTAATAACTTATTCTCATACCAAAATACGTTTTTTTTATGTAGACAGTGGATGACGGTGAAGAAAATCAATTGGATGCGTTCCTGGTATGTAATACATTTATATATTTCAAACTCTTAATTTAATTATCATTTCTATTTTTGTTATTAAGTTTCTTACATGGACAGACATTCGGAAACGTACCTGTTATGGAAGAATGACTTACTTCAATTAAAATAAGAAATTATTTTTGTATATTCATCAATTTTGTCTTACCACTAAGCAAACAAAAAATTAATATTTTCTTAAGAATGGTAGTACTGAATGGAAAGGATTATATAATATTATTGTTGAATAAAGCATTAATTTAGTTTTCTAATAACTTAAGAATACAGCTTTTTGTAGTATCTTACATTACGTTAGATTATTGTGTCAATTTTACCTTTTGTGATAGGAAAAGCAATTCATATTTCATTTTTGAATAGAAATTATATATATATATATATATATATATATATATATATATATATATATAAAGCATCTTTTTAAATCATTGTACTTATACATTTTAACAGCTGTTTAAAATTATTTTATTGCAATTAATATAGCTTTATTTCAAAATTATTTTACTATTAGCATGCATACTTATTATCGAAAAGAAAAAAAAAGAGATTTACTAACCTATTTAAAACTAGTTTTTGTGCACATATTAAATAAATAAAATATGCTTAAACTGAGTTTATGTAATTCAAAAATAGTTTCAAATTCGTAATCATTTTTTTTAATGTTTTATTTGCGTTTTTTTCTGAAATAGAAAAATGGTCTAAGATAATTCCTTTGTTTGCTATTTTTAGACATGCGTCAATGAAATTCACTTGGACTGTAGCCGGAACTGAAATGGAAAAAGAAAATAAGTAACGCAACTGCAGAGCTTCGAATTATGAACATATAAGCTACATAAAGAAAAATTAATCGAAATGTACTATTTCCAAATGATTGCGTGAAAAATATACACAAGCTACATTTACTCTGAGTATTGGGACCAGATGCATTTGGATGAATAGCATAAAACTTTTTTATAACTAATAAATATTTCTAATTTTCAAATGACAAACTTATTTTAATATACTAACATGTTATACAAATACAAAAGATTTGTTAAAATATTGTATTTTTTGAAACCTGATCTAAAATATTAAGGCTACTTTTAGTCATTTTTCGTTTTTCAGAATTTCTATCAGTCTGTTTCTAAAATATCAAAAAGTATTTTTATTATAATCTAATGACAATTGCATTTTTTGAGTTTTGAACGTAAGACCCTTGCATGTGCAGTCTGATTTTACCTTCGATCTACACTCGTGTCCATAAATTAAGGATAATTCAGAATCAAATGGAAATTGAAGCCACCAAGGGACGCCGATAGTACGTAACAATAAGGAGAGTGTAACAGAGGAGTATATAAGAAATATAGTGGCGAAAAAAATTAAAATTGTTTAGAAGCGTTCTGTAAGCCGCTTAGTGCCATAAACACATAGTCATGACACATGGAACTCACATGGATGATTTTTCTTGGATGGTGGAATTATCCGCCCCTGGAATATGGACGGGCTCAGATAGAAGTATCCGAGGAACTTGGACTTGCCCAAAGGATCCTCTCTAGGTTTTGGCAAAGATTCCAAGATAACAGAAATGTCAGTACAAGTAGCCCCCGAGTTACAACGCCGAATGCAGACAAGTATTTGGCAGTATTTTCCAAAAGAAGCAAACGGTGCACAGCACCCGACGTGTCACATAAGCTATCTTCAGCCATGGGTAAGACAGTTTCAAGGAAACCTATGTACAAACGTTTGGGACATATTATGCTCGCAGATGTATTCCACTCGCGGCAACTCTTTGTCGCTAGCGGTTGGCCTGAAGAAGAAAATATGCAATCGTCACATTGGGCTTAAGTGATGTTGTCCGACAAGTCCAGTCGGACAACATCTGATCCCCGTCGAGCTTTCACATGGAGGACGCCAGGTACCCGTCACCCCCAAGACATCATTGAATGATAATGTTACGGTGGTGTAGGATTACTCGCTTAAGAGTTATACTATTCTCCAGAACAGATCTGCATATTCAAATCGGAACCTTGCCAGCTCAAATCTATCGGGACATCATTCTAAAACAACATGTACGTTCGATTAGCGACTCCTTGGACACAGAATCTGTGTTTATGGATGGCAACACACGTCATCACTGTGAAAACATCGTAAGCAGATGCCTTCAATCTGAGGATATCACATGTATGGAATAGCCAGCATTCTCACATGACTTGAATCCGACAGAGCATGTGCGGGAATCCTCGACCGACGAGTTGTGCCTTTGAACCACCTCTTACATGTAAATGAAACTTCTGAGAGCATTGCTTGCTGTGAGTGGAGTAATCTTCCCAAGATCAATTCGATAATTTGATACTCAGCATGCCAATTTGTTTTACCGGCTGTATTTCATCGCAAGCACGACATACAATATATTAATCCTCATACCAATCATGTAATATTGTTTTTGTAAAGGGGGTGTTTTTTAGAATTCCTCTAGGGAACAAAAAGCATAGTTTTTATAAATGGTATCAGGCATGTGACACATGCCTTTTTTGTTTTTTGTTTTTTTGTTCTTTATCTTTAGTTTAATCAATGATAAGTGACGTTTGTTTTGCTTCCGACTCTTTCTTTGCCTGAACTTACAATATTTATGGACACGAGTGTACTTGTTTGCATTTCGCTTGCAAATCTTAATGTAAAGCTTAAAATTAACTTCCTTGTTATAATATCATTAAATCAAACAAAAAAATTATAAATGAATCTGTCAAAGATAGGTTAGAAAGGGTGCACATGGTTTTAATGCGACTGGGGAAAAACACTTGCTTTAAAAAGGCGCAAAGACGGGGGACTTTTTATACTTTCAGTAAGCATCCTGAAACTATACAAATTTTGTACATGGAACCTTCTTAGTGCGCTTAAATATCGAAATACTGCGTAATACTCAGTCGAGATATTATCAGAAATATACACATTTTAAAAAATAGATATTCTTATTTACTCTTATTTAAAAAATGTAAATGTTTTACTTGTGTGTCTTCTACGCTCGGTTTCTTGGCTTCTAATAAGACTTAACTTAAAAGAAAGAGTTTGACACATAAAAAACCTAATGATTTCTTTTATTATATTCATAATTCAGGATTCTGAAAATTTTTTTGACTCAAAAGAACTGTAGCAGTGGTATCTATATAAGCCAATAACAGCCTCCGAACTGAAGTGATCATTTTCGTCCAATGGTATGTTACGTGCTTACGATTCATAAGGCTCCGAATTCTATCCTCCACAGAACCAAGGAAACCTGTCTGCCGAATAAGAAAATTTTGTTCCCTTTCAGCAATGTTCCAATCTTTGTCTTCTACTCTTCTCTCTACACATGGTGGCAATGGTAGCCTAGTGATATAGCCTATAAAGTCCCTAGATATGTCATGTGTTCGAGCCTCGTGCCACTGAAAAGCCACTGCACGTAAAATGGGCCGAGACTCGAAAGTCCTGCCTTTGGTGTGATGTGGAAGTTTGGTTATTGGCGACGGATTTCGGAATTTCGAGCTGAATGACACTTGGGCTTCAACTACCACCCCAAGCCAACGAGAGAGTTTTAAGCCCCGACAGATTTAAACTGCATTCTCGGCTGCGGTAGCCCAGTGGTCAAGGTTTCGGATTATGGCAGGCATGCCATGAGTTCGAGCCCAGTACCACTAAAGACCCACCGAGTAGGGCAGCGATGCACGTTAAATCTGTCGAGAGCTGAAACGTCCTCCCGTTGGTGTGGTGCGGTAGTTAGAAGTGGGTGCCAGCTAAGGTGTCGTCCGCGTCACTTGAGCATGGTTCAAAATTACGTGGTCCGTCTCCAAAAGCCCTCGTGTAGCTGAACAGTGCGACGTTAATATTCACTCACTCACGCATCAGCTTCTCTACACTGCTGGTCTTTAGTGGCATTTGAGCTCGAACTCATGTCGCTCCGGCTACGAGTTAGTAGATATAATCACTACGTTACCACGACCATAAGTCGTTTATATTTGGGGGCGGAATGGTTTAAAATTAATCCTTCTGATAAACCCTTTTCCTTTCTTTCTTGTGGTCTGATTTTTAGAAAACACTATGCAGTCATTGATTTGTTGCAGTGTTTTAACAACTAATGAGAGAATTTTTATCCAATTTTCTCTCGTAAAAAAACATTTGCATACTACATTAAACTCTTCAATCACATACACAGGAATCATTCTGGAAATTAAACACTCAAATGTGTATAGAAATTAACAAAGAGCAAATAAGATGAGAATGAAATTTGAAAAAATAGAACATGAACTTCATCTATTTACTCTAAACTACTGTAATCTTTCAAGTTTTCAAGAATGTGTGCTGAATATAGGTATCAATATCTTATAGGCAGCAATATCTTATAGATAGCAATAAACAATATCTACAGGTCTAAGTAGACAGTGTCTACAAAATTTGTTACTTTCTTAACAAAATGCAGAACATAAAAAACTAATTAAAAATTATTTAATAAAATAGTAAAGTATGCAGAAACCCGTTATATACATTTAAAAACAAAAAATAAGAGTAATAAAAACACGTTCTATAAATGTCCAAAGCGTTTTATTACAAAAAAAATGAAAAATAAATTAAGAATAGAATTTTTTAGACGGAGATATAATAAAATGTTTGATCCAGACATTAAATACACAAAGAGTATTTTCTAAACAATCTTCAGGCTTTTAATGGAAGATGATAACAAGTGAACTTGTTGTGAATGGAGAGAGAGAAAGGGGGGAATGTGGAGGAGTGAACGACCAGATGACAGACGAACGCTCTAGATGTATTTGGAGGGATGACATGACTTTGAGCGTGCGCGATAATATTTAACTTTTTTTTTATGAATTCATGTAAATAGCTAAATAAATGTTTTATTTTATTGAGGAAAACTTGTCGCCATATCATTTATGTTCAACTTAGCTTACTGATTTGTAAATGAGTACTAAATTGAGATAGGAAATTTTCTGACGCCCCCGGGTTGGCGACGAGTGTTAGCAAATAATTTTGAATATAAGAAAGTAAAACATGGGTACACTTTGAAATTGAGACGCACGCCGTTGAGGACAGTCTTCACTAAGGCTGTAAATCACTTACAAGAAATTTCTGTAAGTAATCCAGTAGATGTAAATGCCTTAGATGCTGCTTTTGAAATGTTTAGTGCAAAGGGTGTTAAACTAAAAGAAATAGACGAAGCTATATTTTACAAATGATGTTTGAGTCAAATTGTGCGCAAGAAGCGTACAATAGTGAATTTAAAACCATAGAAGGTTACAGTGAAAAAATTATTGCCCTGCAAGTCCGAGTGAAAAATGTGATGAACACAGATGATTCGAGACAGAAGGACAACCACAGTCTGATCACATCTTCGTCTTCCCAAGATTCAGTTCCATCAGTTTTCTGGAGAGTTGACGGATTGGCTGTGTTTCGACAACCAGTTCAAGAGAATCCATGAAGATGTGAACATTGATGAAGTTCATAAATCTCAATATTTAGTTCTGGCAACAACTCCGAAATCCCGGGCAAGGGACATAGTTGAAAGTTTTCCAGCGACTCCTGAAAACTACAGAAAGGCTTACGAGTACTTTACGAGTACTCGTAAGCCTTGGACAAGAGGATGTCTTGTGCCTTAGAGTCTCTCGGAATCTCGAAAGAGAAATATGCTGCCATGCTGTTCCCGCTGGTGGAATCCTGTCTTCCAGCTGAAATTCTGCGTGCCTGGGAGAGATACGTTGAACATTCTACTGTAGAATCAGGTAAAAAAAAACCTTGAGTTTCAATGAAATTTTTATCGATAGAGAGAGAGAAGTATCAAGTGAAGATAGGATAAAATTAGCCAGAAATAGTTTTTATTCGGAAAAATTAAACTGTAAGAAAAAATTAGGAAATCTTTCCACTACTGCAATTGCTGCTCTAGTTACTCTAAAGCCAGGAAAGGTTTTAAATTTAAGAATAGTGATAATAATTGTACATTTTCCAAAAAAACGCATGCCTCTGAAAATTGTAGTGAAACAGCTTCTATGTTATGTGATGTAAAGAAGAATGCTGTGATCAAAAGAGGCGTGTGTTACAATTGTGTAAAAAGGGGTCACATTTCACATTCATGTAGATCAAATGTTAAATGCATAATATGTAATAAAAAGTATTACGCTGTGCTTTTTGTTCAAAGTTGCCTTTGAGATCTGGTTCGGAAACCGAAAGTGCAAGTACTGAGAACAGCACGTCAGCTAGTTCATCTAGCACTAATATTTTAGCTAATTAAGCTTCTTGCACTTCTGAAGTTCTCTTGCAGACTCTTGTGGCTATGTTGTAAAACCTGAAAGAGTTTACTAAAAATATGATGTTTATTAACAATACAAAATCTAAGTGTTTATTATATTATTTTTAGATTTTTCCTATTTAGACTTGTGACGTCTTACGCGTCTTTTCTTTAACAAGTCCTTTGGGATCTTTGGGCCAGAATTAATGGCAACTCTTTTCCAACCAAATCCAAGAAACGAAAAGTGAAAAGATGCAAATAATATAGGATAAATATAGATCTTAGAGTAAGCGAGATGGCAATGTAAAGGAATGTTAGACAATTGACGTGCGTTGTGGCAGTTGATGATTATTGAAGTTCGTGGTTCAAGATTTAAGTTCCACGTGTCGTGGATAAACATATTGGTGTTCGACTAGAAGTTAAACGTCAAGCTACATACCATTGTAGATAAAGACAAGTTTATTACAGAATAATATAAGGTAGGATTGATTACTTATTAGTATATTTGAAGATTAGGTGGTTCGATTATTGAGATTGGTCTGAATTATATTGTGTGTTTTGCGTCATCGTAGATTCTCTCATATTAATTATTATAATTATATTTGTTAAAAGTTTAAGTTGAATATCTTAATAAAGTCATATTAAGATAATGTTTGATCCTAGTTCTTTCGCTGACCCTATACCTCTAGCTCACGCTGATACTTCGAGGGATGTACTTCCAAGGGGAGGTACATCACAGACTTGTATAAAAAAACTTTGCTATTTGTATAGAAATACCATAAACCAAAAAGTAAAATTTTTTCACCTTTTTATATTTTTGTTTGTTTGTTGGAAAAGTTGGAAGTATGGCATGCATAATCACACACACACACACTTGTTATGCGATCCGATCATGGCACTCTCACCAAAAAAGGTTGATCACTCCTGTCTTAAACCCTCAAAATGTGGAATCATCGGAAATATCAATCTACAGCGATTCGTAAATTCATTTTGAATAACTTTATTTTTCATAAAAATTGTGTATTTTCTTTTAAGCTGTTGAATAAATAAATATAATATATTTACAGCTCCAAAAATATTTTTGACATGATTCTTAATTAGAAATAATAAGTTTCCGAAACAGCTTTAAATTTCCTACAGATAGAACGAAATGTAACAAAGCAAATCAAACAAGTTTTATTTTATGTACAAAAGAAAGCATCATTAAGCTTCTGAATCGAATTTCGTATTTCTCTTTTCTAAGAGTTCCACGCTGCATACAGTTCGTTGAAATATTACGTGAGTGTGCTTCAATCTTATTCTCTTATAATAGTGATGTAACGTAATTATTCTCGCTACTTTATAAGAAATTTAAGGGGGAGGGGGTTAGAGTGAAGAATAATTGCCTGAAATAAGGCTATATTAAAATTATATGCGACAAACGACTTTATTCTTAGCCATTTTGACCAAGACATAAGAATTCACTTCCCAGGTTCCGCCACACCCTAACATTTCATCGTTTTCAGTAGTCGGTTCACCTGACTGTTGATTATTAGTGAAGAAGCACGTAGGTTTTTGGCGACCGACCTCACTATTTTCAGTAGTGATCGGGGATGATACATTCCTCTGTCCTTATTCTCCTAATTTCCCAACCATGCAAAAGCGAAGACCTTAAATCATAACAGAATTAAATGGCACCTGATCATGGCATTTGACTAATTATCAATGACAGCCATCTCAAACTCACGATTTGTCCGAAACGACGCCTGTCATGAGTTCACAAACAGGATCGTTCGACTGAAACTATTGCCTTTAAAAGATAGACTAAAAGGAGTAATCACCACACTTGCACTTAATTTGTTATTAAGTCAATTACCAACATGGCTATTATTGACCTTCTTCTGAAGAAAGAAGCAATTTTGGGATTCAAATAGTAAATAGTTACAATATTATGCACAGCATATCGCGAGATGGAACAATACAGCACGCTGCGTAATAGAAATAAGTTTAGAAATTGTTCAAGAATTATGTGCTTTGGAATGAAGAGGAATGTGTTAAAAGGATAAGAAACCAGCACCACATTGTTATAAGAGCTTATTGCTTTTCACAAAAGGGCTTATTTTTATAAAAAAGTTAAAGCATTTTGCTTCCGAATTTAGTAAACACGCCTGTTGGTACCTTGTACACCCCCGCTATTGTCGCTTGTCGAGCCCCCTACAACTTATCACTTCTACGAGTTTCCTCATCCTGAGCGGACGTACTCTCTCAGTCGTCCATCATAGAAAATGTTCCTTTTCACATTAAGTGCCTTTTTGTCTAATTTTAATTTAGTCTTAAATTCATTGTTAAATTGTTATTGCTATTTACCTATGTTAATCTCAATAAACCTTTGTTATGGATTAAGGTTTTATTTTTCTCTCTTGGGTATTATCGACGTTAATTTTATTGTGGGCATCTCGCCACATTTAGGCCTACCGCCCCCTATTTTTAACGCCGATATAAATAGCTAAATATCATTCGCTACTATTCGTCTTTTTTGGCCACTTCCTTAAGCCATGCATAAGGATTATTCATAGAATAGGCAATATTCATGATCAATTGTTTCCTAAAGTTGATTTTCAACTTGAATCTCCCAAATTGCCCTCTTCGTGATTTTTTAATGGGCTACCAGTTCTAAATTATTATCATAACTATCAATAAAATATCCAAAATCACTGAACTGAGATTTTTGATATTTGCTAACATTTTCAAAAACTAAGACGCATTTTATTTGTATCCAGCGATCAGTCGACAGTTTCAGCTCATGGCTGTTGCCATATTCGAGTTGTTTTAATTTATGAATCGTTTTGAAAAAAATGTCAGTTGCTCCCTTCCTTTGGACAAAATGACTCCTCTACATTTCCGCTTCCGGTTCACATAGTTAAATGAGATGATAATACTTTTGTGACTTTGAAGAATTTCACCCATATTTAAGTGTAGTTTTATGTTTAGAATCTAAATCATACGCACTTTCTTCATACTTACTTGTTATAAAAAATAATTTTAAAGCACTTTTACAGTTTTTTATGAGAGAGAAAAAAAGAGACAGAACATTTTGTTATTTTTCTAAAGTATTTACGTTTCAATCAAGAACGATTCTCAGCAACAGGAAATTTTGTAATGCTCGAATCTTAAAATTTCAATTTCAATTTATCTTTTGGAATCGGATAAAGAAATTATGCTGATCATCTAAAGACTATATATATATATATATATATTTGTTTAGTTAACTCAAAATTTTTTAAAAATGTATAGAAATAGGAATAATTATATATTTCTCATTTTTCTTTTTAGAAAACATGAAGTTTTGGGGGATCGCTCTTTTTTTCATTTCAATTCTTTCCATGTTGATGGTTTCATGTGAGTATTTAAAAATTGTGCTTACACTTTTAATGCTTCATTTTCTTTAAATTCAGACATATATAATACGTGTTGGTAATGAAAACTTTTATAATGTATCTGTTGAAAACCTAAATACAATGCTGCTGCTTCAAATGATCAAAACTTCTTTTAAAGTTACTTCATGGGCAATATATTAACGGAGACATTTGCCGGAACATTTCTAAAGCAGTAGTTACATTAAGTAAACGAATTCAAATCTATGTAACGTAATATTTATGAGTTCTTTGTTCTCATCTCTGTTTCTGTTTTTGTTGTTACTGATGCCACCTGATTGGCAAGGGCCAGATCGAGGCGCACGAAATTCTTCATGGCAAAAGGCTATATGACGTCTGTAGTTAGCCGTAGCTTTGAGCACCATGCATGTGACAGTACGATTTGGCGACACCTCAATTTTGAGGGAAGACATCTGGGGTGTTCAGGGGCCTCCTACTTCTCTACCTCTTCCACCACCACACGAGAGGACTTGCGTCTCGGCTATTTAGAGTACCCCCATGGTGCAAAGGCCCAATACATTTACAAACATCCATGTCTTCTCCGGGATTTGAACCCAGTCCCTACGGCACCGCAGGCAGCGTCGCTAACCCCTCGACCGGATCTCTCTGCTTCTTTTCTAGATACTGCTTCTTTATGCTCTGACTGTAGGTACATGCAATTTTGCAATCCAGCTATGGGCCGCATTTTATGTACAAACAAATCCCCTTGCAGTGAACGGCGTTTCCCGAGGTAAATTTCCTGAACTCTTCATGTTTAAATAATGCCATTCATTTTGATCTAAGGTTCATTACGGTTTTTATAGTTTATTGTTTTATAAAAACCGAGCTAGAGATGAAACTAATAAACTTTATTTTACAAATGTCACACGCTACAAATAGCACCTATGGTATTAAGACATTTGCTCTGCAATAAAGTTAAAAAACTTATAGATGATGAATTATATGTATTAGTTCCCTACATCGAGGATTATTTTATATTGGAATGGTTCTCGTAATTTAGAATTACTAGCAAGTTCGATTTAATTCAATGTACCTTACATTTCTCACATCAGCACGGTGGCCACGATAGCCTTGTGGTCAAGGTACTGGACTCGAGGCCGGCGTGTTATAAGTTCTAACCTAGTACCGCTGAAGACCGACCATTTGGAATGAGATGTTGCACACTAAACACGTCGAGGGTCAAGAACTTCCTCTCGTTGTTGTGGTGTGGAATTAAGGAGACGTGGATGAGTTGCCAATTCAGGTTTAGTCGTCATCACTTGACCGTTGTTCAAAATGACGAGGTCCGCTGCCAATAACCCTCGAGTAGTTCAATACGGCAAAGTTAATATTCACTCACATGAGCACGATAAAGAAGTTTGAAGAGTGGAATCTCATCCTACCAATTATTCAACATTATGAGGCATGTCGTCAATGCTACATTAATAAACAATCAATCAATTTTTTAAAAAAAAAATTGAGGTAACGAATCACATGTATCTTAACTCATGTAGAATATCAATTCATTATGAGTTTTCTAGCTGCTACTACCAGTTGATTACGTCTTAACCATTTCGTAATTCAACCTGCCGTAAATCTTAACTTTTCTAGTTCGAAAAAAAATTATTGAAAATCGAGAAAAAGAAGAGGCCAGTTTCACAGTCTCTGCAATCTGGTCCAAGGACAGAGAAATAGTAACCATAGAAAGTTTGAGATCCAGAGTTGAAACAACGAAAGCAGAATCCCGGAAGAAACCAGAACCAGGGAATTCAAGCCCCTAGCCACTTCGAAGCAGAACGGGAGCCAACAAAAGACAAGCGATACCAGGAAGGACAAGTACCTATCTAATCAGAAGCCCTGAAGAAACAAGGAGGCATGTAGAGGAAGTAGCGACAACAAGCCGGAGGAACAGATCTAGACCCAACAAGCTGCGCAGAGGTAAGGATACAGCAACAACGGGATTTACTTCAGAAGAGGAAAGACAGTTCACCATAGAGCAGTTGACGGAAGTCCCAGCCAAAGATCCGCCAGCGTTGAAGTTCTCAGAGGCGACTCAACAGAAAGTCTGTAAAGAAAAATTGCCAGGTTGTATTGTTTCTCTTTCTTCTTCTGACAAGCAATCAGGTCATTTTTGCGGAAAGCGTGTCTGGTTTCCTAATAATTTTTCTGGAAGTTTAACACCAAGATGGGTTAATTTTTCTTTTAGTTGAAAAATGAACTCGTTTGTATTTAAATTTATTCCAAAATGTGGAAAACATTTGTTTCGCTACCAAATGACACTTGGCTAGTAGGCGAGAATTCCTTGAATTGTTTGTTTAATCTGTAGTATATTTGAAAAATTGTTTGTATTAATGTAAGTATGTATGTGTATAATATCTGATTTGGGACGCGGCGTAAACGGGAACAAATAACACAAACACTAACAGCGCTGAGTGAATAGAAGGGGAAGTTGTTTTTGAAAAAAACCAGATGGTGTTTATTTATGTGAAATATGTAATTAAAAGTGATTAGTATTAGAAATATATGTATGACTGATTAATGTTCATAAATGTATATATATATTGATGATTCATAAATATTGTATGTAAAGATGCAAATTATTATGTGGCAAATTATTATGTCCTAAAACCTGAGATACATATATGTGACGAAGAAGGCAAAGAAGAAATGTGTAATACAGTCCAAGAATTCGTTGAATATTAAGATTTATATAGTGCATGTCTAGGGTTTTGTCCTCAAAGAAGGTTTTCCCCTAATCCTAGCCCAAAAGGGGTGTACTATTGTTTGTGATGTACAGGCAATTCGCCGATTAAAATATAAACAAGCATGTAGATTAGTTGATTTTTGCGTGTTGTCGTGAGTACGAATCTGATCAGGAATAAGAATAACTTAAAATATTTTTGGCAATTCCTGAAACAGTAGGTACTAGAATTTATTAACATAATTTTTGTCGCCTCGTTGAGACCCTCATATGAATCACGTTTTCTTCACTGGGGGTGGGGGGAGACTGTTTTTTAAATATTATTCTATTGAAATTTTTCTCCAGAAGAATAAGACATGCCTTTATTAAATCAAGGTTTATCTTTAAGCATTAACTTTTAGGTTCTCTAGAGAGAGAAAGGTTAGGAGCTAGATGATAGAAGTTAGTGATTAACATAAAGTAATTGAAAGATAGTCGAGAGTGATTCGTAGATTATTTAAATATTTAAAATTGAATTGGTCAATTAGACTTAGTCACGATTTGGTAAATTAGATACCTAAATTGAAATAGTGTCGACTTGAAGTAGATTAACTTAGAATGAAATTTCGATTATTTGAAATGTGCATTGCAAAGCCTTTCCAAGAGTAAGTGATTCAATTTGTAATTAAGTATTAATTATCTCGTCTACGTCGCTTTCGATCCCCCATTTATTTAAAGGTGCATTTCCTAACCTAGGTTGTTGAGGCTTGTTAATAAATTATATTTATTTTGACTATGGCTAATCTTCCTTCTAACTCGCAAACACTGATAGAAGGGAGAGTTCATTCATCACAAGGGGAGAAAAATAATCATATTAGTTTCTATTACTTACTTTAGTTTCAGATAAGTTACCTTTTTTGGCATTTATTAATTACTTCAGATAAAATGCAATCACAATTATATATTTTTTCAATTAAGTTTAATAATATTCATCGATGTAGAAAATTTTTACTTGGACATTTAAACAATATTCAGAGAATTAGCGTACATGGCAGTGTTCCTTCCCAAAAGATGGTCAAGTAGTCCTCTCTGTCAGACCTGTAAATCTTTTTTGCAGATATTTGTAATCATTCTAAAAGAAATAATGGCTTTTACTCTATTGATTCAAATCAGTCTAAAAAGTGATTCGACAAATCAGGATAAACCTAACGAATATTTCTTCTATTTTCTTTTTATTACTATAAATTGCTTTCTCTTTTTTTATCGAGCTAAATCTTTTTTCCGATACGCTGAAATGAATAAGAATATCCATTTAATCGATTCTGATCACAAATTATGTTGTTTATTTCGATGAAAGGAGAATGTTTATGAAGTGTTCATTGATTATCATAGTGCGCATGACCTTACCGAGTTATTAATATCGTATTTTTGTAAGTTTATTGGGGAAAAATAATTTTGAATAAACACTATTTTTCAAATTTAGTCCACCCTTTTAGTCCAAAAAAGTTGCAAGACACATTCACAAGATATTTTACATTCTAAAAACATTTATATCAACTAAGTTTGTAGTGATGGAAGTATTTTTTTAATTCACTACTTTTACGCCTTTTTCAATCTTTCATAAAAATACTTAAACAGGGCTTGAAATTTTGAATATAAATACAGTAAAAAAACTGGCGTATAGCGTGCACCAGAGTATAACACTCACCTATACTTTCATGCTGCATTTTTTGATTTTTTCGTCGTATAACGCGTACATATCTTTTACGAAGAATGCTGAATTCTACGTATGCAATGCTGTTATGTTTCGAAGCCATTTATTCTAGCTATTATCCCAACAGCTTTAGAAAAATTAGTATATTTTTAGAATTATGAAGATCGAAAGATATATGTCCTTTCTTTGAAATAAATATATTTCGATGCATGTAGAAGTCAAACTTTTTTTGTGTGCTTATTTTTGTTTCTTATATTTTTAGAGCTTTCATTTTCATACCGGCGTATAACGCGCGCCCGTCAACTTTGATCTAATTTTTGAATTAAACAACGTCAGGGATCAGAACTGACAAAGCTTGTCTTCTTGTGAGCAGTTGTTTCCTTCACCCTAGGAAAAGTAACTTTACAATTTCAGTTTTTCACGACCCATTTGAAGGCCTTGGTAGCCAGATGCTTATGATTGCGAGCTCATGACGGCCTCATGTTTATTTTCTTCACGTTTGCAGTTCAGTCACGGTGACGAGTCCTGGTGCGACTTAAGGCCCTTCATGTAGTAAGAGGGAATTCTTTAATCATTTGGATACTCAAAATCTTCATACTGACGTTGTGTGAAAATCTAGAGACTGGGTTGCCATTTCTGGCGTCATCTTCGTCTTTTGACTGCGGCTCCAAATTAGGAAGCCCGTTGCCAATAGCCCTCGTGTGGCTTCTATATATGTGCAGCTTTAATACACCCGAATATTGATTAACTTCGTTTCTCTCTTAGTATTTCAGTGAATGAAGGGTTAATCTTTTCTATTCTTATTTAAGCTTACACCTGTCTGTTAAATTCTCAAGAGCCTTAAGATACTAAAATACAAAACGTATAAAGCGTTTTAGTGTAGACTCTTCTAGAAAAGTGGAAAATATTCAAATTCGACACAAGTTTTCGTAATATCTGCGGCCTATTCTATGTTCTTAAAAAATAATGTTTCTGAGAAAAGTTTTTACTTTTTTCATATTTTATGGTTTTTATTTTATTGATGAACTAAAGAAGAATTCGATTTTTTTGATAATCAAAACAATTTGTTTTTCGCTGAACTCTATAAAACGAGTTCTTCTATTTTATTGTATTATTTTTACCATTTTTTCATTATTATTTCTTGATTTTAGAATCAATAAAGCCTGTGCTGTATCAATTCTGAGAATATTATGAAATAAAAGTTTTTTCTCTGAGAATTGTTACTATTTTTGTCCCAGTTGAGATGAAACTCTTCAAAATGGAAAATGAATCCCGGAGCATCAAATTTCTTACAAAATATTTAATCAATTTTATATTTCGTCAGAAAAATTAAGGAATTTCTTTTTGTATGTGTGATGAGCAAAAATACAGAAATAAAAAAAAATGTTTTGTCATTAAAATAATTTATTCAACTTTATTCCTTTTCTTCAAATGACATTCAGCAATGTAATTTTCTGAACATCTTTAGAGATTTGCTAAATTTTTTATCACACGAGTGAATTTCCTGCGGTATTCTTTCTTAGGATCTGCGCTCCTATAAAGTCTAATAAATAAATAAATAAATAAAAATAGAAGAAATAAAAAAGAATGAATCGGGTAATACAAATGAGGCACTGTGTAAACTTATCTACTTTAAGAACAACTCGAAATTATTACAGTGTGGGCGGAAAAATACACTTCATAAAGAAAATCGGAAATTAAATTAGTTATTTACAATAGTTTTATGATAAGAACCATAAAACCAAAAAATTACTTCTTGGTATAAAATTGAAAAGGAACACACATTAACGGCTATTTCAAATTTCGGTAGAACCTGTTTTTGTGCGGTTCTTTTTTGTGCGATGTACATATATACACTTCAAGAAGCTCTGTTCATTTGTTATAAACAGTCTCCCGACGATGCACGTTTAGTTGCTTTCTCTCCACGCGCTAGCTGCCTACCCTTGATTGAAGACGAAACCATCGATGACAGTGGCATCAGTAGTTTGATAGATTATGTATACAGACCAGAGAAGAACCGAATTCTTTGAGAGCGGATAAAATATATGCAGGGGTCTAGCTTTCCAACAATTTGGAAAACCATTTTTTTTAAATACTTACCAATTCCAAAAAGAGTTTGAAATTCCACAAGTACCTTCCATCATGGATATCTGATTATTATGACGTTTACAAGCAACTGATCAACTAACTTTCGTCATAAAAAAATCACATAATTTCTTGTGTGTGTCAAAAAATAAATCAATTGAAATTGTACCTTCAAGTGACGAAAGAGATTTTGAATTCATTCATCAAAGGACGAGGCCCGCTTTAGATTACGATGAGTAGCAATGAATTATGTATGTGCTTTGCCATTTAAACAATGTGAAACTAAATGTTTTAAAAATATTTCCATGTGTAATTTTTTATTTATTTTGTTTGGAAGTACTTTTTCATAAATTTCGAAAATAATTGACGTAAATTCTAAGTGCGATATTTTTATGCGGTCCCTCTTTGCCGCATAAAAAATAATACTGTGATATGTCGACGAAGTTGTTTGTTATATGTAAGTATTTATGAAGTTTTCGAATATTTTTGGTACTTTTTCTTTCAGTTCTATGTACTGCACAAAAACAAGGTTTTACTGAATTCAATATTGCCTTAAGCATACATCGTTTCGGTACAGAAATAACAGATATTTTTCAATTGATCCCAATGGTCAGTCTGAATAAATATTTTGTCATTGTCAAATTACTGGAGGTTGTAAATATATTACGAGGAACTGTAATGCAGAAATATTTCAAAAGGACCTTAAAATTGCTGTATACTTTAAAAAAGAAGAGGTAAAATTTTATTCAAAATGGGAATTGCAGCTTGATTTAAGAGAGGAGTAACAAAAAGAACATTCTATGATCACCCTTCATATCCAAAACATATAGGAGAAAAATGTTTTATTAGAATTAGTTGAACTGCTTATTTAGATTAATTGATTTCATTTCTATTGGAACAAACAGTGTTCAAAGATTATATAAACCATCAGATAAATTTGTTAATATTTGACAGTGTGAAGTATTTTTTTAGCAACTTACGAACAGAAATGTTCCATTATCTACGTTTTAGAACTCAACTCTTGTCAAAAACAAAAGGTAAATTTTCTGAAAATTTAAAGTGAAACCAAATCTACAGCCTGAATGATAGATAAGGAAAAAGTCGCTCGAATTTTCTATAATAATAAGTCAGTCAACGATATTTCTTTCAAGATAGAACAGTTTAGATTTACGGCAGGTTGAATTACGAAATGGTTAAGACGTGATTTACTGGTAGTAGTAGCTAGCAATCTTATAATGATAAGATGAGATTCCACTCTTCAAACTTCTTCATCGTGCTCATGTGAGTGAATATTAATTTTGCACTATTGAGCTACTTGAGGGTTATTAGCAACGAACCTCATCATTTTGAACCACAGTCAAGTGAAGACGACTACACCTGAACTGGCACCCCTTCCCTCTCCTAATTTCCCCATCCCACCACGGGAGGAAGTTCTTGAGCCTCAACTTATTTAGTGTGTAATGGCTTCCTGTGCTCGGAGGGTCTTCAGCGGTACTAGGTTCGAACTCATGACACGCCGGCCTTGAGTCCTTTATCTTGACCACTAGGCGATCGCGGCCACCGTGCTCATGTGAAGAATATAATTTATATTGAAATAATTCGAACTCTTTCTCGTAATTTTAAATTACGAAAAGCGTCTTCATATATTATAATACTCGATGTAGGTATATCACGTATCATTCAAATTCCATAATTTTTTCAATTTCTTATTGGAGAGCAAATACTCTAATGTCTAAGGTACCATTTCTGGTGTGTGGCATTTGTAAAATAAAGTTTATTAGTTTCATCTCTAACTCGGTTTTTATAAAACAATAAACTACAGAAACTGTAGTGATGAGTGGTTTTATTTAAACATGAAGAATTCAGAAAATTCACCTCCTCAAACGTCGTCTAAAACAAGGGCATTTGTTTCTACAACCTGAACTTATACTATACATGCCTTTGCAAAATCGCTTGCACTGAGGGGCATTGCATGTGATAGAGCTATCTATAAAAGAAAAAAGAAACAGAGATGAGAACAAAGAATTCGTAAATATTACGTTACTTAGATTTGAATTCGTTCACTTAATGTGTGGCCGCGGTAGCCGCGTGGTATAGGTATCGGATCGTGGCTGGCTTTGTCACGAGTTCGAGCCCAGTACCACTGAAGACCCGCCGTGTAGGGCAGCGATGCACGCTAAATCTGTCGAGAGCTGAAATGTCCTCCCGTTGGTGTGGTGTGGTAGTTAGGAGAGGGGGGTGCCAGCTCAGGTGTCGTCCACGTCACTTGACCATGGTTCAAAATTACGTGGTCCGTCGCCAAAAGCCCTCGTGCAGCTGAACAGTGCGACGTTAATCTTCACTCGTTCACTTAATGTAACAACCGCTTTAGAAATGTTTCGGCAATTATCTCCGACAATACATTGTCCATGAATTACCTTTAAAAGAAGTTTTTTTTGACCATTTGAAGCATTAGCATTGTATTTTGGTTTTCAACAGAAGTTGTGTGTGTATCTTAATAAACACATTATAAAAGTTTGCATTACCAACACGTATTTTATATGTCTGAATTGAAAAAAGTATTAAAAGGAGTGTATAAGTGCAATTTTCAAATACTCACATGAAATCATGATCATGGAAAGAATCGAAATGAGAAAAAGAGTGATCCCCCAAAACTTCATGTTTTCTAAAAAGAAAAATGGGAAATAATTATGTTTAGTTCTATAAAGTTTTTTAAAAACTTGAATTATTTGAACAAATGATCTTTAGATGAACAGAATAGATTTTTTTATCCGATTTCGAAGTATAAATAAATTTGTCATGCTGAACATTCGAGGATGACAGAATTTTCTGCTGCAAAGAATTGTTCTAATAGAAACGTAAATCCTTTTGAAAAATAAGAAAATGTTCTGTGTTTTTTTTCTATTTCATTAAAAACTACAAAAGTGCTTCCCAATCACCTTTTATAAGAAGTAAGTATGAAGAAAATGCATATGATTTTGATCCCAAACATAAAACTTATGATATAGATGAAAACCTTTAAAATCACAAAAGTATTATTATCTCATTTAATTATGTGATCGGAAGCGGAAATATAGAAGAGTCATTTTGTTTAAAGGAAAGGAGCAGCAGAACGTTTTTCAATACAATTCATGAATTAAAGCAACTTAGAGATAGCAACAGCCATGAACCAAAACTGTCAACTGATCGCTGGATACAAATAAAATGCGTCTTAGATTTTGAAAATGTTAGCAAATATCAAAAATCTCAGTTCAGTGATTTTGGATATTTTATTGATAGTTATAATAATAATTTAAAACTGTGTGGTTACATTAAAAATCACGAAGAGGGCAATTTGGGAGATTCAAGTTGAAAATCAACTTTAAGAAACAATTGATCATAAATATTACCTGTTCTATGAATAACTCTTATGCATGGCTTCTAGAAGTATTTTTTCAAAGAGGCTAAAAGTGATGAATAGTAGTGAATGATGTTTTTCTATCGCTTTCAACGTGTTTACTAAATGGAAAGCAAAATGTTTAAACTTTTTTTTTTATAAAATAAACTCTTTTTGAAACGAAATAAGGTCTTATAACAATGTACACTGGTGTGCAAAACTTAAGAAATAATGTAAAAATTTAGCAGAGATGCCATGAAATCGCAGAAAAGGAGGTCTGGAGATCAGTACAATGAACAAGTAAGTCAGTAGAAACGTCATGCGTGTGCAAATATCAGGAACGAAACGTCAGAGACGACGTGAGCGTACGCAAAACGCGTGATGTCGGCACGCGCTGCTCAACAGTAGAATAAAATGAAGGACGGAGACGCAATTCAACATATTCGTTGCAAGTGCCAGTGAGTCAGTTCATGAAATATGGCTAGAAGAAATCACCTGGACGACTTCACACGTGGAAGAATGATCGGAAAGCTGGAGGAGGGGCGTACCGTTACCAGTGTAGCTGCAGAGTTCGGAATCAACAAAAGTGTCGTTTCGCGCGTTTGGAAAGCCTTCCAAACCACAGGTACAGCTGTTAGAAAGGTTGGTGGTGGCCGCCCGAGGACGACAACTGCAGGGGATGACCGATATATCATCTTGCAGACGAAAAGAGGCTGACGGCAGTCAGCAAGCGTCATTGCTCATCAACTCTCTACAGCAACGGGGTGACAAGTGTCGCGATTTAGTGTGGCCAGACGCCTTCACGAAGGGTGCCTATTCACCCGCCGTCCTGAACGCTGCCTCCCGTTGAAAGTTGACCACCGATGCCACCGTTTACAGTGGTGCAGAGAGCACAAAAACTGGACAACTGTCAATGGAGTCGTGTCCTCTTTACGGATGAGAGTCGGTTCAGTACCAGAAGTGATTCTCAACGCGTTTTGATTTGGAGAGAGATCGGGACACGGTTTTATACCAGTAACATCAAGGAAAGACACCGTTACGGTGGTCCTGGAGTTCTTGTCTGGGCAGGCATTATGCTGAACGGGCGGACTGAGCTCCACATTTTCGATAGAGGTTCTCTAACCGGGGATCGCTATTGTGAGGAGGTAGACGTATTGCAGCACGCTTACATCATCCGGAGAACACCCAATAACTCAAATAGATGCCGATTGAAGAATTGTTACTCCTACAGCAAGAAATGTTGCACCAGCTGTTTCTGAGTATGCGGAGATGGTGCGAAGCAACCATTGCAGTGAGGGGAGGGCATATACCATATTATGGAACATTTGCTTGTTGTTCTTCCTACTGGATAGAGTCATGATACTATGCGTTCAATAAAGCTTGTTTTTGTTTGATTCCATACCGTATGCATTGTATTCCTTTTTCAGCACCGATGCTTTCGTCATCCTTTACGTACATAATACTCTCCCTCATTTCTGAATTTCATGTCTCTCAGATGGTTTTTCGTGAAGTTATGGCAATAACCCACCAGTTGCTTAAGTTTTGCACACCAGTGTAGCATTGGTTTCTTCTCTTCTTAACATATTCCTCTTTATTTCAAGGACGTAATTCTCCTTGAACAATATCTAGACTTATTTCTCTTACGCTGTTTACTGTATTGTTCCATCTCGCGATGTGCTGTACACACACACATATATATATATATAATATTATATTTATTTACCATATGAATTCCAAAATTGCTTCTTTCTTCAGGAGTAGGGCAGTAATAGTCATGTTGATAATTAATAACCGAATAAGTTCAACTGTCATGATTACTCCAAGGTCCATCTTCTGAAGTTGGTCGTTTTTGTCGAGCAATCCAGGTTGTGAACTCGTGGCAGGCGTTGTTTCGGACGAGTTATGAGCTTGAGTCTTGGTGTTATAGCGAAATCGTAGTGTAGCGAGGCTGAGGTGCGATTGAAGGTCTTCACTTTGGCATGATGGGGGAATTAGAAGAATTGGGAATGAGTTATGTATCGTTCCCGATCACAGCTGAAAATAGTGTCCATCGCAGTAGCCTTCGTGCTTCTTTACTCTTAATGAACAATCAGGTGAACATACTCCTGAAACAAGGATGAATGTTAAAGCTTTGGCGAAAATTAGAATGGATGTCTCCTGGTCGAAATGACTAAGAATAAAGTCATTTGTCGCATATAATTTTAATATAGCCTTACCTCAGGCAAATATTCTTAACTCAACCCCCCTTAAATTTCTTACATGATTCCTATTTATACATTATTCCTCCATTCTTATATTTAAAATGCATTTTTCCTATCTGTAAGAAATTTAAATTTGTTTTGGAAACTTATCACATTTCTAATTAAAAATCATGCAGTAAAATATTTTTGAGTCTGCAAATATATTATATTTATTTCTTTATTCAAAAGCTTAAAAGGAAGTATAAACATTTCGTAAAAAGAAAGTTATTCAATATGAATTTAGAAATTGATATAGATTAAAATTTCCAATTATTCCACATTTTGAGGGCCTAAGATAATACAAATAGTTTTTTTATCCAATCTCTCTCTATATTTTATTTTATTTTATTCTTCGTCAGTGTGTATCCCTCTTATATTTATGCTTTTACTTACAATAAATAACATTTTAAATCTGAAAGAAAATATTGTATCGGGTGTTTCTAAAAGAATATATCGGAGTTTTACGCTTTATAGTATTTATCCCATAGAAGTTACAAGTATAATTCACACATTGAATGAAAGAGTAGCTGAAACAGTTTTACCTACAAGTTTACAAGTGCTCAATGTGAGCCCCATTCGTCAACCGGCAGAAATCAAGTCGATAGGTGAGTTCATACCAAATTTTTTCAGTGTGTCTGGGGAAATTCTTGCAACATCTGCTCCCATCCTGTGTCTTAAGTCTGAAAGGTCAGCTGGTAGTGGAGGAACGTACGCACAATCCTTTATGAACGCCCACACATAAAAGTCATGAGGCGACAGATAGGGTGAACGTGGAGGCCATGCGATACAAGCTTTATCGGGAGGCTCTCTGCGACCAATCCATTGGTTGGGTTCAGTGATATTTAACCAATCGCGTACTGAGAAATGCTAGTGAGGCGGTGCACCATCTTGCTGCCAAATGAAGTTATTTGGCTTATTTTCTTCCAATTGAGGAAATAGCCATAGTTGTAGAGCATCAAGATAGGCAGAACCAGTTATAGTTGGTTACTAGTTAAAGCAGTTTTTCTCAAACTGTGGGGCGCGCCCCCTGGGGGGGCGCGATAAACGTACAAGGGGGGCGCGAGCATATCGAAAATAAAAGATTAAAAAAAAATTATTTACTGGAATGGAGCAAAACAAAATACTTTCTGACATAATAAAAAATACACATTTACACTGATATAATTTATATATCTGCGATATTACATCATAAAAAATCAAAGCTACTTCTTTTCAAACGAAAATGAGAAAAAACAAAACCCAGACCCATAATCCAAAAAAAATTTTAGGAAGGTAAAAATTCATCACTGTTATATATTTGTCATCAGATCTAGGCAGCAGAATGTAGCTGCTGCGGTTCGTGTACGGTTAGTTACGTCCCTCTGCTCTTATGTATTTGTTTTTCATTTAGGGAAGTTGCAAATAAACTATCTGCGATTTTTTCCTTGTAAAATATTTTTTATGATTTTTAGCTCTTTGAAGGATTACTTGGCCAAGATTTAATGAGTTATTCCCAAACATATAAAAAGAATAATGAAAAAAACGTTTTACATAATTTTTTTGAACATCCATATTGAAATAAATACACTTTTATTCCGGAGCTGTCACGCCGAGCACAGAGTGCATGAAATCGGTCATTCTGGCAAAACTGTTTAATTGTTACCAATGGCTCTGGCACACACTATCCTCCTATTTGACAGTCTTTGAACTAAAATATATTTGTCACATATCTCCCTCTTTTGGGAGTGACAAACGTTTTTTACAATCTTAAGGTACTTGTTTTGACTGAGTTCCCGGTGTGGACTTTTTTCCGAAATAATTTTTATTGTGTACCAGTAGAAGTCTTTTCACTCTTTAAATATTAAAAATAATACAATTATTTCTAGAGCAATGATTTTAAAAAATCATTTTCATTGTCGCGCACTTGGCTTTACTCTCTCCTTAAAATTCAGCGATTATATCAATAATGCTTTATAAATATCGGCAGAACCATGTATAGTGCTGTATTTTATAACTAATTAATTAATGCTAAATTAAGAACAAGTTTAATAAGTATGAGCGACTTCCATGGGCTTGTCTTGCAAATTTTCATATATATGTCTTTCTAAAAAAAAAGCTGATATCTATATTTTTGTCTTCTAAGCAGCCACCGCATTTTGCAATATATTCCAATTTAAAAATTAGAAAGGCATTATCTATTACTTAATATTTTTTTGCTTAAAAGCAACATATACAAAATTTAATACTTATGTCATGCATTTGTACGGTATATAATTAAGATTATTGCTTTAGCTTAAAAAAGTTGCATTATTTTTGCATTAATTAATGTATTAGGGGGCGCGTTAAAAATTGTGATTGATCAAACAGCCAGTTGTTTCAAACTAATGATACCACCTAAGAATGTTGTTATTTGGAGGTTGACAACTGAACTTAATACAGAACGCTCGTTGCACAGTGATAGCAAATTCTGTCTTTGCAAACCGGAAAAAAAATTTTTCTGATTACTAGTCGTTATTTTTCTACTATCGCGTTGATCGGCAAGAAAGGGGAGAAATAGCATACGTTTTGCGCACACATACCATCAAACAAAACTGTTTCAGTAGCTCTTTCACTCGATGTATGAGTCAAACTAATATGTTACATGTAATGAATACTATATAAAGTGTTTAAGCTCCGATATTCTTTTAGAAACACCCGGTATTAAGAGTAATTTCTTTAAACTTAAAGGAACAACATACACACAATTTAAGGCTGAGTTTAACAATTAAAAGTTTTGTAAAACATAAAAATACTGAGAAATCTAAAACGTAAGGCATTAAACTTCAAGAGCATACGATCAAAATGTAAGTACAAATTATTGTATATCATGAACATTTTTCTTAACATAAGTTGTCTTCAAAATCTTACCTTTCACTACTTACCTTCTCTGAAGTACAGTAATCTTTGAGTAATTTAAAAATAAACAGAAAATTTGTTTGTGAACATGTCTCTTTATCCACAATGCTTTTCCTTTTTTACCATATGCAACTTCCTGTCAGTTTAGATATTTAATAGTACCATTGTTCTGCAACTTTTATAAAAAGTGAAAATATTTTTTTTGAAACTTCGTAGTATTTTAAAAACTTAGTGAAAGTAGATGATAAAATCTAAAATACTGCTGTTTGCATTAGAGACGTTTGATTAAAGAGTTTCGAATTCCCAAGTATTAGGTATTCTCCTATTATGGAAAAATATGTCACTCATTTTAATCAGCTAACTTTTTGTGAAACCGATGAGTTCAAAATGCTTGCATCTAAGTTAGACCTTTCTTACAATTTTAGGGAGTAAGATTTTTTCTGGTGGGTGATGGCTGAATACTTGTTCTTGAGAAGAAATTTGTTTTGGAAGGATTTTAGAATAATGACTTTTGAATTTCAAGATACAAAATAATTGATGATTTTATTACTTTTGATATGAATATAGCCCTTTACTCATAAAAATCCAAAATTAAAGTTCACATTATCCTTTAACTCGAATCGCGTATTCAATATTTGAAAACGTTTAAAAATTTAACTATCTCTTTGAGGGCACGCGTGTGTGTGCGTGCCAATAAAAGCACGTGTTTCCTTAAAACGCTAAAAACCTTTCTTTTAAATCTTAAATATTCTCAGAAGATGAGTACACATAGATTATTTCTCGCTGATAAATCATTCTTTGCAAGCTGCATGCGTTTTTATTCTCTCTTATATTGAAGCTCCTTTTTATAACAATAATTAAAATTTATGTAAATCATTCTGTGTTTTGTGACAATAAAATAGATGTTGAGCATATTTTTCAAACAAATTTTCAAGTAATTTTTGCAAATTGTGTAAAAGGAAGCCTTGGATATTACTACATTAAGTAAAGTTTTACAGAACTATTAATTGTATTTTTAATAAGTTTTGTCTCTCATTTTTGTTGTATTCGTAATATATATTTTATGCATAAAGAATGATAGCTGAAAATTAGTTGCATTATTTCTCATATTGTTAATTAGTAATTTTTGCTTCACTAATATATACAATACGGTGCAATGTAGTTAGAGTTATTACAATTCCAATAATAGTTCAAACCGGTGGTTCCCAAACTTTTTAACTCATTGTGTGGGAACCCCCCCCTCCCCGAGGCTCCACCCTGGACACCAAGATTGAATTGAGGCCAAGAATTACCAGTCGACATTTTTACAATAACAAATAATTTTTATTCACTTGAATCAATTATCAATCTTCTAAATACAAATATGAATCAATATGTATACGTCAATGGGATTGAACTTTACTATAACATTAATTTACTAAATATGATACTAATCAACTATTAAACTCAATATCGAACGGGTTTACTGGAATAAGAGGACCGAGATATATACGCAATTTGAATTACTAGCAATCATTAATTTTCCACTAACTCTATTATTTATTCCCTCTTATTATCCTATAATTGAAGTTTAAATATTACCTGACTTTTACTACTTTACTCCTTTCCAGTCGGCTCAACTTTCCCAATGTAGATCACTGCTTGATAATCAGGCAGAAACTAATCACACAATCAACTGGAATTCTCTTAGCACTCCGTCTATGTATCTCTTGGCTAAATAGCTTTCTCCGTTTGCATATCCCGTTTCCTCCTTTTGGAGCTGGTTGGAAATATACGCAAATTTACAATCCCCAAAGACGCCCAAGAGTATCAGTGATAAAGTGCCGTATAGATTCGTCACACATGGATCCTTTTTTAAAGACAAAACTTTCCCAAGGACCCCCAAGGGAAAATGCTATATAAAAGCATTGTAGGAAAATTACAAGTTTAAAAAAATATTTTGTTGAAAAATTATTTATCAAGAAATTAAAACTTTTTTAAAGTAAGATAAAACAAAAATAAAGGGTTTGGATGAACTTGATGAGATGTTATGAGTGTATTTATGTCCATCCCAATGTTTGTGTGTAGAAACGCAAATCTCAATGAACACTAGTTTTTAGTCGGGGAGGTTTCATTTTTTCTTTTCTTTTTTTTAAAGATGAAGTTTTTTACAGTACTGAATCCACATTCTACCAAATTGAAAGACTAGAAATTAATCAAAACCTTCTGTATAGTAACCCATAATATAAAATTGGTTAGCAGTACACAATTATATTTATTACTGTAGAGCCCACATGACAACACATCTCAAAGTTTTGAACCCCAATTAAACAGGGTCAGGGACATCAGAACTGACAAAGCTTGTTTTCTTGTGTATAGTTATTTCATTCACCCGAGCTACCGTATGACCATTTAAAAATTAGTTACATTTGACAAAAAATCAGGACTTGATCTCATGATTTGATTTGAACAAAAACTGTCTACGCAGCTGGAAATCTTAATTTATGTCTACACTTTTGTCGGGGTGAGGGAGTGATATATTAACCTCGCTCTGTAAAGCAAAACGGGGACCATTGGGGACGGACTTCTTGATTTTGAGCCTCGGTAAAGTGAAAAATACAACACTGCAGCACACCAACGAGGGAATCTGGAGCTTCAACAGATTAACTTGCATTAGCCAACTCTACAAGACGGTACTCCATCAGATCCAGCGATACTTCGACCACGAGTTCGTGATATTAAACTCTTAGCTACCGTGGCCACTCTTTTGTCGAGAGTCATTTAATAAAAGAATTCTCAGCGGTTATTTTCCTCCACATCATCAGTTTTCATTCATTAAAAATTTTTCATCACTGTTCGTAACATTACTAAGAAGTCCCTTCAGTTAAACCTCAGTGAAGAAGGCAGGTTTAATATTTGCACTAAAATATAATATGATTGATAAATTTTTCTATAGACATCTTTGTCTAGTTATCGAAAACATCAAGTTTAAAAATATTTTCTCACAAATAAGTAATTAGTTTTAAAACTTTTAATCAATCTTACACTTGTTTTTTTAACACGTTAATAGATCTATCAAAAGAAAATAGACCGAGGGTAAAAGTAACTTTACAATTTCAATTTTTCACGACTGCACATTTGAAAGGCCTTCATAGCCAGGCGATGAAGGTTGTCAGCTCATGACGGCTTCACGTTTGCAGTTCAGTCACGGTGACGAGTCCTGGTGCCACTTAAAGCCCTTCATGTAGTAAGAGGGAATCATTTGGAGACTCAACTGACGTTGTGTGAAAATCTAGAGACTGGGTGGCCATTTCTGGCGTCATCTTCGTCTTTTGACTGCGGCACCAAATTAGGAAGTCCGTTGCCAATAGCCCTCGTGTGGCTTCTATATATGTGCAGCTTTAATACACCCGAATATTGATTAACTTCGTTTCTCTCTTAGTATGTTAAGGAATGAAGGGTTAATCCAGTGTTTCTCAAACTTTCAATACTGGCGATCCAATTTTCAATCATAGTTTTTGTCGCCCGCCCCCTGGACAACGATAATGTATTTACTGCAATAAAAATGCACTTTGAGGGAGAGACGCTAAAGTTACAATACTATCTTAAATATAAACCGTACAAATTAATACGATAAGTATATTAAATTTTGTGTGTATGTAACTTTTAAGTAATACATATATTTTAAGAAAATTACTTAAAATATATATTACTTACTTATTATTATGCTATTTTTCTTTCCCTAATTTTTAAATTGGAACAGATCGCAAAATGATATATTTCATTAAAGATTTATTTCCTTCAGCGTCCATTTCTCAAAGAAGAAATGTCGTAAGAAAAATAGTCTAGTCTATGTTGCTTTCTATCATATCCATCACATCTGGCATTATAGGGTACGTTTGCGTTAGTCTGGGCAACCTATCGGACGTCTGAGCAAAACATATAAAAATGCCTTTCCTGGTACAATTCCTGTCAGTTTTGGTCGACTCGATACTCCTATAGCTACCGAATCTAGCTTGAATGTACATTTTTTTAATTTGCACGTTAATTGTAATTCACGATAATTAAGTATTTACGGCAGTAGATTAAAACAAAATCATACATACATTTTTAAGTCGTAAGCAAACATTCGACGATAATAAAGGATCAACAAGTACACAGACGAGCATGGTTCCGAAAATTAAAGCAAGGCAATATTCTTAAAAATACTTAAATTTTGGATTTAGCACTACTGAAGTAAATGAAAAAAAAAGCCCCAGCTAGTTATGTGTTAAACTTACAAATCTGAAGAACAATATGTGGAAGTTGTTTTAAAACCATGTAAAATCATTTAGCCATGTTGGCAAAGAATTTTAAAAAGTATTTTCTGGATGAGGACAACTTGGTAACAAGTTACGAGTGGATTAGGGATCTATTTCAAGATACTCCAGAAAGGTGCTCAATTTCCGAAGAAGAAATCTTCATAGATTTCACATCCAGTGAAATATTAAAAAGCAATTTTGTAATAAATCGCTCTTTGAATTTTGGGTAGAGGTGTATGATGAATTTTCTGTACTGAAAACAGAAAAAAAAAAGAATATAAAATTCCGATGAAGAATAATTGTGTTACTTTTTAATATTTAAATGAAACGAGAAGACTTAAAAAATGTTTTCACCCGGGAGCAGGCACGCAATCGATACTAACGCTAATGGTCAAAAGTCACCCGGAGGGACTCTAACGCTAGTCACCCCAATCATTTGTTTGTAACTATTTTTACTGTACACGATACAAATCGGAATTCCAGTGAATAATTTAATTAAGAGAAAGTATACTTTTATACCGGCCTTCAAGGACTATTCAATATTTCTTTGATGATTTGAGAAATCTAATAAAACTGAATTAATCTGATTCAAAAGTGCAAGACTTTAATAAAGGACGCAAATCAGAGACATTTTCACTAATATTACAGAAATGTTATTTGCTGGCAATGCTGTCATATTTTGTTCAAGTTATTGTAGATTTAATGAGCTTTCACGATCGAGTGAGTGAATATTGACGTCGCACTGTTCAATTACATGAAGGCTTTTGGAGACGGACCTCGTAATTTTGAACCAAGGTCAAGTGACGAGGACGATACTTGAGCTGACCTCTTTTAACTACCACACCATTTCAACTAAAGGACGTTTGAGCTCTCGACAGATTTACCGTGCATATCTCCCCTACACCACGGGTCTTTAGTGGTACTGGGCTCGAACTCGTGACACCTTTTGTGATCAACAAATAGCAAGTTGAACCTTTTATTTCTTGTGTCTTTTTGACAAGGGGAGCTGAACCTTGTGGTGCACTTATGGCTTCATATTTTAATTGATGGAGTTCTTTAGGAAGCATTTGAAAATTTTCCTTTCGTTTCATGTTCATATAGTTTCTCAATCATGAATAATATGCATTCTTTCAACAGGTCCTTTGATTGTTTGATCAGTTTCAACTTCCTTCAAAAGAGATCACAGATGCCCCGAGCCACCACTCAATGGTTAAAAGTGTATTCAGAAAAAAATACGGATGCTCTAAAAAGGATTATGACGTTTTTCACTATGCTTTATGTGTTTGAGAATACTCATAAAATATTAATCTTGGCTAAATAATCCTTCAAATATCAATCAATTATTTTCCAAATATCGTAAAACTGTTTATTATTTACAATTTCCCTAAGCGAAAAACAAACACATAAAAGATGGGACGAAACTAATGTAGAACTAACCATACCAGTAAGTTTGAAGGTCATCAAATGATCAGAAAATGTATTATATAACCTGGCTGAAAAGTGAATCATGTCTTCTTTTTCTTTTTCTACAACTAATGTAAAGTATTTCAATAATAATTACAGTGATGAATTGTTTATCTTCTTAGAATTTTTATCAGGGTCTGGGTTTCGTTTTCCTTTTAACGAGTAATATTTTATGTTAAAACGTAATAAAAAAATATCTCATTGAGGAAATACAGCAAATTAAACAAAATGTTTTTTCTTTCATTTGGTTTTGGGATCAAAAATAGCTATTTGAAGATGGAAAGCGCTGGAGGATAAACATAAATTATATCAGTGTTGTTGTGTATTTTTTATAATGGAAGAAAGTATTTTGTCTTACTTCACTATCCAGTTATTTTTTTTTTAAAAAAAATCTTTAAATTTTCGATATGCTCACGCCCCCCTTGTAAGGTTTATCGCACCCGCTAAGGGGGTGCACCCCACACTTTGATAAACACTGGATTCATCTTTTCAATTCTTATTTAATCCCATATCTGCATGTTAAGTTTGAAAACTGTTTCTCAATAGCCTTAAAATACTAAAATGGAAAACGTATAAAGTTTTTGTGCAGACTCTTTAAGATTAGCCGAAAATACTCAAATTCAACATAAGTTTCCGTGATATCAGCTGCCTTTTTTCTAAGTTCCTAAAAATTTATGTTTATGAGAAAAGTGTTTACTTTTTTCCTACCTTTATGTTTTCATTTTATTGATGAACCAAAGAAGAATTTAATTTTTTTGACAATCAAAACAAATTTTTTTCTCTCTGTGAACTCTATAAAACGAGTGTTTCTATTTTTTGTATTATTTTTTCATTTTTTCATTATTATTTTTTGATTTTAGAATCATAAAGCCTGTGATGTATCAATTCTGAGAATAATATGAAATAAAATTTTTCTTGAGAATATTGATATTTTTATCCCAGTCGAGATTAAACTGCTCAAAATGGAATATGAATCCCAGAGTATCAAATTTCCTACAAAATACTTAATAAATTTTATATTTCGTCAAAAAAATGGAGAAATATTTTGCAATGTTTACAAGGAGAATGTTTAAAAATGCACATACATAACACATTGCTACTCATCATAATCTAAAGCGGACATCGTCCTTTGATGAATGAGTTCAACATCTCTTTCTTCACTTGAAAGTACAATTTCAATTGATTTATTTTTTGGCACTACAAATTAAGTGATTTTTTTGTGACGAAGATCAGTTGGTCAATTGTTTGTAAACGTCACGATAACCAGATATGTATGATGGAAGGTCTTTGTGGAATTTTAAACTCTTTTCGGAATTGGTTGCTGTTTTAAAAAAAAATGCTTTTTCAGCTTGTTGGAAAGCTAGATTCCTGCATATATTTTATCCGCTCTAAAATAATTTGGTTCTTCTGGTCTGTATTCATAATCTATCAAGTTATCGATAATGTCGCTTTCATCCATAGTTTCGTCTTCAATCAAGGGTAAGCAGCTAGCGCATGGAGAGAAAGTTACTGAAAGTGCATTGTCGGCAGAATGTTTATAACAAATGAACAGAGCGTCTTGAAGTGAATGTAAGTACGTCGCACAAACATAAAATCGCATAAAAAAGAACCGCACAAAGACAGGTTCTACCTGAATTTGAAATAACCGTTAATATGTGTTCCTATTTTATTTTATGCCAGGAAGTATTTCTTTGGTATTATGATTTTTATTATGAAGCTATTGTATAAATAACTAATTTAATTTCCGAATTTTTATAAAGTGTATTTTTCCAACAACACTGTAATTACACCCAGGAACATTAAAAATAGCGACCAAAGAAGGAAGCTAAGTACAATTGCGAAACTTTGCAAAGATGTACAGTGTAATGTGAAAAGCAAATTATCCATGTTTTGTACCAATACGCATGCTCATACACGCCGAGGTGGCGCTACAATCAGGAAAAGGTTGCTGTATAAGCCAGCGCAAATTCGAAGATTCATAAACGTGACGATTATCCGCCGATTGTAGGAAGACTGGTAAGCGAAACATGTGCCAGGTAAACGTGCTAGAAGACATTTATCTCAGTAAAGCGAGTTTGAGAGAGGCCTGAACATCGAGATGAAAACTGCAGGCCGGTCGACGCGCCGTGTTGCTGGCCAGGTGGATCGTTCGGAGTGTGCCGTTAGAAATTGTTGGGAGCAGTTGACACGAGAAGGTACCCACGCGCGGTTGATTAATTGAATATTAATGTCGCACTGTTCAGCTACGCGAGGGCTTGTACCCACGCGCGGAAAACGTGTCTGGAATGATCAGGGAGACCACGAGGAGAGAGGATCGAAGGATCGTGCGGCAAGCACTTGTGGACCCCACAGTTTCTCGTTCAACGGTAAGAGCAGACGTAGGCGTATTAATTGTTCCACAAACATTTTCCAGACACCTTGCAGAAGCAAATCTTAAATCCAAGCGCCCTTTCCATGCACTCCCTTTAACACAGGAACATCGGCAACTGCGTCTACTGTGGTGCCAAGCCAGATCAACGTGGAATGTCACAGAGTGGCAAAAGGTTATGTTTAGTGATGAATCCCGGCTTGTTTTGGGGACAGATGATAACCGTGTATGGGTGTGGAGGCGCCCTGGTGATCGGTACAATTCCTCCCACACTGTTTTACGTCACACTGCCCGTACAGCTGGTGTAATGGTCTGGGGGGCCATAGCCTATGATAGCTGGTCCACTTTAATTGTGATGCGTGGAACCTTAACGGGCCAACGTTACGTTGATGATATTCTTCGACCCCATGTAGGACCTTTCCTAAATGGTCTCCCAGGGGCAATTTTCCAGCAAGATAATGCTCGTCCGCATACAGCAAGAGTTGCTCAAGACTTCCTACGTCATTTTCAGACTCTTCCATGGCCAACCCGCTCCCCCGATTTGTCGCATGTAGAGCATGTGTGAGATCAGCTAAAACAGCAGATGTCATCAGTCATTCTGTACATGATTTAGAGTTGCCTGTTCAAGATTTGTGTGCCCATCTGCCTCAGGACAACATAAGGTGTCTAATCAACTCAATGCTGGATCGATTGGCGGCATGTATTGCAGCTTGCAGCTGGAGATGGTCCAACGTGCTATTGAAGTTGCCCAGTATTTGTGTCGTTGCACACCCTGTATTCGTTTAGTTTTCTTGTTTTTGAGATCAAGTGAATCTCTCATCTGTGTCATTATGTGTAGTAATTTTCATTTCAATCCGATGCTTTCTTCTTGGGTCGCTATATTCAATGTTCCTGAGTGTATTTCGAGTTGTTCTAAAAGTAAATACTTTTACATAGAACTTCAATTTTCTTGCCCAATGCATCCTTTTTTATTTTTCTTTCCTTATTAGAATTTTTAGGAGCATAGGTTCTAGGAAAGAAGACCGCAGGATATTCACTCGTGTGATAAAATTTAGCAAATCTCTAAAGATGTACAGAAAATTACTTTGCTGAATGGCATTTGGAGAAATGGAATAAAGTTGAATAAACTATTTTAATGTGATTAAGCATTGTTTTTACTTTTGTATTTTTACTCATCACACAGACACAGAAAGATTTCTTAATTTTTTTGATGAAATATTAAATTAATTAAATATTTTGTAGGAAATTTGATAATCTGATCTTAATTTTCCATTTTGAGGAGTTTCGACTGGGAATAAGATTTTCTCGACTGGGATAAAATAGTAATAATTCTAAGAAAAGGCTTTTATTTCATAATATTCACAGAATAGGCAGAACACAGGATTTATTAGTTTAAGATCGAGAAATGATCATGAAAAAAATAGCAAAAATAATATAATAAAATAGAAACATTCATTTTATAGAGTTCAGAGATAAAAAATTGTTTTGATTGTCAATATAATATAAAATCCTTCTTTGGTTCATCAATAAAATGAAAACAAAAAATTCAGAAAAAAGTAAACACTTTTCTGAGTAACATTATTTTTTAAGAACATAGAAAAGGCAGCTGATATTATGAAAACTTATCCTAGGAAAGAAGACCGCAGGAAATTTACTCGTGTGATAGAAAATTTAGCAAGTCTCTAAAGATATTCAGAAAATTGCTGAATGTCATTTGAAGAAAAGGAATAAAGTTGAATAAACTATTTTAATGACTATACATTGTTTTTATTTCTGTATTTTTACTCATCACACATACAAAAAAAATTCCTTAACTTTTCTGACGAAATATAAAATTGATTAAGTATTTTGTAAGACATTTGATGCTCCGGGATTCATTTTCCATTTTGAAGAGTTTCATCTCGACTGGGATAAAAATAGTAACAATTCTCTCAGAGGGAAAACTTTTATTTCATAATATTCTCAGAATTGATACATCACAGGCTTTATGATTCTAAAATCAAGAAATAATAATGAAAAAATGGTAAAAATAATATAATAAAATAGAAGAACTCGTTTTATAGAGTTCAGAGAAAAACAAGTTGTTTTGATTATCAAAAAAATTGAATTCTTCTTTAGTTCATCAATAAAATAAAAACCAAAAGTTATGAAAAAAGTAAAAACTTTTCTCAGAAACATTTTTAAGAACATAGAAAAGGCAGTTGATATTACGAAAACTTGTGTCGAATTTAAATATTTTCCACTTTTCTAGAAGAGTCTACACTAAAACGCTTTATACGTTTTGCATTTTAGTATCTTAAGGCTATTAAGAACTTAACAGACAGACATAAGCTTAAATAAGAATTGAAAAGATTAACCCTTCATTCATTGAAATACTAAGAGAGAAACGAAGTTTTAATCAATATTCGCGTTTTTTAAAGCCACACTTAAATAGAAGCCACACGAGCCAATTAGAGCCGCTGTCAAAAGACAAAGATGACGCCAGAAATGGCAACCCAGTCTCTAGATTTTCACACAAAGTCAATATGAAGATTTTGAGTGTCTAAATGTTTAAAGCATTCCCACTTGCTACATGAAGGGCCTTAAGTCGCACCAGGACTCGTCACCGTGAATGAATTGCAAACATGAAGAAAATAAATATGAGACGGTCATGAGCTTGCAACTATGAGCACCTGGCTACCAAGTACTTTTAAAAGTGCAGTGGTGAGAAATTGAAATAGTAAAGTTACTTTTTTCCTCAGATAAATGAAATAAATGAGCATATTTAAATTTTAATTGGTGAATTTCCCGTACATCAAAAACAATAGTACACCTCATTAGGTCCAGGGGGAAACCTACTTTGAGGACAAAATCCTAGCCATGCATTATACAGTTTAATAGTTAACAAGTCCTTGAACTCTCACGATTGTCTTCTTTACCGTCCTCATCACATATAGGTATCTCCGGGTCTGTTACCCTGAAAATGGCATAGGATCACTACCACATAATAATTTGCATCTATACAATGAATATTAATTAATCATCAATATATATACATTTATAAGCATTAATTAGTCATACATATATTTCTAATACTAATCACTTTTAAATACATGCTTTCACATGTGTAAACACCATCTGGTTTTTTCAAAAGCAACTTCCCCTTCCATTCGCGCTGCACTGTTAGTGTTTGTGTTATTTGTTCCCATTTACGCCACTCCCCAAACCAGATATTATATACATGCATAAATAAATACATACAATTTTTCAAATATACTATACAATAAACAAATAATTTGAGGAATTCTCTCCTACTAGCCAATTGTCATTTGGTAGCGAAACAAATGTTTTCCACATTTTGGAATAAATTTAAATACAAACGAGTTCATTTTTCAACTAAAAGAAAAATTAACCCATCTTGGTGTTAAACTTCCAGAAAAATGATTAGGAAACCAGACACGCTTTCCGCAAAAATGACCTGATTACTTGTCAGAAGAAGAAAGAGAAACAATACAAGCTGGCAATTTTTCTTTACAGACTTTCTGTTGAGTCACCTCTGAGAACTTCAACGCTGGCGGATCTTTGGCTGGGACTTCCGTCAAGTTGCTCTATGGTGAACCGTCTTTCCTCTTCTGAAGTAAATCCCGTTGTTGCTGTATCCTTTCCTCTGCGCAGCTTGTTGGGTCTAGATCTGTTCCTCCGGCTTGTTGTCGCTACTTCCTCTACTTGCCTCCTTGTTTTTTCTCGGCTTCTGATTAGATAGGTACTTGTCCGTCCTGGTATCGCTTGTCTTTTGTTGGCTCCCATTCTGCTTCGAAGTGGCTAGGGGCTTGAATTTCCTGGCAGGGCTTCTGGTTTCTTCCGGGGTTCTGCATTCATTGTTTCAACTCTGGATCTCAAACCTTCTATGGTTAATTTTCTTTGTCCTTTGACCAGATTGCAGTGACTGTGGAGCTGACCTTTTCTTCCACCTGTGGCTCTCATGCGGTCGTCTCTTCATTTTTCTGTCCTCCTGTCGCGAAGAAGGTGGTGCTTTCTTCAATAAATTCTGTTATTCTGGAAGAAGTCTCTTCATCACTCTGTTCTTTTACCGTGAAGATGGTGGTTTTCTCTTCAATATATTCTGCTTCTCTTAATGACGTCTTTTGACTCTGTTTTCCGTGTACTGTTGTTTTTATAGTTTACTCAGTTCAGTGCAGAAGAAGACCCAGCACTTCTCCTCCTCTTATCCCACAATTGCTCCACTTTAGTGCTTTTCTCCCTTCTCTCGCCTCAGCTTGATCCTTCATCATTAGACCTGTCTGTCTCCACATCAACCTCACCCCTGTCTCTTAAGTGATCTACATTTACTGTAATAGGTTTACCCCTTTTCCAAATACGTAGCTATGTTGTTTTTCTTAACTTTCATTACCACATAGGATGCTTCAAGTTGAGCTCATAGGGGGAGGGTCACCAATACCAGATCCCTTACCTTAACATTCATTTCCCTTCTTCTTTTATTATAATAGTTTGACCATCTATCCTATTGAATCTTTGTTCTCTGCCTCGCCTCCTCAAACAATTTTCTATATTTCCGCCCACTAAGTCTACTCCGACCGTTATCCTTATCAATTTCTGAAATGAGTTTATTAGTTTTCGACCCAAAAATAACTCCTTGGAAGTCTTTCCTGTTGTTTCGAGCTCTGCTGTCTGTTCTTATGGCGTAGGCAAATTCTTTGAGAAATCGATCCCAAGTTTTGTGATTTTCCTCGACATAATAGCAATAATTTGGAGAAGGGTGTGATTAACCCTCTTTCTGAGGTTAGATTACCGTCTATATGCAACCACATTTATGTGTTTCATGTTCATCCTGTGACATATACGTTTGAAAACTTCGGAGATAAATTGGGGACCATTATCACTAATCATTTGTATTGGAGCTCCATAACACGATGTACAGTGACTCCCAAAATTGAGATTACACTTAATTCCGAATTCACCATCGGATCACCAGGTGTAGAAATTAATACGCTATATTAACGCACTTTTGTACATTCAAAATGCATACATTACTCTTCCAAATAACATTAAATGTAAGATGTGGAAATTGATTGAAATAAAAATATGAAGGTTTGAAAGAAAAACTATACCATTTTAGTGTCACAAAATTGAGGGTACACTTCTTTAATCACTATGCAAAACTACCAGTAATTTTTTAAATAGAAATTTGATAATAGATCTATGATAAAGGAAGGTTTTTCAAAGGCTATCTGATAGCAAATTTATGTTTGTGATTTGATGTCTTGATTAAAATGGAGAATCGGAAGGAAATGACGATCGAAGAGAGAAAACTTGTTATTAAACTGTCAAATGAAGGTAAATCTCAGCGGAATATTGCAAAAGTAGTTGGACGAAGTGTTAACTGCATCTAAAAATTCCTGCACAAATTTAAAAAGACTGGTATACTGGCAAATAACGAAGGAAGAGTGAGAAAGAAAATTATGAACTCTACAACCGAGCGAAGAGTTATACATCAAGTGAAGATTGATCCTAAAATTAGTGCTCCTAAAATTGCAGCCAGTACCTCTAATACCTTAGGTCGATCGGTTTCTGCAGAAACGGTACGAAGAGTCCTAAGAAAGGCTGGCTATAATGGTAGAGTAGCTCGAAAAAAGCCCTTAATTGGTGAGAGGAATAGAGTCAAGCGATTGAAATTCCCTAATGAACAAATTTTAAAGCCTCAACAGTTTTGGAACGAAGTCATTTTCAGCGATGAGTGTAAGTTCAACATCTTCGGCAGTGACGGTCGTCTTATGGTGTAGCGTAAACCAAATACCTCACACCACCCAAAACACACAACTCCTACTGTGAAGCACGGAGGTGGGTCGGTGATGATTTTGGGGTAGTATGGCTGCGTTGAGGGTGGGAAAGCTAGTATTCATTGATGGAATCATGCACAAGATGGCTTATCTTAACATACTGCAAAATAATTTGAAAGAAAGTGCTGATAAATTGGGACACTGGGGTCGAATTTCATATTCCATCAAGACAATGACCCCAAGAACACTGCGTTTGTTGTAAAAGAATGGCTGCTTTACCATTGTCGCAATTAACTTAATACACCTCCACAGTCTCCCGACTTAAATGTTATCGAGAATCTGTGGTCCCACCTTGAGAGAGCTGTGCAAAAACATCAAATTACAAGCAAGGAACAATTGAAATCGGTATTGCAAGAAGAATGGCTGAATAGTGCTCCCGAGACCACTAGACATCTTGTGGAATTGATGCCTCGGCGATTGGAAGTTGTCATATCAGCAAAAGGTTATGCTACTAAATATTAACTCTTTATTATTCATGATTTATGCAGGAAAATAGATGCATGTACTCTCAATTTTGTGGCCATTAATTTCTCTTAATTTTCTTTACAAGTTATTATATGTATATTTAAACTATCAAATATTTTGTTTTATCATTCAAAATAATGAATTATGATCTAATAAACGCATCTATGCTTAAAGGTTTTAAGTATTTCCCTCATTTAATATAATTTTTTCATTCTAAACATTAATTCTCGTTTTAAAAGTAGGTGCACCCTCAATTTTGGGAGTAACTGTATAGTTTTCAAACAGAGCAATAGCTCTAGCCGAGGATTTTCTTAACGGAACTATCTCTATTCATTTCGTATACATCAGTTATCACTAAAATAAACCTACATTTTTCCGGTTTAGAAGCTGGGTAAGGGCCTAATAAATCTAACGAAATTATTTCATTCGGGTAATTAGTCACAATAGGTATTAGACGATCAGCTGGTAAAGTGTTTTATTAAGTAAATTTTTCTGGCACATATCACAGGTGGAAACATATTCATAGATAAATTTACTCATATATGGGAAATAACACGAATCCCTCATCCTTAAATAAGTCTTTCTTTCATTGAGGTGACCAGACATAGGATTGTCATGGAACTCGCGCATAACAGTTCCCTGTAGAGTTTTCGGAATTAAAAACTCTAAGTTCTTTAAGAGTCGACAATTATTTAGCGTAAAATAGTATATTTTCTTCTAGTTTAAAACCTTGGGTCCGATTCTTGGAAAACAACACGTTAACTGAGCTATCCTTGGCATTTTCTTAATAAGGATAAATATAACCCAACTCGGGATCCTTCCTTTGTTCTTCAATAAGTTGCTCCCTAAACGACAACACTAACGATTGAGTAACAGCACAAGATATCATAAATTCTGAAATGGGGTTGAGTAACAGCACAAGATATCATAAATTCTGAAATGGGGTTGAGTAACAGCACAAGATATCATAAATTCTCTACAGGGTTTCTTGACAATAAATACGCTACCACATTCTGAGTTTCTGGTCTATGTTCCCATTCCACATTGAACTCTACCAACAGAAGTGCTCTCCTTATCGTTCTACTGGACAAATTTTGCCATTTGTCAGCTTTCTCAGTGATACGTGGTCCGAAATTACTTTCACCGTTAATTGATCCAAGTAGGCCCTGAATTAAATTAATGCCCAAATGATCACCAAACATTCCCTTTCTGTCACGGTGTAATTTCTCTCGGCACTGTTTAACGTCTGGGACGCGAATACAATAGGTTTCTGTTGCTGCGTCAATACCACACCAAATCTTACCGCACTCTCAACCATATACAACTCAAACTGGATCTCAAAATCTAGTAGTTTTAATATTGGTGCTTCCGTTACGTCCATCTTTATCGCCTCAAATGCTGCCTGTTGCTTCAACGGACCATACAAATTTAACTTTCTTTCTACTTAAGGTGTATAGAGAGTCGCACTTTTTTGCATAACCTCGAATAAATTTTTGGTAACAACCCGTCATGCCAAGAAACTTTGCTACCTCACGTGCATTCTTCTGAGTTTTCACCTCCGTGATTGATTTCACCTTCGAGTCATCCGTTCGAACATCTTCATGATTTATCACTATACCAAAATATTTCAACTTTTCGCACGCAAAATGACTCTTTGCCTGATTTAACGTCAAGCCTTTTTCCTGTAACATCCTAAACACTTCCCTTAAATATTCAACATTTTGTGTAAACGATGGAGACTAAATGATAACGTCATCCATATAAACAATCACAAACCACCCTATAACCGGTTTAAGAATAATATCCATCGCCTTCTGAAATTTCAGAGCCACTCCGGAGAGACCAAATGACATCTTTTTGAACGCGTACGGACCAGTTTTTGTGACAAAATCGGTTTTCGGAATATCCCTGGGATTAAGTGCTAATTGAAAATATCCCGACCTAAGATGCAACGTAGACATGATTCGAGTATGAGGTATGTTCGCAATTAAATCCTCTATAAGTGGTAGTGGATATCGAGGATGTTAGGTTATTGCAATTAATTTTTGATAGTCCATAGTAAAACAGTAAGTCTCAGGCAGTTCTAGGGGCAAGCCATTATTTTTAAGGCACAACACTACCGGTAATGTATAGGGTGACTGGATAGGTATAATATTACCTTCTTCCATCATCTTGTTGAAATTATAGTCAATTACTTTATGCTTGACTCTGTAGTACCTATACGACCTGGATACCACTGGCGGATTGTCACCTGTATCTGTTTCGTGATACAAAACAGGGGTAAGCCCCCGGGTTATCTGAAAATGTCCCCTAAAACTTCTGAATAATGTTTGCAACTCTTGCTTTTGATGATCATGTAACTTCGCATGAAAGAGATCGATCTCTACCTGCTCCTCTTTTTGAGGTGCCACTTTAATCTCCGTTCCGGAATCACCAACGATTTTTTATCAAAATCCAAAGAAATTTTTGTTGCCCTCATACTCCTAGGATGCATTGATACTGCATCTCCTGAGTAATCAGTAATATGGAAACTCCACTGCTTCGTGAATTCCCGAATTCTGACATGCATTTCAACAATCCCCAAATTCAAACATTTCGCACACTGTTCTGTGACTACCTCTGCATCCAACCTTCTTTTAGGCCTGAAAGAAAAATATGATTTGAACACCTTGGCGGAAATAAAGATTGTTCCACTTCAGTATCCCACACAGCCTTGATAAAGAAGTCGTGTAGTAGAATGAGCTCATACGGTAGGTCCATCGGACTTAATCGTAAAGCTCTGATTTAAATAGGAGGTTTTGACTCAAATTGCGATCAATTACCTCCCTCAAATTGACAGCTCAATAGTTTAAATTCCTTCAAGTTTCTCTATCATTTCGAAATCCTTGATTCCCAGTTCCTCTTTTGGCATAATCATTGCGAATCCTCAGACTCTCAGATCCATGATCACCTCGATCATTTAGGATCCTGTTATTCTCGAACCCTTTATTACCTTTACCCCTACGATATCTGAAACCATTCAAATCATCGCTCACACCCCTTGCATCCATTTGCCTATCACGCCAGTTTCCATCTATACGTCTGTCGGGCAACCTCGAATTCTATTATTGCCTTCCATTATTACTCGAACCATAAGTTTCAGTGCACCCGTGTCTTTTCTCATACTTCTCTACCAATTGTAAAAGTTGAGTCTTTGTTGGGGGTTTTCGTATCTCCACATAATCAATGTGGGGATAATTTCATTACTATGTGGTTTATCAAAATCATTACTATGTGGTTTATGTGGCTCAATATATTTATCTTGGTGGAATTTTCAATCGTTGATAAAATACATTTTTAAGCGCTCAATTGAGCTGAAATTTTATATACAAGATTTTGGATGACAATACGCTAATTTAATTATAATTAATGATAATTATTTGATAAAAATTAATTATTCAAAGAATTACAAATACAGCCACATTGGCATCATTTTTAGCGACCCTTTTGGCGACTTGTGTCAAAACTTGAAAAGGTTTTTTTCTCACATTTTAAACCGCTCATTTTAGCTGAAATTTTCCATACACTATTTTTTGGGGGGATACGATAATTGAATTATAATTAAGTAGAATTAATTGACTGAAACTAATTGTTTAAAGAATTACAGATACAGCCACGTTGGTTTCCTTTTTAGCGCCTTGGGACAAAATTTAAAAAAAAAATTTTCTCACGTTTTAAATCATTCAGTTAAACTGAAATTTTATATACACGAGATTGTTTTAGATGACAATACAATACATTAATGGTAATTAATAAAAATTAATTACTCCTTAATGTTGTGATTCTGTCCTATATGTACACTGCTCAAAACAATTAAAGGATATTGTAAGTTTTATGTAAAATAAAGATATAAGCGAAATTTTTTTTTGCCGAAAATGGAAGAAGAGAATCACAAATGTAAATTTTTCTGATTTTCAAACTGTGAAGTATGCTAATTTTGAGTTCGACGTCAAAAACGTCGCTTCAGTGGCAGTGAATGAAATCTGACTTTCAACTGAAATTAAGACAAGGATGATCGGCATTCAGTGACTGCTTTGTTTCGATGAGTACAATGTCTCAGCGAAGTCATTTAACCGATTCAGAAGCTTGGAGAGTTGTTGGTAGGTTAGAAGGAGGCCAAACTCAAGCCGAAATAGCGCAAGCCATTGGAGTGTCACAAAGTGTGATTTCTAGGATCTGGAACCATTTTTTGGAGATTGGAAGTGCTGGCCGATGACCAGGACAAGGTCGTAAACGGACAAGAATACCCAATGGCGATCGTTATTTAGTGTTAACGGCTCGAAGACACCAAAATATGAACGCAACTCTTCTCCAATAACACCTTCGCTCGGATACTGGCACCCCGGTTTCAACTCAGACTGTCTGAAACCGGCTCTATGGTGTAGGTCTGTATGCTCGCCGACCGATGGTATGTGTTAGACTAACATCAAGGCATCGTCGCGACAGCAGGGAGTGGGCAACAGAGCATGTGAACTGGAGGAGAAATGAATGAAGCAATGTTCTTTTTTCTGACGAGTCCCGTTTTTCTGTTCATCCGGATAATAGGCGTATTTTCATCTGGAGGGACCAGGCAGTAGGAATAATCCTGCGTTCGTGCACGAAAGTATCAGATTTGGCGGTGGAGTAGTGTTGGTGTATGGTGGCATCTCCATTGACGGGCGCACAGACCTCTACATCATTCGAGATGGACCTCTGACTGCTCGCCGATATAGGGATGAGATCCTCAGACCTATTGTAGTCCCTTAAGCTGCAGCAATCGAAGATGACTTCATTTTAATGGACGATAACTGCAGGCCACATCGTGCTAACCTGGTGGAGGATTTCCTTTTCGAGGATGGAATCGTACGAATGGAATGGCCAGAGTGTTCTCCAGACATGAATCCAATAGAGCACGTTTGGGACGCTCTAGGAAGACGAGTTGCTGGTCGCCAACTACCCCCACAAACTCTCCAAGAACTGGAAAGAGCTTTCTGGAAGAGTGGGACAGAATACCCCAACTCGTGATTAATAGCCTCATTGACTTAATGCCTCAAATGTGCTCAACGTTGCTGGCCGTCCGTGGAAACCATACCCTCTACTGAAAATGATTTCCTTTGAAGAAAACACCTTTTCTTATTCTTTTTTTCTCATATGCACAAATTGTGTTTTTTTCCTTTTGTACACAAATGCGCAATAAAATGCATTTTTTCTGCCAAACATGTGTAATTTATTCTCATATAACCTACTACGTCTGTCGACCATGTATCAATCAGCTAAAAAGTTTCCCAGCCACAAGATCCACCTAAAACCGCAATATCCTTTAATTATTTGAGCAGTGTATATACATATTTATATTAATTGTAACTATTTGATAAAAAGTAGCTAAAATAAAATTTTTCTTTGTTGATCTAAGTAATTTTTTTTATACACTGCTGGACAATTGCTAAGGACGGATCACAAATTGCTATGTAGCATAACATTAAGCGAGACATGAGGCCTGATAGAATAAAATATAGTTGCCACACTGTTCAGACATTAGAATAAAGAATATTTATTGTTCTGGAAAGAACAAAAGCTGTGAAACATCTGAAAGAAAAAAAATGTTCATTTGATCTGCGTACGGAGAAATGGAACAATGCATCTAAAAGTCAGCAGGCACCTTAAAGAAAGGTATCATTACCGGATATGTCAACCGTGGAGTGTGATGCAACATTCCACACGACGTACCATACTTTGCACAACATTATCCAGCAGCTGTGGAGGCAATTTATCTCATTCCTCTCTGAGTGCACGGATGAGGGTGTTCTTGTTTGTCACAGGATAGTTTCGACCAGCAACTTGCCTCCACAAAGCAACCCACACATTTTCAATGGGGTTTAGATCTGGAGAACGCGCTGGCCATACGAGACGTTGAATACCCTCGTTGTCTAGACAATCTTGAACAGCGAGTGTTCGATGACACGTTGCGTTGTCGTCCATAAAAACAAATTTGTCACCGACAGGACCACGGAAAAAACGAACATGAGGAAGTAGAACTTCATCAATGTATCGTTGGCCCGTCATAGTCCCATTCGCAACCACATGTAGGCGCGTGCGGCCATTGATCATGATGCCGGCCCACACCATGATACTGCATGTCGGATATCGGTTCTTTTCCTGGATATTTTCTGGACGATAAGCAGTACCACTCTCGCGCCAGATCTGTTGGCGTCTACAATCCGATGACAGACTGAACCTACTCTCATCTGAGAATAGTACTCATGCCCAGTCCTGTTTAGTCCAATTGTGATGCTCACGACACCATTGCAAACGGGCAGTACGGTGCTGTCTGGTCAATGGGACACACACAACAGGTCTGCGTGCGTATAGTCCTCCTCCCCTCAAACGTCTGGAAACAGTTTTTCGGGAGATCTGCTTTCCTGAGGCAGCAAGAAACTGATTTGCCACCTGCTGAGCTGTGGTGCGCCTGTTCCTTTTTGCTGATAGGACGATATATCTGTCTTCTGCAGGCGTCTTACTGCTAACACGACCTCCCCCGTGCCGTCTAGTACACATTCCAGTAGTTTTAAATGACTTCCACAGCCGTGAAACAACGCTGTGAGCGATGTCGAACTCCCTGGCAACATCTGTTATTTTTCGCCCTTCTTCGATCTTTCCAATAATTGGGCCACGCATAAAATCATCTATGTGATGTTGGCAAGACATGTCAAAAATTTTAAGTTTGTCTATTAAATCTTTCCTGTAAAACTTTGACTTGAAACAACAACTGTCCACACGCGTCAAAACCTTTAAAGCTCTTATGAACGCTATCACGTGATGAACAGACGTGGAAAAAAAATTTGCATACTCATACTTCTTCTTACTAATATCCCGCACTTATTCTAATTTTCCACATTTTGCTTCCTTTCATTTTGTGGTTGCTATGGATGATAGTGTTATCCGTCCTTAGCAATTGTCCAGCAGTGTATTACTAATTATAGAAAAATAAATATGGCGTTTAAAAATATAATGTTTCATTTTCCTGCTCAAACTAGGATTAAAAAGAATTCCGCATTCGCATTTCAGTTGAAAGAGGTGGCGGGGAGAGGGAGCCCCTCTTAGATCGAAGCTAGGAATTTTACTTTCACAGCGTTTTGGTGTGTGTGTGTGGGGGAAGGGAACAAACTGCAGACTAGCCATATTCAAAGTTAGATAATTTATGTAAACTATATCTGAACTAAGAAATGCACCCAATTGAAGTAATACGTAGATAAATAACGATGTCGGTGAAGTATGGGAAGACTTTAAATACCAATACACTTACTTCAGGTTCGAATACACTTACTTCCTTTCTATCTAATCTCTATTTAATCTGTAGTGATCAGTAATCACTTTAATTATTACAATTATCAAATATCTGCGTTACACTATAAATTTGATTAATCACTGTGATCCGCTAGTAATCTATCCTAACTCTTTCTCTCTCTCCTTAGCTTGAAAGCTTAGACTATATATAGTAGTAATAATTTACATAATCACGTTCTCTTTTTCAGAGGGTGCGTTGCTAATAAAATAGTTTTAAAGGACCAAAGATTTCCCAAGAGGACATGTTTGTCAGAAGGACGTGGATAGAGCTGTCACAGGGGGAAACATGGTGATCTTGACACCTCGCACAGATGGAGAAGATCTTTTTGTTTGGTGAGAATGAGAGGCACTTAATGTGACCACTAGCAAGACGAGAGATTGTAGTCTGGGAGCATCTATCACACTTGAGGGATAGGGCTATACCGGGTCTATTACTCTCTTACCAATTGTGAGTGGGAGGCACCTACCCCTCCACCAAATGTTGAGATTTTTTTTTAACGAGTTTAAGAGGTCTCAGGGGTGTTAATCTCGGATTTTTTTCGAATTTTCGAAAAAAATATGTGTTGTTCCTCATTTTCTTTTAAACATTTTGATATCAACCACGTGATAGTACTACAAAAACTTCGAAAGTTATTCGAAAAATTCCAAACAGCAATTTAGTAATAACAGTGTTTAAATGGACACATGCCACACCCACTTATTCTTGATTTCCGCATACGTTTTATATTTCTGTTTTTAAAAAGCCTCATGAAATATTTTAAACACTTACTTAATTCAGAAGGAAGCTTGTAACTCAACACACACTTTTTTAATGTGTTTTGATTCTGTTTTGGTAATGCTAGCACGTTGTTTGAAATAACTTATCGAAATTCAAAACAGCGTTGTTTAAAACCGTTTATCAAAATTGAAAACAAAATTCTCTCGATTGAAATGGAAAATACTCATCCTAGATCTTCAGGTAAACGTCCTAAGAAAAGAAGATTTAGAGGGAATCAATTCATGAAGGTATGTTCTCATACATATGTTGCAGAAAGGAGAGATACAAGTAAGTGTGCTCTCTTCCAATAATAAAATTTCAGGAATTCAGACTTCATTAAAGTCAAATCTTGTTAAGGTAAGTGAAAAAAAAACTCTCTCTCTTCAAAGGATATCGTAATTTTTATTTTATTTCAACTTTTAGCTCTATTTTATCAGTATCATGTTGTTTAAAATGTCATAAAGCATCAACAATTAATGAAAAATCCACTCGTGGTTTATGTTCCAATTTTGAAATACGTTGTAAAAACTGTGGGAGTGTTTGTACTTTTTCAAGCTGTGAAAACACTGGGAATAAAAATAATGCTTCAGAAATTAACAGAAGATCTATTTTAGCAATGAGATGCATAGGCCAAGGTTTAGAGTAATTAAAAACCTTTTGTACTGTAATGAGTCTTCCTAATCCTGTTGAACAAAAATCATATCATGTTATTAATAATAAACTTTCACGTGTTATGAAGGAAGTCGCTGAAGAAAGCATGAAAAGGGCAGCTGTCGAAGAAAATTCTTCGTCACCTGATAACCTTTTAACGGTAAGTGGTGATGGTACCTGGAAGACGAGAGGACATTTATCGTTGATTGGAGTATGTACTGTAATAGGGGCCGAAACAGGTAAGGTTTTGGATAGGGAAGTGTTGTCCTCATTTTGCAAAGGATGCGACAGTTATAAAGGGATAAAGTTTGGTATCAAGTACAATAAATGGCAAAGAGCGCATAAGATTTCACGTAGAAAAAATTATTCTGGCTCTTCTGGTAAGATGGAGGTTGACGGGGTGTTGAGGATTTTTAATCGATCAGAAAAGCTTCACAACCTGAAATATTCGAACTACATAGGAGATGGCGACACAAAAACATTCAATGCCCTTTCTGAAAACAAGCCATATGGTGATGACCATCTTATTCAGAAAATAGAATGTGTAGGCCATGTGCAAAAGAGAATGGGTACAAGACTTAGGAAGCTTAAATTAGTATATAGTAAAAAGAAATTATCTGATGGTAAAACGATTGGCGGTAAAGGTAGGTTAACTGTGATAGTTTTTATATATATATATAAGTGATAAACTTGCGCATTACTATGGTAATGCTATTCGATGCAATTCTACTAGTGTAAAGGAAATGTGGAAAGCCATTTGGGCTGTTTGGGGTCATTCTTGCAGCACTGCTGAGGAACCGATGCACTGGTTTGTCCTACAAATTCAAATACATGGTGTAAGTATAATGCCGCAATTAATAATAATTTACAAAATTATAAACACAAACCCTCAGTTGCTAAAGCTGTTCGAGATGTAATTAAGCCTGTATTTGCAGACTTATCTCATCCGGCACTCCTGAAGAAATGTTTAGGAGGTAAGACACAGAATCCTAATGAAAGTTTACATTCATTAATTTCGAAATTTTGTCCTAAGACGATTGGTTCTAGTCTTCAGAGAATGCAGAGATTGCTTCAAATATAGAAACCAGCGTTTTTAATGATGGAAATCAAATACTTATTACTATTTTAGAGAAATTTGGCTTAAAAATTAACAGAAATGTTTGTGTGTCTCTGGCTGAACGTGACAATCGTCGAATCTTTACGTCAGGACAGAGGCGCTTAGCATCATCTTTTGTAGCTCGCAGAGCCAAGAAAATTAAAAATACTAAAGAAATTGAGTTTTCAGGAACAAGAAGGTATATCTTATGATCCTGGAGCATTTTAGCACTTTTAAGATTTATTTTCTCAAATTCAATTTAAAACTTTAAAGCTTTTTTTCTCATTTTGTGTTTTTTTCGATTACGCGTATTGTGTTTAAAAAACTATCATACTTTGATGTATAAAACTTTACAGAATTATAAATTCTATCATAATCTTCAAATCCTAGCTATTTATAGTATTATAAATTTTTAATTTTTTGAAAAATTTCAACAAAAATTGAATTTTTAAAAAAAAAATTTTAAAAAAAGAGTACTTTTTTATTTTAAAAAACATTATTTTTTATTCTGTTTACATAAGATAGGCCACAATGTAATAAGGATATAATTGACTTTATAAATAAACTTATTGCTAGTAATTAGAATTATTATTGCAGAAATATGCGCGTCGTAAAACTTACTATTTGTTTCTTACAAAAAAATTTCTTATTTTTATGTGCTTATTATTTTTAAAATTATGATTATATTTTAGATATTTTATACTTTTTTGAAACTTTATTTCTTTATAAGAAATGTGTAAAAGAATCACATTATTTCATTTTAACCTCAAAGAATTATTTCTAGTCGAAAATTGTTTGTATTTTGTGCTCTCGAAACATTTTTAACACCCCTGTGACCTTTTAATTCTAGATAGGTAAGGGTGGATATGGAGGGAATTGAAAGATTACAGCAATCCTTTACTAGTTTGTGTCCGCCATTTCATTGCCGTAAACGACGTGTTTCGTTTCACGTGAGATGAGATCCACTAAAAATGGATATTATGGTGCAGCGATATGTGTTTGTGTAAGATGGAGACACTGATTTTGTTGCCAACAATAAACCCTTTATAAAGGTGTTAAAGTGAACTACGTCTATTGGAGATAATTCAAAGATCACCGCAAATCTTTTTAGATAGAATGCCTTAAAGTTTCACGTCTCAATGGCTATTAGTTCACTTCTGAAAACTGAGCAAAATTCTGGATTGCGTTTTTTCAGAGACAGTTTTTCCTGGTGCGTAACGATATAGATACCACTACAGGTCAGGTTAGGTATTCTACTATCATCAGTATACATCATGACTGCATCATTGGGGATCCTTTAATGATCTACAGTGCTAAATGTTTAAGATAGCAAGAGACAAAATTTTCTTAATGACGGTTAAACTTAAGTTGAAGTGGAAAAATAGACTGTAGAGAATCCCTCCGATTGATTCAAGAGAAGAGGGGTCCACTTCTCCAATAAGAAAGTTCTGGGACTAAACTAGGCTGAAGGGGCTGTTTCTTTCAGTCCTTGCCTGTTTACCCAGTTGTTCAGGTACGTAGATGTTTGGGTTTTTTTTTGGCCAAAGCTAGAAAGTTTGCTTAAGTATTTGATCAATTAGCCTGTCTACGAAATAGGAGAGGTTGTGAGTCTGCTTCGAAAAGAACAATGTTTGAAGGGCAACTGTGCTTCAGACCAGTGATGATACGGGCAGCACTCAGTTGGTCTTTCTCTAGTTTCTTCAGAGCAGAATTCGAGGCACAACAATAAATTGGAAATCCGTATTCAAGAATCGGCTGAATGAGTGTCAAATAAGTAAGTCTAAGTGTAGCCGCATCAGCTTCCCAATTCTTACCAGTGATGTACTTTAAAATGTTTTCAAAATTGGGGATATTCAATATGTGTGTGACTTGTAAAAAAATTCAGGGTCTAAAATAAACCCCAAATATTTAGGATGCTTTTCAAAGGTAAGATCCTGATTATTTAGCCTCTGTTTGGGATGGTAATTATATAGATGTTTGTTTGTAGTGAAAAATGGCCATTGACTTAGAAGGATTAAAATGAAACTTTAGCTCTGCGGCAAAGTTCTACAAAGCTATGAGAGAGTCCCTGAGTTTTAATTCCAAATCAGGTTAGCAGTACCAGAGCTCCATAAAACAATGTAGTCTGCAAACATTCCGATTCTTATACCAGAAGAAAGTACTTTCTTTATACCAGCCAAATATATAGCGAAAAGTGTAGGGCTAAGAACAAAACCTTGAGGAACACCTTGGATGAGCTCGAATGTATCTGAAAAAGTTTTATTAAACTTTACTTTGATGAATCTTCTCTGCAAGAAGTCTGAGATTCATGATTATGTTTTTCTTCGGATGTTGAAATTATCGTGTAGTTTTAGAACCAATTAATGTTTCCAAACTCTATCAAAAGCCTTCTTGAGGTCTAAAACAACAGCTACTTTATGATGAGTCGGTTTATAGTTATGGGCATCCCTAATAGTTTGACAAAAATACAGGATTTGGTCTGTTGTACTGTGACCCTTTCTTAAGTTGTATTGCTCACATGACATTAGATTATTTTTGTCCAAAACATTTTGAATTGAAAGCAAAATTATTTTTTTCATTAGCTTACATGCAGTACGAGTAATAGTTATAGGCCTGAAGTCTTTAGGGGAGCAATTCTTACCTAGTTTTTTATAAGAATAACCATGGCCCTTTCCCATTCGATAGGTGGCGGATCTATTTTCCAAGACCGATTGATGATGTCCATTAGCCTTTTTCTCCTCTGAAGCCCTTTTCCCTCTGATGCCGTGGAGACTCCAAGGAACTTTTTCAGATTCAAGAGAGTTAGGGCAAGAAGAAACTTCTGTGAGGAAAATAGTTTGTCTGACATTGGGTCTCCGAGGTCATATCTACGACAGCCCTGGATAACTTTTCTGGCTCTTTTTAGGTGGATCTATTCACAGAGGAAAAATTAAACCTACCTGAAGATTAATAATGTGCAGCAGGGCTATTGGCCGCTGATTTGTCATCTAGGTAGACCTATCCAGTGGCATCTCTGAGTTCAAACTGTTCCAGTTTCTTGTGGATGATTTTGACTAATTTCCGAAGTTTTGAGTCAGAAGACCTAGAGTCTATTTTACTACACATATCTTTCCAACTTTCTCTTTTCAGATGAGCATATGCAAGCTTTAACTCTGCATTGATTTTTTTCATCTCGGGTCTTGTGTTGTTTTCCGTGCCACTAAAGGTCTCTAAAAGGCGTTTTATTTTCCATAGATTAGGAGAAAGAGTGGAAGTGTTGTGAGCACTATAATGAACACAATGTTTAACATTGCCCCTTGGGATGTAAGATCTAGCCTTGTCGAGAACAGTTTATTTGAAAATTGTTCAGATGTGAGTTAAATCATCCGTAATAGGTTCTGAGACCAGGGAGGAGTCAACAGCTTCCCTAGATGAATCCCAATGAGTCTTTTTAAAGTTTCCAAATTTATCCCGGTTGATGACCGGATGGGGAAGTGATAACTTAAAATAAGATTTAGTACCGACCAGATGCATTGAGGAAAAATATCTGCACTGGTAATAGAAACATCAAGTGCCTTAGAAGTGTTGTAGCTAAAAGACGAGTGGGTAGGGGTCCCATCATTTAAGATAAAAATTCTTTATCATCCATCATTTGCACGATGTCCTCACCTGTATCGTTGTTGGAAGTGGATCTCCAGATGATATGCTTAGCTTGGGTTAAGAGAAGAAGAAACCAACACCACATTGTTATTAGAGATTATTTCGTATCACACACAAAAAGTGCTTATTTTATAAAAAAAAAAGTTTAAGTATTTTGCTTCCGAATTTAGAAAACACATTGAAATAGATAGTTAACATCATTATAACTACTATTCGTCTTTTTTAGCCACTTTGAATAATACTTCTAGAAGCCAAGCATAAGGATTGGTCATAGAAAGGCAATCTTTATGATCACTTATTTTTTAAAGTTAATTTTCAACTTGAATCTCAAAAATTGTTCTCTTCGAGACTTTTTTAATGTAACCAGTTCTAAATATTATCATAACTATCAATAAAATATCTAAAACCTCCGAACTGTGATTTTTGATATATTTGCTAACTTTTTCAAAATCAATGATGTATTTTATTTGCTTCCAGCGATCAATCGATCAGTTCAACTCGTGGTTGTTGCGATTTCCCTGTAGTTTGAATTTATGAATCGTTTTGAAAAAAAAATTTGCTGGTCCCTTCCTTTGGACAAAAGGACTCCTCTACATTTCCTTTTCCGGTCACATAATTAGATGAGATGATAATACTTTAGCGACTTTGAAGGATTTCATGCATATCTAAGTTTAGTTTTCTGTTTGGAATCAAAATCATGCGCATTTTCTTCATACTTACTTTTTATAAAAAGTAATTGGTAAGCATTTTTGTAGTTCCTTTAGAAAAAGAAAAAAAAAGGCACAGAAAAATTCTTATTTTTCAAAAGTAATGGGAAAATCTTCTATTCGAGTTTTATATAGGATTTATATATACGTTTTTATTAAAAGCACATCTTAGCAACAGGGACTTTTTTAATGTGCTCGAACCTTAAAATTTCAGTTTGAATTTATATCTAGGAATCGGATAAAATATTTATTCTGTTCATCTAAAAACCATTTGTTCAAATAATTCAAATTCTTTTAAAAATTTATAGAATTAGAACTAATTATTTCCCGCTTTTCTTTTTAGAAAACATGAAGTTTGGGGGAATAGCTCTTAACATTTTCTCATTAACATTCTTTCCATGTTCATAGTTTCATGTGAGTATTTGAAAATTGCACTCACTTTTAATACTTAATTTTCTTTAAATTCGGACATAAGTAGTAAGAAATGATGACACCTGTATAAAACCGCGAACATTTTCACTTCGCCGATATAAAAACGCGAACATTTTCACTTCACCGATTAGAAGCTTCAATAGAAGAAGGAAAAACATTTTATCATTACGATAGTGAAAGTTGACTTTGTTACGCGAGCATTTTCACTTCGCCGATTAAAAGCTTCAATAGAAGAAGGGAAAACAACCAACTTACCCCTTTTTTTCATCCTGTCTTCTCCTGAATTCATGCTGACGAACTGAGAAGAAAAACCTTTTGTAGGCAATTTACTGAATGTTAATCGATGACCTTCACAATTATAACTGGTTCTCGAAACAAGAAAAGTTTTTTTCCTCGTGGCGTTGACCAAATTGTAAACACACGCTGTTCCTTGATCCACTTTTTATTGTTCACGCTGAATTTAAATGATGTGATTACTTTTTTCGCTTGGTTAGTATTTTAAAATTGAAGGTAATGATTTAAAAACATGTTTTATACTGTTTGCGCAGGGGGTTGTATTATGAAAAGTATTATGCTACTTAGAAAACTTAAAAGAACGTACATGAATTGCTTTGAAGTACTTTTCATGATAGAGTTTGCCTCGGAAGTTTTCACAGCATCAACAAAATTTTTGGTATCAAAATACTCAGAAATGTTGAGGCCATAACATTATTATTTTTTTTTTCAAAAAATTGAAAAATTTGCAATTTAAGAGTCCAGAGAGCCCTTAAATAACAAAGACTCGGTAGAACAGACGTCAAACAAGCCATAGCACATCTGTGTATCCGAGCCTTTTTTATTCTTTCTCAGTGTTCGAATCTGGTAATACAAGAAAGCTCAAAAACGTAAAATGGATGATATAAACAAAAGTTATGGGACTGCATTATCACACCTGTCACAAAATATTCAAATAAATGAAGAATTATTTACGGAAATTTCAGAATCTCTCTTCCACGATGGAATGACTATGATTAAAGTAGGATTTTTATTATCATTTTCAGAACATCTTATAAATAGAAATCACGAGAAAAAAACTTTCATTCTCGAACAGATATTCAATGTGTTGAGTAAACATTTAACCTTCTAAAGATGGACAGACGTACAAAACATAACTATTTACACCTTGCTATCCTGTGGTTTGTTATCGTTATTCAGCTTGTAGTATTCATAAATTATTTGCAAGTATACACACCAACAGCGGTAGAAGTGAATATTACTGGAACACAGTGTGTATTTTCAAAACATATCGGTAGGAAAATATTCCTCCATATTTGTTATAAAAACAGAGAAAAAGTATTCGATATTCGTTATTTCTGATCACCGCAAAATACATCTGAACAGTTGAAACCAAAAACTATTGACGTACAGTTAACAGCAAAAGAATTTTAAAAAGTTTGTGAAATCTGCTGAAAATGATAAAATTACACCACCCGTCAAATTTAATTATCTCGGGGCCTTCCCAAAGTGGGAAAACGAGTTTGGTGCAGAAACTCATATCTGAACAAGTGTACGAAGTTCCCATGAAAAATATTGTGTGGTGTTTCAAATACCCACAAAATTGGTTTCTGAACGAGAAAATTTTTAAATTTGTTTCAGGACTGCCTTCAGAAGCAGAAGAAAATTGCGATTTGATTGTACTGGATGATATGATGAATGATGTAACAAGCGAAATTTCGCAAATGTTTACTATGGGATCGCATCATAAGAAATACAGCATAATACTTATAACACAAAATCTTTTTCCGAGAGTGAAATATATGAGAGATATTAGCCTTAACGCACATTACATAATTTTATTTCGCAATAATCGAGATGTATCACAAGCTGCGTGTTTTGGTCGACAAGCATTTCCGAGGCGCGGTAAATTTTTCATGGATTCAAATAAAAAAGCAACTGAAGAACCATTTAGTTATTTGCTTGTCGATGTTCATCCAAGATCGCCAGAAGTACAACGTCTCCGTAAGTCTTTATTTCCCGATCATGGAATGATTAATTGGGTATTTGTGTTCCAAAAGAAAAATGAATCGAGTTAGCCGGCATGTTCATTTGCTGCATGTGCTAGCTGCTGCAAGTCCTGCTCAACGAAAAGCGATTTTAAAGAGTGCAACAGATGATCAAATAAAAACTCTCTATGAATTTTGTGACAATTTATTATCCGGTAACATACCAACAAAAAAGATCAAAAAATTGTGTAGTTACAAAAGAGTGATACGATTATTAGCCAATAGGAGCGTACCTATTTCTCGCAAAAGTAAGCTGTTTACTACCAATAGACAAGTCGGGGGTTTCCTTTCTTTAATTTTACCAGGTGTTTTGTCTCTTTTAGGGGGAATCGCTTGAAAAGCGATCGGCAAACGCATATAAGAAACATGGCTCAAGAGATGGGTTTAGTCCCGAAAGGGTTAATATCACGTTACTTTGCAGAAACCCAACCAGAAGTTCGAATAGAAAGTAATATTTCGAGTTTGTTGCATGAGAAAGAGACACCTGATGACATAAAAGCTAAACTGTTATCGGATTTGATACCAAAGTATCAGAGAGTGATGCAACCTCCTCCACCTCCGAAACCATTTCAAATTCCTCCAGAATTATTGACAGAACCAGAGCTTCCACTAACAAACAAACCCGAAGTACCATTAAGAATCAACATTCTGGCAAAATATATAGGATATGCTATACCCAAGACACGAAAAAAATATATATTGCCTATTTTAGAAACACTCAAAGATGCTAACTACACATTCAATGATAAAAACGAATTTGAAGTAGAGGGCAAACCAGAATATCATAGCAATGTAGTAGATCTCTTTAGCTATATGATGAAAAATGATCAACGTGTTTTAACTCCTCCTACAGCATTTGCAAAATCTTACGCAGCATTACGTCATGTGAATATTCCTTTGGAATGGATTGGTAATAAAAGATTAAGAGAACAGTTGCTTCTTTCAGATGCAAATCCTGCGTTCACAAAGATTACCCCGCGTTCGCCAGAAATTAAAAAATGGAAAATTTGGACCGAGTAAGAAAATTATACTTTAATCCAAAGGAACCGTCTTCTTTCGGAGGCATGAAGCGTTTGTCAAAGGCAAGCGGAGTTCACCTAAATGACGTTCAAAAATGGTTTTCGCAGCAAGATGTTTATACATTACACAAACCTGTTCGTTATAAGTTTCAGAGACGCAAAACTATTGCATATGGAATAAATGATTTGTGGCAGTGATTTATTAGACATGCAAAAACTATCTTGTTATAACAAAGGATATCGTTATATTTTAACCATTATTGATGTGAGGTCATGATATTTAAGAGCTTTTCCAATTAAAGATAAAAAAGCCAGCACAATAAAACAAGTATTGCAAAAAGTATTTAAAAAAGTAAAACCCAAAAATTTTCAAACTGATAAGGGAACAGAGTTTTACAATAAAATTGTACGCGCTATGTTAAAGCGATATAAAATTCATCACTATTCTACAAAAAGCGAAACGAAATGCGCGATTTTAGAACGCGCGCACAGAACTTTACGAGAACGATTGTACAGAGCCTTTACCTATCGTAATTCCTATAAATATTATGACATTTTACCAAAACTAGTACATTCATACAATCATTCCATCCATCGCGCACATGGTTTTGAACCTACCAAATTGACAACAGATGACGAACCCGAATTATATAAACGTTTATATCATTCTAATGTAGATCCACAATTCAGTTTTACGGCAGGAGACATAGTCAGATTATCGAAAGCTCGCAAAACTTTTCGCAAAGGCTATTTACCCGGTTGAACTGAAGAAACATTTCACATTTACAAAAGATATCCAACAATTCCTCCAACTTATACATTACAAGATTTTAATTCTAAAGAAATTGAGGGTCGTTTTTATAACGAGGAGTTACAAAAAATAGACAAATTAACGAATGACTATTGGGCAATTGAAAAAATCATTCGAACTAAATGTAAAGGTGCTTCTCGTCAGTCATTTGTTAAGTGGGTCGGATTTCCAGATTCTCAAAATTCTTGGATAAGAGCCGATCAAATCACATCTCATAATGAATCAGAATACGAATGATTTTCATATATTTTGCTACCTTCTAATGAAAGTATGAATTATTTCCCCAATAACACTCCAGATCACTTCCAAACAAAATTGGCTTATCCAATAACTTTAAACGGAGAATTGGAATGGTGCTTGAGCGAAGTGTGTGTGTGTGTGTGTAACATTTCCCGGAAAGTATTTTACCATTCATCCTGATTACAACGATTCTTATTCGATAGAAACCATTGAAAATGTAGAGAGCACATCATTGACGCCTGAATTTGTTATCCCCCTCTACAACGAGGATTATCAAGAGTTTACAGAAGGTGTTAATGCTAATGTGAAAAAACTGATAAAAGACCCTCCAATTACTTTTTCAATTAATTTATCAATTAATTAATGATTCAGTGTCATTAAGGTTGCGATTAATCATATGCTTGAGTGTTATTTTTACACGTGAAGTTGAGAATGAAGAAGTAACGGAAAAATTTTATTTCTGCTCACATGCAGAACGTATATTTTCGCGTTATCAAATATTTAAAGCAATCAATAATGCTTTTAAAAAAATAAAACTAGACATAGAAAATTTTATACAAAACGGAAGTGGAGGAACTATAAAAAATATCTAACGTATTGATGTTCATCTCGGTAATTACAGAGGAAATCGAGGTGGTTGCGCAAATGTTATTTTACCTGATAAGTTAAGAAATAAAAAAGCACTTTTAGGCATAAAATGCACTCAGAATCGATGTTTCATATATTGCATTGCTGCAGCGCTATATCCATCCGAAACTAATTCTAATTTACCTCAAAAATACAATCAATATTTATGTCGCTTAAAATATGACTTTTTAAATTTCCCTGTAGAAGTAAGTCAAATAAAAAAATTCGAAAAATCACATATTAATGTATATAGTTTCAATGAAGATGTTTTCCCGATTTACACAAGTAAAAACATACACAAAAAAACAATAAACTTATTATTGCATAAACAACATTATTTTTCGATTAAAAATCTTAATAGTCTTTTAACCAAAAAGAAAGGAATTCACAAGTATTGTGAAAACTGTTTGTGTGGTTTTCAAAGAGAATCTGCACACAAAACCTTGTGCCTTAAAAATAGCGCACAAAAGGTAACCATGCCTACAATCTATGATAATAAGATACAATTTACTAACTTTTCAAAATCTTTTTATCATCCGTTCGTAGTTTTTACAGATTTTGAATGTATGTTATCACCACTTTCAAATACTTTACACAGCACAAGTCTTACAATTCCACTCGAAAAACACATTCCATATAGTTATAGTATGATATGTTTAGATATTGAAAATAAAATAATTTTTAAAAGGTTTTATTATGGCGAAACCGCCGTTGAAAACTTTCTTTATCATTTAAAAAAACTTTGCAGTGATTTTATAGAAAAAATGCATAATATAAAACCTATTGTTTCTACTACTAGATTATTAAAAGACAGATGTCACATTTGTAATCAGGTACTTAAAGAAACCGATATAATAGTTCGAGATCATTGCCACTTCACGGGGATATTTAGAGGTTTTGCCCACAATGCCTGCAATTTACAATATCAAAAAAAAAATATTTCATTCCCGTAATAATCCATAATCTTAGAGGATATGATAGTCATTTGATATTAAAACAATTAAGTGAAAAATATACAAATTCAATTCGCATAATTCCAGTTAATTCCAATAAATTTACATGTTTTCAATTAGATGAAATTAAATTTCTTGATAGTTTTCAATTTCTAAACACTTCTTTATCCACACTAGTTGAAAATTTACAAAAATCAAATCATCATTTTCCAATTTCTAAGCAATTTTATTCAAATGAAAAAAACAAATTTTTACTGAGGAGAAAAGGCGTTTTCCCTTATTCTTACTTTTCTAATCATGAAATCTTAAACGAAACATGTTTACCACCTAAAGCTGCATTTTTTTAACAATTTATCAAGTACTCCTGTTAAGGATGAAGATTATGACTTTGCTTTATTGGTGTTTCGAACGTTTAAATGTAAAAAATTTGCAGACTATTTACAACTTTATCAGCAATTAGATGTAATTTTACTTGCAGAAGTTTTCCCTTCCTTTCGTCAAAAGTGCTTACAATTTTACAAACTTGACCCATGTCATTTTATAACAGCAGCTGATCTAACTTGGAACGCAGGACTTAAATATAGAAAAGTAGAATTAGAATTGTTTAATGATATAAATATGTATCTTTGGATCGAAAATAGTATAAGAGGAGGCATTTGTTTTGTAGGTAAACGGTATGCTTTAGCAAATAATCCTTTTATTCACGGATTTAACAAACACGAAGAAGATAGCTATATTATTGCTGTTGATGCAAATAATTTATATGGATATGCGATGTCACAACCTCTTCCCATTGGGCATTTTTTCTGGTTAACCAAAGATGAAGTAAGAATTTTGGATGTCTTTACATTGTCATCTACAGATACCGTAGGATATTTTTTAGAGGTAGACATATTATACCCTGCTTCCTTGCACGACCTTCATGATTTCCCGCTAGCGGCTGACCATTTAACAATTACATATGATATGCTTTCTCCATATCAAATAAAATTAATAGAAGAAGGGGAGATACATTTTCCCACACAAAACCGAAAACTTACACCAAGCTTTACCTCTAAAACGAATTTTGTTGTTCATTACCTAAACCTAAAATTTTACGTGCAAAAAGGATTAATCGTTAAGAAGATTCATCGTGTATTAGGATTTAAACAAGAGAATTGGCTCGAATCGTATGTGCGGTTCAATAATGAAAAACGAATGTCTACAAGAAATAAATTTGAAAAGGATCTTTTTAAACTAATGAATAATGCATGGTTTGGAAAGAGCTTACAAAATCCTAGAAAACGAATTAATATTGAGGGAGCATTTAATTTAAATCAATGTAAAAAAAGACTTTCAAGTCCATTACTAGAGTACTTTGAAATTGGTAATGGAAATTTTGTAATATTTAAATTAATGAAAAAAAATTACATTTAGACAAACCAATTTACATCGGGTTTACAATTTTAGAACTTTCCAAACTTCGAATGTATGAATTGTATTATAACTATTTTAAACAATATTATGGCACAAAATGCACCTTACTTTACACAGACACCGATAGTTTATATTTGGAAATTAAAGCACCTAGTGTTTATACTAATATTAAAAAAAACCTTTCTCATATAATGGACTATAGTAACTACCCTAAAGACCATGATTTGTTTAATGTAAGCAATGAGGGTCGTTTAGGGGCTCAAAAAAATGAAACATGTGAACCCATAAAAGAATTTATAGGATTAAAATGTAAAATGTACTGCATGGTATTCGGTAACAATTCCAAAAAAAAAACAGCTAATGGTATAAAAAATCCTGCGTTGAAAATTTTGATGCTGAGTTATATAAATCTATTTTAAGTGAAAGACTATTTTTCCGACATAAGCAAAATATCTTAGTTACCAAAAATCACGATATCAAAACAGTAGCTCAAAATAAAATTGGGCTCACACCATTTTATGATAAAAAATATATGTTAGATGATGGGATTAATTGTTATCCCTTTGGACATTATGCAATTGATGAAACTGATGAAGAACATTTTTTTAATATAATCCTATTGGTATAATGTACTTATCATTTGTGTATTTTTTTCCTGAATGTGTCTCCATGTAAAGCACAGTAATACTTTGCACGGTGATGGTATAATGTACTTATCATTTATGTTTTTTTTTTTAATGTGTCTCCATGTAAAACACAGGAATCCTTTGCACGGTGTTGGTTTTTCCTGAATGTATCTTCATGTAAAACACAGGAATACTTTGCACGGTGTTGGTATAATGTACTTATTTTGTTTTTTCTGAATGTGTCTTCATGTAAAACACAGGAATACGGTGTTGGTTTGTACTTATTTTGTTTTCCTGAATGTGGTGTTGCACGGTGGTATAATGTACTTATTTTGTTTTTCCTGAATGTGTCTCCATGTCACAGGAATACTTTGCACGGTGTTGGTATAATGTACTTATTTTGTTTTCCTGAATGTGTCTCCATGTAAAGCACAGGAATACTTTGCACGGTGTTGGTATAATGTACTTATTTTGTTTTTCCTGAATGTGTCTTCATGTAAAACACAGGAATACTTTGCACGGTGTTGGTATAATGTACTTATTTTGTTTTCCTGAATGTGTCTCCATGTAAAACACAGGAATACTTTGCACGGTGTTGGTATAATGTACTTATTTTGTTTTTCCTGAATGTGTCTCCATGTAAAAACACAGGAATACTTTGCACGGTGTTGGTATAATGTACTTATTTTGTTTTTCCTGAATGTGTCTTCATGTAAAACACAGGAATACTCTGCACGGTGTTGGTATAATGTACTTATTTTGTTTTCCTGAATGTGTCTCCATGTAAAGCACAGGAATACTTTGCACGGTGTTGGTATAATGTACTTATTTAGTTTTTCCTGAATGTGTCTTCATGTAAAACACAGGAATACTTTGCACGGTGTTGATATAATGTACTTGTGTCTTCATGTAATTATATTGTTTTTTATAAAAAATATATTTTAAAGAAAAAATTTTTAGTACACGCTTGTTCTTTTTTTGCATTTTTTTCGACATTTTATCATACATCGTAACAAAGACAACTTTTTACTATCATAATGATAAAATGTTTTCCCTTCATCTATTTGAAGCTTCTAATCGGTGAAGTGAAAATGTTCGCGTTTTTATATCGGCGAAGTGAAAATTTTCGCGTTTTTATACAGGGCCATCATTTCCTACTACTGACATATACAATACGTGTTGGTAATGGAAACTTTTATAATGTATTTATTAAGGTAAACAACACTCCTGTTGAAAACCAGTCTTCAACTTCGAGTAATCAAAACCCTAAAAAATATTTAATGGGCAATATATTATCAGTGATATTTGCCGGAGCGTTTCAAAAGCTATAATCACCTTGAATTAACATAGTCAACTATATGTAACATATTTACGAATTCTTTGTTCTTCTATTTTTCTTTTTTCTTTTATAGATAGTTCAGTCGTTTTGCACTAACTCTCAATGCATGCAACGTTGCTATGCCAATCCAGCTATGGCTAGCTATGGCTGTAGCAATGAATGCCGTTGTAATACACTATCTGGCCAAAAGCATCCGGACACCCAGTGCTATTGACTTAGATCGTCTTGAGGCACATATTAATATGATTATGGTCCCCCTTTTGTATGGATGGCAGCCTGCACACGTTTGGAAAGACTTTCCACCCATTTTTGATAGTTGACCCTAGGAATTGCCTTCCAGGCGTCCATCACAGCTGAAGTGAGTGCTTGCAGTGAGGAGGGTCGATTTGGCTGGCTACGTAATCTGAACTCTAATTCGTCCCAAAGGTGTTCTATGGGCGTCTGTGCAAGCCTCGATGTGTGAATGGAGCAGTTATCCTGCTGGAAGAGAAATGGGCCTTCCCCGAAATATTGCCATAGAGTTGGGAGTGCAGTATTATCCAGAATGTCCACATACATCTCAGAGTTCATGTTTTTAATCACAGGAACTAACGGACCCAGGCGAAACCACGAGAAATACCCCCACACCATTATGCGTCCACCACCCAACTTAACAGACGGCACAATGCAGTCATTAAAGAAACGTTCGCCGGGCATCCGACAAACCCAGACGCATCCATCCGACTGCCAGACTGTAAAGACAGATTCATCCCTCCAAAGAACAGTTTTCCACATGTCCACGGTCCAATGACGGTGAGCTCTACACCATTGCAATCGATTCTGTGGAGTGATGTTTGGCCTGTGAGCGGCTGCACGACCATGAAATCCCAAGTGTTTTAACTCTCGACGGACAGTCCTGCTACTAACACTAATTTCTTATGAACTTTGGAACTCCTGAGAAATTTCCCCCAACGAGGACTTGCGATTTTGTTTCACTACCCTTTTCAGAGTTCTGCGGCTGCGTTTGCCAAGTATTTTCGGCCTACCGGCTCGTTTTTCTGCCCTTTCACTGCCTCGACGTTTCCACTTCACAATTACACCACTCACAGTGGATTTAGGCTTCTATAGAATATCCGCAAATTCATTAACTGATTTCCCTCAAAGGTACCATCCCACTATACAGCCACGATCCAACTCACTAAGCTCCTTTGACTTACTCATTGCCTCACAAACGCATAAATACAATCTGACAAACCAACACTTTTATAGCTTTGGATTACGTATCCAATTGCGTCACTCTCCAGAACCACTTCTTTAAAGAGTGTCCAGATACTTTTGGCCAGATAGTGTATAAGACCTTTCATAAAGGTTACATTTCTTAATTTTTCATGTTTGAATAATTTCGTTCATTTTGATTTAAGCTTTATTACAGTTTTATGATGCTATTCGCTAGAGATGAAACTAATAAGCTTCATTTTAGAAGTGCCCCACACTACAAAGAGAACCTATGCAGAGATTTTAAACGCCTTTTGATATATTTCTGTATTGCAATTCCTCGCAAAACATTTACAATCTCCAGTAATTTGACAATAATAAAATACTTATTCATATTGACCATTGGTATAAATTGCCAATTGCAAAAAATCCGTTATATGTGCGCTAAATTGATTGATAGGTAAGGTAATGTCGGGTAATATGAAATAACAGTTAATGTTCTTTTTCTATTGTATGCCAAGAAATAATTATTTAGTTTTATGGTTTTTATTATCAAGATATTGTTAATAAGTAATTTAATTTCCGATTTTCTTATAAAATGTATTTTTACCAAATACGCTGCAATTATTTCGAGTTATTCTAAAAGTAAATACTTTTACTCAATTTTATTGCTCGATTCTTCCTTTTTCATTTATTCTTCTGCTTCTTTTGTTTTTACATATTTATTTATTTTTTAGCATTTTTAGGAGCGCAGAGCCAAGGAAAGAAGACCGCAGGAAATTTACTCGTCTGGGAGAATATATAGCAAATGTCTAAAGATATTCAGAAAATTAATTTGCTGAATGTCATTTGAAAAAATGGAATAAAGTTGAATAAACTATTTTAATGATTAATCATTGCTTTTATTTATGTATTTTTACCAATCATATAAAATAGATTTCTTAACTTTTCTAAGAAAAGGAAGTTAATTAACTAAAACAAATTTGATGTTCCAAGATTCATTTTCATTTTAAGCAATTTAATCTCTCGACTAGGACAAAAATAATAGTATTTTCCAAAAAAATTTGTTTCGTAATATTTTCATAAATAAACACAACACAAGCCCATCCATAATAGTGGTTAGTGACGTTTGCCTGGTTTCGAATCCCGGAGAAGACATTGGTATTTGTGAATGTATAGTGACTTCGCGGCATTGGGGTACTCCAAATAGTTGTCGAGCCGCAAATCCTGTGTAGAGGTTGTTGGAAAGGAAAGAGAGGTGGGAAGCCCCTGGCCACCTCCTGTGTGTTCTCCCTCAAAATTGGGGTGAAGCCGATCTAAATCGTTTTGTCACCTGTATAGTGCTTAAAGTACGACTAACGACATGTGTTGGAATTTTCTTATTGTTATTTATCTTATAATCTTGGATGTATAATTTGTATGGCAACGGTAAAAACCGATTGCTCTCGCTATTTATACTATTGGTGCATCTGACACCATAGTTTAGAATGAATGTAGAAGTGAATGAATTGCGTCATTAAAGAAAGTAACTACAGAATGGTTGTTGGTATTTTATTCCTGGTACATTATTAAGTCCGGAAGAACAAACAACATGCATCACTTAGCCTTTTGCCATGATGAATTTCGTGGACCTTGATCTGGCCTTTGCCGATCAAGTGGCATTAGTAGCAACAATAATCAAAACAACAACACAAGCTCTATGATTCTAACATCGAGAAATGATAATAATAAAAAAGTATCCAAACTATATTAATAAAATAGAGGCACTCGTGTTATAGAGAAGTTCAGAAGGGAACAAATTTCTTTTGATAGCAACTTCAATAAAATGAAATGAAAAAAGGCAGGAAAAAAGTTAAACTTTTTTCACAGAAACATAATTTTGTTAGAACATAAAAAAAACAGCTGATGTTACGGAAATTTATAGGATTGAATTTGAATATTTTCTGGTATTCTTTAAAAGTCTGTACTATAACACTTTATACGTTTTGTATTTCAATATCTTAAAAGGCAACATAGACAATTTTCAAATTAAACATAGAGATACAAGCTAGAAAAAAATCAAAAAATTACCTCTTCATTCGTTAAAACATTAAGAAAGAAGGAAGTTTTTTAATAAATATTCCTGTTTATTAAAGTCGTACTTATATAGAAGCAAAACACGCGAGAGCTATTGTCAAAGGACCTCATATAACCCTTTAAAACCCGAATTATTTTTATCTTTAAATATTAAATTCTTCTGGTTATTAATACTATATTTACCCCAATGACACTGGGGAAAATAATAAACAAATTCCAACTCCCCCCCCTGGAAAGTAGATGATACTCGCACGTTCGTGCGGGTTGGGCGTTTTCTGTGAAATCAGCATCAGTGAAATTTTACCTTTTTTGGCGCTAAGTTGATAGAAGAATCACACTTATTTCAACTAAAATTGTTACAAGTAAGGAAATTATTGACGTAAAATTAATTATTTTATTGACTCATTATTTATTTCCTGTGGAAATCTTCCAAACTTGTTTTGGTTTTTGATAAGCATAAATATACATTGCATTTTTCACAGCATGTTTTCAAACTGCTTTCGAAGTTTTCAAATATGCACTTGCGCGGCCTTGAAATGTCCTCAACGCATCGAAAATGGTTACGCGTGTCAAGCCTTTTTATCCTGTAATGGCCAGGATAAAAGACATGATCTGTACAGCAGGTGGATCATAACACTTCAATCTTTTTTTGAGTCGAACCACATCACTGTTATCTTCATCATCAGCTAAAATACTTTTATTAGAAGCTGGAGAGGCTGCTAATGCGCTTCAACTATCTGAAACTTAAATTTTAAGCGACCCATTTTGATTTTTGGAGGAATTTTATTTGATATTGCATCTTGCTTGCGCAGAAACCACGAATTTTCAACAGCTAAAACAATGAAATGAAAGGGTGCAAGTGACTTCGATGGTAAAGAAAAATTGAAATATTTCCGTGATTTTCTTCCTCGCTCTCATCTGAATTTTATTCTCCTTTCAGTATACGTGATTTAAATGTTTTGTTCTCAGCATTGTCATCATCCGAGAGATCACTAAGTTTTGATTTAAGTTCAATCTGATTTATTCATCAATTGGAAAATTTCTTCTCGTGGGAGAATTTTCTCTCCTCCTTTTAGACACTTCAAAAAAGATTTTCGTTAAAAGTTAGCACAGTATCCCATGAAAAATAATATAATGTATCAGAAAAGCTTATTATTTAATAAGAATAAAATATTTTAACCACACCTTACCAACTCTCACCGGAAAACCCAGATGACTTTAGGGGGGGGGAAAGAGATATGGATGCAGATATCTGAGTAAAGTATGGAAATGTCATACTCTTCATGAAATGTGTAAAAGAGAAAATGAATTGCAAAAAAGATACAGAGAAAGAAAAAAGGGACTCTCGTCCATGGCAATCCCAGGGAAATACTTTTTAATATGTTTTTAATTATATAACAATATACATACAATATACATATTTCATTTTTATTTAAGCTTCTATCAATATTATTGAAACACAACAGAAAACTCACATTGTGAAGCCCCCGCCCGTGGAGATCTCAGTTCTACATTATCTACGCGACCTGTTTCTATGGGGAGATGAATGAAGAACCACTCAAATCATTCATTCTAAAATCTGTTTATTAAGCTCTTAGTTTAAATACAATCCACAACAATAATAATCTAAGATGATCTAGAATGAGAAGACGCAACATGTATTATCAAATAGTCGCGCACTTGACCACTGAATCTAACTTTATAGTATAATTCCTTTATCACAAATATACGCACTTTCCTTATAGCTTATGTAATTTCGCTTACCGCTATATCCTAAGTAAACAGCTACTTCTTCCTCACGTCTGTTGTGGCTTTTATCCGACAGTGTTCCTTTTGGTCTCGAACCCGTGTTTGGTACGTCTGTTCCGACACGGCTAGGCTAATTCCCGGGGACTAGGATTCTTCTAAAATTTATCTCTAATCACTTTACAGCAGTGTTTCTTAAACTGTGGAGCATGTCCCCCTGGGGAAGTGCGATAAACCTACGAGGGGGCGTGAGCATATCGAAAATAAAAGATTAAAAAAATTTTATTTACTGGAATGAAGTAAAACGAAATACTTTCTGACAAAAAATACACATTTACACGGATATAATTTATATATATCATCTGCGACATTACGTCATCAAAAATAAAAGCTTCTACTTCAAAACCTCATTAGCTATCTTTGATACTATAACCAAATAAAAAAAATTTAGTTGATTTGCTGTAATCCCATGATCAGAGATTTTTTTATTACGTTTTCTTTTCAAACCTAAAAATATCACAACATGACAAGAACTTACCTTTTTAGCTGCAGTGGTACAAGTAACGCCCATCCCGCATGACCATGCGAGTAACAAAATCCAGAGTCCTACATGCAACATTAATAGAATATAATTATTATTTTCCCTTTTACAATTATTTAAATATTAATACAAAAATTTGTATCCAAGCAATTAGAAATATATTGATAATTACGTTTTTACGACAGATAAAAAGAAGACATGTTTTCGTTGTATTTGAAAACAAAGCTAGATTCGTCAGCTGAAAGTAAAACATGGGCCCGTCTGCTGATAATAAGTGGTACACACACACTTTATGTTTTCTGTAAGTCGTTGAATTCATGATTTTCTTAGGTACGACTATTCCAAAAGCAAAAGCGCATAAGACTATCTCACCTGCACGACCATGCGGGTTGGGTCTTCAAGAAAAAATTTCGAACCACTGTCATGCGACAAGGATGTCGTTATTCCACACTGTAGATTTTCACACATCAATATAAAGACTCAGTGTGTTAAGAAGAGTCGGAAACCTCCATACCGACAACGTTAACTTGGTTGTTTTCAATGTACCTTTTCTCAAAATCTGTGTGTTATATGTACATGCTTGAAATTTATCATACAATTAAAGTACGCCGCTCTCGTGCTGAAATGAGCTTTTAGCTAATTTCGAATTTTTCATAATTTATAAAATATTTTATCAAACATAGGGAAATTTGATCCATTTTTTACATTAAAAAGTTTGTAAAAAATAAATTTTCGATTTTTTTACAAAAAGGTGATTTTAATATATATTAGCCATCATTATAAATATGTCATAAAAAACTGACATACCTGTGAACATTATTTCTCAGAAAAGTTACATCGAACATCAAAAATTTACATTTTGAGATAAATGAACTTCAACGTATAATTACTTTTTTTCTGTTAAAACATTCCTCCCCATACTCCAAATGATATACATTTTTTATATATAATCTCATCCTCCTCTCTCTTCCTTTCTTATTTTTCTTTCCTAATTTCCTTTGCTTTTTGTAAACATGAGTATTTAGTCCTTAACAGCCTCTGTGTGTCGAGGCGCTCCATTGCCTGTACCGTGTAATCACCAGGCTCAATACTAAGTTTTCTCAAATTTCTGGTTTTGATATATATATTTCCCATATTAAAATATGAAATTACAACATATGTAGCCAATGTGATAATACTTCTATTTGTACAAATATATTTTTAGGTACACGAGAACATATTACGTTGTTTACATTTTCATTGGGATTTTGTGTACCTCCATGTAAGCACTTTTTTAGCAATTCTGGATTAAATGTTTTGATTTTCGGCATTTAATTAACTTTTAAGCAAAAACAAAATACTTTGTTTACATTTTTCGCCATTTAAATGGGCATGGCCCAGTTTCAATGATTAATTAAAAATGGGTTTTTAAGGGCTTCTAACTACCCTACAGGTTAAAGTAAGGTGATTTTAGAAAGGTTAAAATGTATATAATTTGAAAATGTAAAAAGCTCAAAATTGTCATATTAAGAAGATTTTAGGTTTTCAACACCCCTTAAGGGTCGAAGCTTGCCCTACTTTTGCCTAGGAAGCCAGAGAACAAGAAATAGTAAAACATTTCTAAATAAACGACAGTTAAGATAACAGAAGAGATTTTTTTTCTTTTTCTAATGGGTTATTTATTAACAACAAAGCCCTTGCAGACACGACAAGCCCCCCCTTCTTCATGGTGACACTATCTGGTGGTGGCTCTCGTTACCAACAAATTTGAAAATAATACTATTTTAAAATTATGATTGGATTTTATACTTTTTTGAAGCCTTATTCCTTTATAAATAATGTGTAAAATATTTAAATTATTCAATTTTAATTTTTGTTTTTTCAGCCCCCGAGATGGATTTAAGACCCCTGAGATTTCTTAAATCTGCAGAGATTTAATGTATCAGCCTTGACGCATGAAGAGTTTTTAATGGCATCAGGACTCGTAACCTTGACTGAAGGCCGTCATGAGCTCGGTGAGCCCTCGGGTACCACAGTCATTCATAAGTGAAGGATTCTTAGAGTCGTGAAAATTGAAATTGTGAAGTTCCTCTTTCCTTTGCTCTATTTTGAGTTAAGGTATCCGACTACGGGTTCTGAACCGTGATTTTCAAAAGAGCATAAATGGATCATTTTCATGATATTTAGTGTCACTTAGATTAGAATATATGCATAAAATTGTTTTAAGGACATTTTGACAAAAAAATTTATTTAAATACAACATTTTGGCAAAAAATTAACTTAGAATAATCTTTTTTTCCAAATGTTCTCCTTTTGTGAAAAATGCTTCTATTAGAATTATATTTTGCCTGTGTGTGTGTGTGTATATATAGCTCAGACCTCTGTACAGAGGCTCAACTAGAATTTTTGAAATATATAACTTAGAAGTGGGTTTATTCATATATTTTACGACAACACAGGGGAGCAATTTTAAGAAAAAAAACGCCGATAATTATTTCAATTGGTCGTAACTCTGAAAATAATGTGAACTATTCAAAAATTCTAGTTGAGCCTCTGTAGAGAGGTCTGAGCTATATACAGGCAAAATATTATTATAATAGAATCATTTTTTATAAAAGGAGAACATTTGGAAAAAAGATTATTCTAAGTTAATTTTTGACAAAATATTATATTTAAAGTTTTTTGTCAAAATGTGTGTGTGTCCTTAAAACAATTTTATGCATGTATTCTAATCTGAGTGACACTAAATATCATGAAAATTACCCATTTATGTGCTTTTTTAAAATCACGGTTCGGAACGTAGTCGGATACCTTAAGAGGTTTGACAAAATATAAAAAAAATATAAGTATAGGACTAGAGAGAGGAAGAAGTTTAAAACTACAACACCTCTCACAATAAAGTTCGATGAATAGTCCTGTAACATTGATGTTGATGCAATATTAACAAAAGTTACATTCTCTCCTTCGAAACAGTCACCTCCCTTAACTGTGCACCACTGAAATCTGCTATACATGTCCTGGAAACTTTATAAGAAGTCTTCTTTTGTGGATGGAGGTCAAAAGCCTCGTCACGTTTCGTTGGATGTTAGGAATATCGACAACAGGTTTTTCTCATCTCTAAATTCTGGGTAACGATTTGTCGCACGGATTTACGGTTAATATGCGATTCATCAGTTAATATGCGCGCACAGTTCACCTTTTCGCTGATTAGCTATTTTTTTTTAAAGTAGGTTCAAAAATTGCGTATTCTTTCATTACGTATTTCAAAAGCGCGTATTTAATCTACATTTTAGAGTTTAAATATTCAAAAAAAATTTGCAAAAGAGTTGTTATTTTAAAATATAGACTTAGATGTAATCAAAATATGAACATAAAAACATAAGTGAAAACATAAACAGGAACAGAATGGGTGGCACAGCTAAAAAGTCGGAAAATATACAAACCGGTGGAAATTTTGCTGCATCTACGTTGGCCATGAAAATCGTGGGATGCGCAGCGAGAGGATTAAGTGACTAATTTCCTCACTTTCTCAATGTTTCCGTCACTGACGCCAGTCTTCCGCTACGGGGATTGTCGGAGAGGCGTTTCCTACTTTTCGAAAATGGGAAAACCACTTGTCACGTCTCACGCGTCTTTTCTTTAACAAGTCCTTTGGTTTATTTGGGCCAGAATTAATGGCAACTCTTTTCCAACCAAATCCAAGAAGTGAATAAAAGATGCAAATGAACAAACTTTTAAATATCGGATCTTAGAGTAAGCGAGATGGCAATGTAAGGTAATTTTTGACAATTGATGTTAGTTTGTGGCAGTTGATGGTCATTACAGTTCGTGGTTCAAGTCTGAATGAGTTTTGCGTGACGTGAATACAAATTATTAGTGATCGAATAGAAGGAATCAGCCAAGTTGCATACCATTGCATACAAAGACAAGATTGCTCGTAGCTTTAAGCTGTAATAAGGTAGGATTGATTATTTAATATTAGAATCGGAAACTAGGCGGTTCGCTTATTGATAGTGGTCTGAATTAGGTTAAGTCTTATTGTGTGTTGCGTATTTTTACCATCGTAGATTCTCTAATATTAATTATTATAATTTAATTTGTTAAAGGTTTATGTTGAATATCTTAATAAAGTCATATTAAGATAATGTTTGATCCTAGTCCTTTCGCTAATCCTACACCTCTAGCTCACGCTGATACTTCGAGAGATGTACTTCCACGGGGAGGAACATCACAATGGCGCCACACTCGGTTTAATCTATATGACCCCGAGATGAGAAACGCGAGAGTGTTTAATGTTTGGCCAGAAGTGTACTTTTCTGGGTCTGAAAACATCACCGAATTTTTGGAGGGTATTGACAATCAAATCAAATTACTTGAGATACCCAGTGATTTATCGTGTGCTTATTTAAAAGGTCATCTCCTGGTGAGAGCCCTAGATTGGTACCAAATATTCGGATCAGTGTTACTGCAAAATACCGCCACGGACTTCGTGCAGCTGAAAGCAGCATTGTCGAATGCATTCCCTGCCATCCAAAATAGGAAAGATTTAGAGACACGTTTTTATGCGTCAAAGCAAAGACAGAACCAAGAGCCGACGGATTTTGTTTACGATTTGTTAAAAATACAAAAAAAAAATTAGAACTAGGGATGTCAGAGAAAGCCCTCGTAGATCATATTTTTGTTTGACTTGAACCCCAAGTCCAAGATTATGTAGAAGTGCGTAACCCACAAAACACGGTCCAATTGTTGCAGGTCTTACCTAAGTTTGAGAAAAGATATTCAGGCAAGGCAACTAGGGGTTCGAGATATAGTGATAATGTGGAAGGACGAGGTTGGAATGAGCGTAGGATGTCTAATGTTGGTAATAATCGAGGGAATTGGAGATTTTCTGAAGTGGCGCGTAGACCGAATAATGGCAGAAATGATTATAGGGGTAACTATGAGAATAGGCGTCATGGAAATCAGTGGTTCGAGAGCAGGAATAGGTTTCAAAACGATGATCGAAGATTTAACGATAGGGGATATCAATTTAGAAATCGAGGTCAAAATGACGATTTTAGTAAAGCGGACAAAAGAAATAGGGGTTCGAGTGAAGATTTTAGTCGAGGCGATAGAAGACAAATGAGACCTATTAAATGTTTTGAAAGTGAGTGATCTTAAAGGTGATCAGACGCAGTCGATAAATGAGTTACCGGTTAAACTTTCAGCAATATTCATGTCTCCGGCGGAACTTCCATATGTTCCTATTTTATTAACCGAGACTTTTACGAAAGTGTTATGAGACACTGGAGCGGAGAAATCATTTATATCGGAAGAGACATACCGAAAATGTTTTTTTATAAGCAAGTAAAGAAATCGAGTACTCAGGTGATCACGGCACAGGGATCTAAATGCCAAAATATTGGAGTTGTGGAATTAAATATTCGAATAAGGAAGTTTGATAAACCTTGGTTGTTCCATGTGCTGGCAGATTTGGAATACCCATGTATTCTTGGGATAGATTTCATAGGTGAATCAAAGATCATTTTGGACTTTGATCGGAAATCGTTGGCAATTCAAGATTCGCAGATTGAAGATATTAAGGTGGATGAAGGGAATTTGCGCGTTGATGTGTCAAAAACGAAGTTAAATGTTGTGGCTAATGTTTCAGATAAAAATTCGGTTGAAAATATAATAGGAGAGAAAGTTAATTGTGCAATAATCAGGGATTTGGTACTTTCGTCACGAGAACAGTTGATAGAACAGCAAAGAACAGACCCAGAATTCGGTTATATCTATAGATATCTGGAAAACCGAGAAGATAGCTCAGTTAATGCGACAATATGTGAGAATTGGTCCCAAGATTTCCGTTTAATTGAAGGCTTGTTTTTTATGTGAAATATGCAAAGTCATTAGGAGAAAAATGCGAGTATACATTCCAAAATTTTAAAGGAATGAAATAATGAGAGAATTTCACGACAAGCCATTAGCAGGTCATTTTGGACGTTTTAAAACTTATCATAAAATAAGGGATGTTCATTATTTCCCGTATATGAGATAATTTATTGATCAATATGTCTCTACATGCCATATGTGCCAAATTAATAATTATAAAAACGCGTTACTAGCTGGTCGGTTAAATCCAATTGTATCAAATTATCCAAATGAAATAGTTACGTTAGATTTGTTAGGTCCGTATCCAGTGTCGAGAGTAAGACGGAACCGATATGTATTAGTAATTACGGATCATTTCAGCAAGTGGGCTGAAATCAACCCTTAATAAAGCCTCTGCTCGAGTTATAGCAGATAATATTTTTGATAACTATATATCGCGTTTTCGAGCTCCAATAAAATTAATTAGTGATAACGGTCCCCAATTTATGTCCGATATTTTTGAGAATTTAAGTGAAAGATTAGGCATAAGGCATGTGAAGACTGTTGTATATAGACCTCAAGCAAGTAGAACAGAATGCGTAAATCGCGATCTGGTGCAAATGATTGCAAATTATGTCAATGATCAACATGACACATGAGACCAATTCTTACGTGAGTTTGCCTATACTATCCGTGTGAATGCATAAGCAAAGTGAAGTGAATGGAACGACGGGAAAAACCCCTGCAGAATTATTTTTAGATCGAAAGTTGATTACGCCTTTTCAGAAATTAGTGATGGTATCAGACGGAACGGAATTTTCAGTACGAGATATTGAGAGATTGTACGAGGAGGCTAGATGAAACACAAAAGCTAAGCATGAAAAAGGGGAGAAATATTATAATAGACGCATGCGTGATGTGCAAATTAAGGTGAATGATTGGGTTTTGCTAGCAACACATCCTTTAAATTAAGCAACAATAAAAGTGGTAGCTAAATTTAAACCAAAATTTGAAGGTCCGTATAGAGTATTAGATGTAAAGAATAACAACATAGTGATATGGACTGTGGGAAAAAGGTTAACGATTAATGTAGATCAGATTAGAGTATATCGTCATAGGAAATTTGACGAGACGGAGATAGGAACTGGTAGTTCTCTCTCTCTCTCGGATAACGGTAGCTTACGAGATGAATCGAGTGTTTTTGACAGAATACAACGGAGATCAACGGAGTCACAAGATGGTAAAAAGAAAGGGTCAGATGTAAAGCGTGAGTTGGAGGAAAAAGGGTTAAGTTTTAAAAATGATCAGGGTGAGAAAGACACAAATAAGACCAATAAGCGCGGACCACTTATCAGATCAATAAATAGTTCTTGGTCTGAGAAAAGTAGAAGGATTAAAAGAAGCAAAGATGAAATGTTAGGCTATAAAAGATCCCATGAACCTGTGTCGGGAGGACCAGAAAGGAAGATTCAGAAGGGTTCAGAACATAAAGTTCCTAAAAGAGCTTTGTTTTCGAACTATAAAACTAATAGTAATCTGCAAAAATTTAGAAAGAAAAACCGAAGAGGCGGAACATCTTCGGTTCAACCTCAGACCACGAAGTGGAAAAAGAGTGGAGTCCCGACCAGCCATAGAGAGGAAGACATAACAGGGAGGACCAATTGGATCCAGAAAAAGCAGAGGAAGGAACGACAACCCCTACATCGAAGAGCGAACAAGATCAAACAACAGGAATGCCAGACGAGGAGGTGATCAACAATGACCGGACCAGGAAACGAAAGGAGCGTGGTTCCAGAAAACGCCAACTAAAAGTCATAAGAACCAGTTTTTTTTTACCATTTAAGGGCAGTCGGAAAGGTAAAATTTGATTTTTTTGACAATTTGAGATTTTTACATTTCCACATAGTACAGATTTTAACCTTTCTAAAAATACCTTACTTTAACCTCTAGGTAAGTAGAAGCCCTAAAAACTATTTTTAAATAACGTTTAAACTACGCCCATTTAATCGTAAAAGTAAACAAAGTTTTTGTTTTGGCTTAAAAGTTGAGCGTCTGGTATAAATCAAAACATTTATCTTTTATTGTATAAATTGAGCCTTTTATTATTTTATTTCCTAACCCATTTGAAAAACTTCAATTTTTAACGGTCAAATCAGTGTTTGTTTACACTTTCAAAACTGCATTTTTGAACTTCAAGTATTCTTTAACATTATTAAGCTTAAACTTTCAAACAAATTGCTATAATATATCGACTTTACCATGCCTAGAGCATCGACTAAAGTATTTAAGTGGAAAGCAATTCTACTGTTCCAAAGAACTCTGCTGATGAAAAAAATTGTCCTGATGGTGCAAAGCTTTGTACTAAGGAATCTGCCAGTGAGAGAAAAATTGTAAACATGGATATTTCATATTCGGATGGGAAAGGTGGATTAACCTTTTAGCTTGTGTGTTTTTTTGAAGCTGTAAAATGTATAAAGTGTGAAAAAACAGGACTCAGGTTGCACCTCAGTGAAAGTAACTGTGGTGAAGGAGTTTCACTTAAAATGTCCTTCTTGTAAATATAACTATATCTCTCTCTTTTTTAACAAGAAATGCGATAGTTCTGAGAATTACGAACCCTACATGCGATGCGTAAAGAGTCTGCTAGGATGTTTTGCGGTAGCGAATCTTCCCCGCCAACAAAATTCTCAAAGTACAACACATTTTACTGCAGGCAACAAGAGAAACCTGTGAACACAGTATGGCAGAAGCTGTTCGTGAAGCCGTTGATGAAAATGATGGAAAAAGGGACCTTGCTGTTGCTGTTGATGGTAGCTGACGTGGTTTTTCTTCCAGGAGACACAAAGTGTTGATAAGCAAAGTTATAGATGTCGAAGTTTTCAAAACATTGTATTTGTCGAACAAAACCAGCATCTTCAAAATTGTAAGAGAAATTTTGAAGGCTACAGCGGTAAGATGGAAGTAGCTGGAGCTCTATCCATTTTTCAGCGTTCCCAGTCTCTCTACAAACACAAAATATTTAGGAGATGGAGACTCCAAAGCGTTTACTTCTATTGTCGAGAACAAAGTATAAAGTCATAGAAGAGGTCACCACGTCTTCGACGCTTGAAAACTAAGATTTTGCGGAAGAAATTTGACCAGAGGCAGAAATCGACCGTCTGCAAGCATATTATGGTTAGCTATCCGCAGAAATTTGTCTAGCGTGAAGGACATGCAACAAGCCATATGGGCAATATTTTTACACAAGCTATCAACCGATGAAAAACCTCAGCATGGATTTTGTCCCTCTGATTCAGATACGTGGTGCAAATTTTTATCACACAAAAATAGTTTACCTGTGGATGTTGTGGAGGCCATGCGACCTGTTTTTAGGGATTTAGCTAATCCAGAATTGCTAAAAAAGTGTTTACATGGAGGTACGCAAAATCCTAACGAAATTAAATAATGTAATATGCGTGTACCGAAGAAAACATTTGTACAATTGAAGTTTTGTCACTGGTACATATGATGCAGTCATTTAATATGGGAATGTATCAAAACTAGAAATTTTGAGAAAAGTGTGTATTGAGCCTGGTGATTACACGGTACAAGCGATGGAGTTGACAAAAAATACGAGCAAAATTAAAGAAGGAAAAAAAATACTTAAAAGGAAGAAAGAAGATGATGAGCTTAAAAATGCTGATGATTTAGAATATGGAATGTTTTAACTGAATTATACGTTAAAATCAATTTTTCTCAAAATTCAATTTTTGATGTTCGATGTTCCTTTTCTTAGAAACTACTGTTCACAGGTATGTAAATTTTTATGATATATTTATAATGATGGCTAATATATACTGAAATGAGCTTTTGTAAAAAACCCCAAAATTTATTTTTTACAAATTTTTTTTTATGTGAAAAACGGGTTAACGTAAACTATGTTTGATAAAATATTTTATAAATTATGAAAAAATTCAAAATTAGCTAAAAGCTCATTTGAGTATAATGAGAAATGTGTATTTTAATTATATGAAAAATTTCAAGCATGTACATATAACAGATTTTGAGAAAATGTTCCTCGAAAACAGCCAATTTAACATTGTCGGTATAGAGGTTTCCGACTGCCCTTAAGTCATATATGGTTTTCCCCGGTCCCTTCGCCCGGATGGGGCATGTCCATTTATTTTGTACATGTGAGAATCTACCGTGATTAAAATGCATAACTATGAATGTTGGTCTAGTTATTTGAGTAAAATTTATGGAAGCTGTTGAAAAATCAAATTAAAGAGAAATATTAAAAATTAAACTGAAGATGAATAGTGAAAATTAAAATTTAAGTGGAGCATTGGAAATTAATGGTTAGAATGAATATTCGAAGTTAAAATTTAAAGCATGGGAAGTTAGAAGTAGAAGAATAAAATTTAGGCACGTGATTTCTTAAGGGCCATTAAGACCCTCGAATAAATCACGTTTCGCTTCTTGAAGGAGATTGTGACGTCTCACGCGTCTTTTCTTTAACAAGTCCTTTGGTTTATTTGGGCCAGAATTAATGGCAACTCTTTTCCAACCAAATCCAATAAGTGAAGTGTGAATAAAAGATGCAAATGAACAAACTTTTAAATATCGGATCTTAGAGTAAGCGAGATGGCAATGTAAGGTAATGTTTGACAATTGATGTTAGTTTGTGGCAGTTGATGGTCATTACAGTTCGTGGTTCAAGTCTGAATCAGTTTTGCGTGACGTGAATACAAATTATTAGTGATCGAATAGAAGGAATCAGCCAAGTTGCATACCATTGCATACAAAGACAAGATTGCTCGTTGCTCCAAGCTGTAATAAGGTAGGATTGATTATTTAATATTAGAATCGGGAATTAGGCGGTTCGTTTATTGATAGTGGTCTGAATTAGATTTAGTCTTATTGTGTGTTGCGTATTTTACCATCGTAGATTCTCTCATATTAATTATTATAATTTAATTTGTTAAAGGTTTAAATTGAATATCTTAATAAAGTTATATTAAGATAATGTTTGATTCTAGTCCTTTCGCTAATCCTACACCTCTAGCTCACGCTGATACTTCGAGAGAGATGTACTTCCAAGGGGAGGAACATCACACACTCGTCCGCACACTCTTCATGGACAGTGCTTTATCTTTATAAACCTGTGCCAGCATCACATGAGTTTCTTTTGGTTTCCAAGCTTGTGACAAAACTTCAAGTTGAACTTCTGTTCGTTCATTTTCCTGTTCTCAGTTACAGATCAATGTATTAAGGAACTTGGTACTTCTAAAATCACAAACCTATCGTTTTTTTTTTTTTTTATTTTCATTTAATCGTATTCTTTGCATTATTATCTTTCAATTGATATATCATTTGTGCGCATGTCGGAAAGTTAGAAGTTGAATAAAACTTCATTTGAAAACAAATTAGGCAATTCAGCCACACCCCCTTCTTAGAAAAAAAAGCTAAAAAATGCGTTTTGATAAAAAATCTATTTTATAAATAGAAATAATAGCTATAAAAAAGAATGTGTAGTATTAAAAGCAGAATATTTCCGAGGCAATACAATAATGTAATTTTTCTTCCTTGTGAAATGTGTGCACATAAAATTTTTAAATTAAGGCATTTTATATTAATAATTTTATATATAATTTCAGTTCTTATTCCTGATATATTTTTCATACAAATGTAATACTTTAATATTATAAGAAGTAAAACCGCTAAAATTTCTGTCGTGACAGAAAAAAATTTTTTTTTAATTTTTTCTTGAGTTTTTTCTTGTGCAATTAGTACTCTCTAAAAGTTGATCATTTATAAAAATGTGTGGGTTGAAAACATATGAAAATGCAATTATTTTAAAGAAAAACCTTTAAGTAATATCTTAAAGTGGATTTTAAGTTTAATTAAGCTTATAATAATTATTTTTTCAGAATTATAAACTTTAAACTGGTTTTTCTCAGTTTGTATTTTTCGAAACCTTAGTGCATTCAAAATGCTACTCCTTCGACAATTATTTACTAATCACTTCAATTTTTTCCCTGCGTGTTAAAAATAAAGCATGTAATAAAATTAGGGATCCGCTTTGCTATAAACTGAATACTTTTTTTTAAAAAAAATAAAATGTAAGACATGTTGGTTTTTTCGTTGATTTTTAGCCTGTGTATCAACATTTTATTTTTTCTCTCGAAAACGAATGAAGTTATTCTAAAATGGATCCCTAAAGTTGTTTAGAACATCCATAAGAATATTATAAAAAAATTTCAGGTCAAAAAATTAATTTTTACAAAAGGAGTAAAACTTTAAAATTTTCCCAATTTTCTTCAAAAAATTTAAATTTTTAAAATTGTGTGAATAATATATGAAAATTTTCATTTGGTATATCACTTTCTTGAATAGAAACATTGCATAAAATGCTGAAATATAATTTTTAAATACGTAAATAAAGAAATTTGCTCAAAGGGTACCAAGTCCTCTTAAACAAGCACTTTGTAAAAAAAGTTTTACATGGAGCACTATTGAGTCACACCTGAGCAACGGTGGTAGCAGATGGTCAACACCTGCCGCTACGGATGTGCAGGGTTTTGTTTTGCCAGTGTTGCCAGATTAGCAGTTCTGACTTTATTCACCGAACTTTATTGTCAGAGGTTGTATATACATACCTGAGAAAATATTTGAGGACGTGATGTTTCCGATAAGTAGACAAAGACGTAGAAAAAGCAAGAAATATCAATCATGTTACATTTTAGAACAAATATTTCACCTGCGTTCTTCATTAAACCTTAAATAAAGAGATTTCTTATGAATATTACGAACAGAAATCGTGAAAAACATTTTTAGTGAAAGAAAACTAAGGATATGAAGGAAAATAATTTCCGGGAATGTTTCTATTTCGAACTCCTGACAAAAGAGTAGACATAAATTAATGCTTCCAACTGCGACGACAGTTAGTTCCTTAACTGGTTAGGGCCGAAATTTGGCCACAACCGGTTTGCCCACACTCTGTACGCGGGCACCGATATTTTCTTCTTCCTCTATCTTTGATTTCTACGTATTTTTTATTCTTATAGGGAGGTTATTAAGGCTGGTGTTTTTACAGATGCGCAGTTTGTCCATGGTACTGAAATTCTTTCCATTCGGGATTTTCTCTGTGGTGAAGGCTGGAAATTTTTAATTGAAGGTAGGAATAATTTAGATCCTTGAAAGTTTTTGATAAAAAACAGGGATTGGCAAGGCAATGTGTTGCTTGAGAAGAAATGAAAATGAAAAGATAATCCAAAGAAGCCGATATTATCCCTGTCCCCATCGTAGTGTAAGACTTGGTATTATACCATGCTTCCAATTGTGTGAACACACAGAAAATCCGTTTGAAGAGAGGTGCGAACGTAAAATTATTTTGTAAGTCTTTAAAGGTATATGAAACATTCTTCATAGCATGCAGAGTGTACTTATAAACATTTAGGGTTTTTTTGTGTTCCATAATTATATACTAAAAAAATATGAAAACTTTAAAATTTAAATAAAATTCTTCTACTTTCGCATTTTGTTAAGTATTATGCTTATTTTTATAAGGAATAAAAATGTTACCTTTTTTTGGAATATTTTGGGCTAAGAAATTACAATTAATGTTGAAATCATATGAGCTTAAGTCCTGATTTTTCCCCAAAAGGCTACCCTAAAGAAGAACGGAAGGCGCCCCTATAAAATGACTCTCTCATTTGAGGACTTATCATGTCTGCAAAGACTAAGTTGCAAGAATGTCACCCATTGGAAAAATAACATGGAATTTTCGCAACATAAAAAACATTTTCATCTAACGTCGATCCAACGAGATAAGCATCAACTTACGATATACTTAATTATTCTAAATTCGAGTGAATAAAACTACATGCCCTCTTGCTGTTTGGCATTTGATTTGGGTTTATGTTCTTTTGTTCAAAATAATTACATGTGTGTAGAATTCTTACATTTTTTTTGGAATTAACTTTCATTTTACAATCTCTTGATAAATGAAATTTAAAACACCTTATAGCATCTGGCTTCCTTTTTAAAGTTTAGCTCTTTTATTATCCTGAGACAAACTTTTACTTTGCAATCCATAACATTTATTGCTTTTGAAATGCCAGAAAAATTTGTAACTCGTGGAGTGTGCTGTATTTACCATGATGATGCAACTGTTTACAGTGGGAAGTTCCCTGTTTATTTTTCGTTACTAAAATTACTTCCAGCGTATTCAAATTTCTTTTAAAAAGGCGTCAAATACTTTTCAAAATAGATGAATTTTTTACAGCCACTATATTAAATAACACATTCATCTGATATGCAATAATATCCCTCGACAGTTCTAAGCAAAGTTCATAATTTTCTTCGGTTAAGGAGAGAGAGAGAACCCCTAAAAATAACAAAAACATTACAATCTTACTCTCATGTATCAAATTTCAAATGTACTTCCATTGAACTAAATTTTTGACAAAAGATCTTTATGTATGAATTTTGAAACTATTAAAAAATTCAAAGCACCACAGTAAATAAGACTGGATTGAAACTTTCGATAATTAAGCACATGTGAAAGTTTGCTATTTTCCTTTTCCGTGACTCTGTTATCAAGCGTATTAACACTTTTCTGATTTTATATATATTTCTTATTTTAAATTTTATACTTATTTTAACGGATATTTCCTTATTTTTAATTCATTTTCAAATATACAGAGGTTTATTCACTTAAGGTATCTGACTACGTTCGGAACCGTGATTTTAAAAAAGCTTAAAAATGGATAATTTTCATGATATGTAGTGTCACTTAGATTAGAATATATGCATAAAATTGTTTTAAGGACATTTTGACAAAAAATTTTTATTTAAATACAATATTTTGGCAAAAAAATTAACTTAGAATAATCTTTTTTCCGAATGTTCTCCTTTTGTGAAAAATGGTTCTATTATAATAATATTTCGCTTATATATAGCTCAGACCTCTCTACAGAGGCGCAGCTAGAATTTTTGAAAAATTCACATTATTTTCAGAGTTACCACTAATTGAAATAATTATTCGCGTTTTTTTCTTAAAATTGCTCCCCTCTGTCATCGTAAAATATGAATAAACCCACTTCTAAGTTATATATTTCAAAAATTCTAGTTGAGTCTCTGAACAGAGGTCTGAGCTATATACAAGCAAAATATTATTCTAATAGAAACATTTTTCACAAAAGGAGAACATTTGGAAAAAAAGATTATTCTAAGTTAATTTTTTTGCCAAAATATTGTATTTAAATAAAAAAATTTTGTCAAAATGTCCTTAAATCAATTTTATGCATATATTCTAATCTAAGTGACACTAAATATCATGAAAATTATCCATTTATGCGCTTTTGAAAATCACGGTTCCGAACGTAGTCGGATACTTTAATTCTTATATGCATTCTGCTCAGAAATTTAATTATTTAACGATTTTTTATTTACTTTTAATGAACTTCATACGTATACGAACATTATAAATTTCAAAAGTAAAGTTTTGTAAGGAAACAGAAGTTGAATACTTTCAATGAAAGTTATGGCACAATGTCCTAGGACACAGGAGATGTGACAACACATCTGGTGAGAGAGAAAACTTTTTGTCAGACTTTTGACAATATGCTACTAGTTCTTTTCTGGTTTATGAATGATGGAAACTTGCATTGTGGTGACACGTGTTTATATTATACTCTGGTATATTATAAAAGAGAGGCAGAGTGTTGTGAATATAATTCAAGAAAGTGATATCTTTCTGCAATAAAAATCCCCAGGTACTTGTAACGTTATTTTTGTAATATTTTGGTATTATCTCTATACATTGTGTATATCTAAATATATTGTGATATATTTTTCTTTCTTTTATTTTTACCATATTTGGCTTAAGCAATATTTTTGAAAGATATTTCATTGAAATATTTTTTTGATTGTGAGTGTATAAATTTATATTAAATCCAAGTAAGCTATTCTACCTCGTGTTGAACAAATTAGGTACATTAACTTTTTAAACCATTAAATAAAAAGAAATGATGTATTGAAAACATTAATCAAGATTTCACTTTATTTTATATTGTAGAGCTGGTTTATATATGTATGCAGATAAATGTTACTCTAGTTTTCATTTAAAAACGTCTCTGCTGAAAATATTCCTAGAGTGTCTGTATGGCTTGAATTCTCTCAACAAAATTAAATCCTAGTACAGATTCTCATCGTCAAGCTCAGGTGCCTCCTCTAGGGAAGAAACTGGATGTCCAAATTATCTGCGGTGATTGGTATCTGCCTATAGGGGGCCGAACTAAAAAGATATTCCAGCTTCCGGGAATGTACTAGGCAAACCCCAATCCGCACAGTCCATTAGAAATAAAACAAAATAAAAATATGTCTCTATTCTGAAATAGAAATATCTCTGAGTAAACAAAATCAGCATTTTACAAAAAATAAAGCATGTTCTATGTGATATTACAGGACGTTATGCAGCAATATTACAGAACAGTTTCATTGATATTAGTGGTTAGTAATATGCATGATTATTACCACAAGAGGGAATGACTTTCACGATCAAAACTGAAAGTACGAATTTGGTATTTTAACCCTTTTTATAAGACTTGGGTAGTATACTTCTCCCCCTCAAATTCATCAATTTTTTTAAATGTCGATGTTTACCAAGTACGATTTGTGCTGAGCAACTTTGGCTAGCACAACTGATTTCTCAAGTCGTAAGCGCAAAGGAGAACTTGTAAGTTTCTTGAGCAGCAAGAAACCTGCTTTGGATGACAAACGATTGACTAAAGTTGGTGAACATGAACCAACTTTGCAATAAACATATAGACGCTCTACTAAAGCGCATGAGACGGAAGCAAGATATGTTAGTACAGCTCCCAGTGGGTGCTGGAACACATACTTCCGAATAAAAAATGGTCTTACAAATCAAATTAATTTTAGAGAATAAGCTAAAAAAATACTTTCTATTTATCAATTTTCAGCTGGAAAATATTTTAACATAGTATTAATAGAAAAAACAATTAATATAAAAAAAATTAAGTCAGTTTCTACTTTGAATAGATGAATAGAAAGTATTTTATTACGATTGAAAATTTGAAGGATATATATATAGGGAGAGAGTGAACTAAATAGTAGAAATTGAAAAAAAAAAGAGAATGATTTGTCTGCATTGTTGTAGCAATGCACACCCGGTTTGGATAGTTTGGCTGAAAAACCGGTTTTCAACGCCAATTTTCGTCATTGTTTTTTTAATGGGTATATTGTTACAACAATGGAGATGAATCTAAGTTGACGTCAAAAATAGGTAATTAATTTACTTAAATTTAATTATTGAATTAATACTTGAAAAATCTGTATTAACATCAAGTGTCATCCACTACAAGGTTAAAAAATTATTTCAACTTGGTTAAATGAATAGAAAGTAATTTATTAACGATTGAAAATTTGAACAAGATAAATTTATAGAGAGAGTGAGCTAATAGTAAGAATTGAATGACCATGTAAAGGGATTAAACAATGCAGTATTGAAAATGTAAAAATTATACTGACTTGTAATTGAATCAGTGATGTAAAGAAACTATTAAAACACACATTTTTGCAGAAGTAATAGTTTTAAAAATACGCTCTTAAAATTGGGGCATTTTTCTTTTTTATTCCTAATTATCAACCAAAATCTTTATGTAACTGTTTTTTTTCTCTTAGTTTCCTATTTATTGAATAATAGTTTTTAACTTTGTTATCGATAATTTCTTTATATAGTAAATGAAGAAAGTATTTCTTTTGATGTCAAAATGTCTGTAGAGACATTGGGAAGAGCCTAAAGCTGATTTGGAAGAAAGTCGCTTTAGATTTCTTATTCTCAGTTTCACCTAACTCGCAGCTTTAATGTTTTCAGAACTGCGAACAATTTATTAAAAATTTGTGTATTTTACATTCAAATATATGTATGTGATCTGTCATACTTCTAAAACAGTTAACTATTTTAAAATTACTTAGAACATTTAGGTATTGCTTACCAAATTAATTATAAATTCTGTGCTTTTTCAATCCTTACAAAATAAAGCTTATAAAAGAGGTTATAAAATTCTTCAAAAACAATGTGATGTAAAACACCGGAAGATGGATCGGGCGATTGTTTATTGAAACCCCACTTCGAAGCAACCCGAGGGTTCAAATGTTGAGGACGACGCCTGGATTTCCACACGATACCAGAAAATACAGCAGATTGAATTCATTTCAGCTTGAAAGAAGTCATGAAATGTGCAAATTTCTGTACAACTCAGACATCCATTTCCTCATATGATCATGATTCAAGCTTGTCCCAGCTATTCACATTGCTACGGCGTAGAAATTGTATATTAGTTAAATTATCAGAATAAAATACTACCGTAGTCGTTATTGGATCAGTCAGAATTCAAACAAAGAATTCGAATAAGGCACTCATTTCATGCACACAATTAAAAAAGCAAAAACGAACATCTCCAGAAGAATGTTCGCACATGACCTTTTGTTTTGTAGCATTAAAGGATCCATTGGAGACACGTGATCTTTAGTTTAACAGGATTTATATCCCGTTCATGTTCTGCTTCAAAACACTGGTAATAAACTGAGGAAAGTGTTTCCCAAATTAACATTTTTTAAAAAAATATATTACGAGAGACTATAACGTAACTATTCCAGAACGAACCGCGAACTGGTCTACAAGTAGACAAGAAATTGACCTCTTTAACACATCAGAGCTTATGGAGTAATAAATGATGTTAGGAATGATAAGAAAGCTTATATCAGTCAAAATGGTTTTTCGAAAAGAGTGAGTTCCGAACACCTTTTAATTTATTTCCAAATCGTCCCGAGTTTGAATAGTATATTAAGTCTCAATTGCCTTAGGCCGTGGTAGCCGAGTGGTATAGGCATCGGATCGTGGCTTGCCTTGTCACGAGTTCGAGCCCAGTACTACTAAAGACCCGCCGTGTAGGGCAGTTAAATCTGTCGAGAGCTGAAACGTCCTCCCGTTGGTGCGGTAGTTCGGAGAGGGTGTTGTCCACGTCACTTGACCAAGGTTAAAAATTACGTGGTCCGTCACCAAAAGCCCTTGTTTATAGCTGAACATCGTGACGTTAATATTGAATAAACTAAACTCAATTGCATTAAAAATACTTCTAAAAAGAAAAAGGCTTAACCTATGGAAGGAACTGAAGAAGAAATATTATTTTATTTTGTTATCTCTCCTCTAATATTTTTTTTCTTTTCTTCAACAGGTTTCTGCTCTAGCTGTTAGTGAAGTAATCATAGAAAATATCATTTTTCGATTTTGTTTGTGTTTTAAATCACTTTTACTTTTAAAAAAATGAACTGAATTTTGACGTATATTATAGCAATAAATTTTTTTAATGTTTCATTTGATTGGCATTGCAGAGGAAGAGCTACCATTCATTTTGGTGTTTCTTATTATCATCTTATTAAATAAAAATATATTTTGGAGCTTAAATAGTCAGAATGGATTTCTCGGATTATTTCTATTCTTTCGGTACTTTTTGCCTATTTCTATATTCGGTAGCTCGCACGTAGATAGCCGAACATATATTCTTTTATTTACTCTCTAATTTTAATATATTAAAGCTTATTTGGATAGAACAATTAAATATATCACGGTTAACATTTGTCTTGTGCTGTCAAGTTGCCGACCTCGTCATTAGATAGTAATTATAAATATGTAACTACTTTTAACATTTTTACGTTGGTTTCATTGAAGTTTTTACACACGTGTCACACTTGGAATATTTATAAAATAAAAGCATATCTATTTAATATACCTTTTATTCTTTAGATAGAAATTCGAATTGATTTCTTATGTGACAAAAACACATAATTTTGCGTATAATTCGTTTTATACTGGTTTAATCAAATAAATATCGTTCAAAGATGGTTCCTCAAATTAAAAGCAGCTACATTTGCAATTCGGAATGTATTAAAAGTAATACAAGATTTTAATTCTATGGTTTGCTTTATTTGTAGAACAAAATGAAAACTCTGCATATTTTCCTCTTCACTCTCATTCTTGCCGGAATATTCTGTAAGTAAACATTTTTAATCAGTTCCAATTAAAACTTATATATTTATTTATTTGAAATGAAGAGTATTACTTTTGACAGTCTCGAACCTTCAATATTCTAAGTAAGATTTTAAGTGAACACTTTGATGGGCGGAAAAATTTATGATCTTAATGTAAGGCTTTCAATAATTACTATCGAATTCTGAATTTTTAATAAATTCATATCCATTCTTATGGAACAGGATTAAAGGATCCTGTATCAGTACTCGCAAGCTTAAAACATTGATTCTCTTAGAGAGATGCTTTGCACCGGGAGAACTGCTAACGATATTCAAAAGTAGTATACAGGGGATTCCCAACTAGACCGACAAACTTGCTGGGTGTGTAGGAGGTACAGACACAACTCAGAATCGCATAGGAAAGTATGGCCGAAAATACTCCGCATTTAAGAGCTGGGGTGCACAGAAGCAGAGAAGAACAGAAAGAGAAACATATTAAAAGGACAGAAAACATTTTATTGAAATCTGTACTACAACAACAGGTATTTGAAATTGCCATTAGAAGCGGCAGCTTAACAGCGGTACTGCATGGAATTCCGTAAGGTATCCGACTACGTTCGGAACCGTGATTTTGAAAAAGAGCATAATTGATTAATTTTCATGATATTTAGTGTGACTTAGATTAGAATACATGTATAAAATTGTTTTAAGGACACTTTGACAAAAATGAAGTATTTAAATACAATATTTGGCCAAAAAAAAAAAAATAACTTAGAATAACGTTTTTTCAAAATGTTCTCCTTTTATAAAAATTGCTTCTAAAATAATAATATTTTGCTTATTTAAATAAACACTTCCCCAGAAAGTCTGAACTAGGAGTTTTGAAACATTCACATTATTTTCAGAGTTACAACCAATTGAAATAATTATCCGCGTTTTTTTCTTAAAATTGTTCCCCTAAGTTGTCGTAAAACATGGATAAACCCACTTCTAAGTTATATATTTCAAAAATTCTAGTTGAGCCTCTGTGCAGAGGTCAGGCAAAATATTATTATAATTGACAGGCAAAATATTATTATAATAATAGCAGTTTTCTCAAAAGGAGAATATTTTGAAAATGGGTCATTGTATGTTCATTTTTTGTCAAAATATGAACTAATATTTTAATTGTACTTAAATAATTTTTTATTGTAATAATATTCTTAAAACAATTTTATATACATTTTCTAATCTTGGTGACACTAAATATCATAAATATTATCCATTTATACGCTTTTGCAAAATCACGGTTCCGAACGTAGTCGGATATTTAAGTTCTAAAAGAATTCTGGCATGTCACGCATCCTCTCGGCAGCTGCAGATATTCAAGCGATGCTGTCTTCAACTGAAGGAATCGTTCAACAAACCTTGTACGTGGCCCCAGAAGTTCACTCAGTTTCGAACACCTGCGGTAGTACAACCTTTCAATAAGACGTTTTCTGCCCTTTCAATGTGTTGCTGTTCTTTTTCTCTGCCTCATGGCACCATAGCTCGCAAATACGGCCTTTACAATCCTGCATTCCTATACAGTGATTCCGAGTCGTCTCTGCCCACTCTACGCACTCTCCAAATTTGTAGATCTGGTAGCGATTCACTCTGCATAAGGTTAAAATATATTTTAGGGTGGCTCAGAGGTAATTGGGAGTTTACGGGGTCACTCTCATAATTACTCAATCATAATTGATCGTAATAAAAAGAAAATTATTCTGTATCGAATTTTAATATATTCAAGTACAAACAGTATCTTAGATCTTTTGCGATAAATTTTCAGTTTGCTTATTTCTCAAACGTTCCTTCATTTTCAAAGACGAAGAAGCCTTACAAAAATGCTTTGTAATCTTTAAAAGCTACACCATTGATTCAAAGTCCACGGCAGTAGAAAATATTTGCCGATTTAAAAGCACCAAACCCAATCGATTTTATAAGTATTCAAACAAAAAAGATTTTATAATGCATTTGTATCACTTGTCATTTTTAAGTAAAAGGCTGAAAATTTTGGCGGGAAAGTTGTGGTAATACAAAATATTTGGAGAAGTATAATTTTAAATATTATTAAAAAATTCTCCAAATTTTTAAGATAGTCTTTGAATTGTATTAAAAATGAAAATTTGAAAAGTATGCAAGAGTTTCTATTTTTAAAAAAAGTTGAAAAGTAAAAGACTGTAAACTTCTACTTTCGTGATTACATCCGGAAATCAACGATCCCTTGCGTTCATAAAGCGGAATTGCAGGAGGTTGGGTGGGACCAAAGCATCAGACGAGTCTGGTTTTTCAAACGAAATTACGAACATAACTTACAACTCGAATTTCGGTCATATGATCTCCGAAATCCTAAGCCAAGAAAACCTTGCTCATATTACAGAATTTGTTTTTGCAAAGAAAGAAATTAAGTTCGTAGTATTTGCTAAGTGTTGTATTGCTTATTTTGAATAGTCATTTTATATGTGTATTAGTCTCGTCAATTTTATAAGAGATCTTGATTCCGCAACCGTGTTAATTACTTACCTGTGGCATACCTAACATTACCATAATATAAAAAATGAAAAACTTGTGAATTTTTAATTTAACGTGTCATTGTCTGACGTAATTAAACAATCTACAGTTATCTCTTTCTTTGTGTTTTTAGCGGAATCTTGGTCCGTCAAATGTGCTCCAGCGACTTGTAATGTACTTTGTTGGTTAAGTCCTACACTGGCCAACAAAACATGCGATGAGTGCACCTGCCCTAAAAGAAACACGAGGTTCGTAATTTCTCAATTCATTCCTGATTCATTTTAGTAATCAATGAGATTAGTAGGTAGGTAGACTCCTCGTAGATCTAATGCTAATGGAATCAAAATCAACTCCTCCAATAGCAGACTCCTCACTTTGGGGTACAGTTACTTTGGTCCTATGAATGGGGACCTTAATGTATTATCCTCTTATTAAGGGACACTGAAAAAACGGTAGCTTCCAAAATAAGACAGAGGTAGAGAAATAAACAACAAGTAATATATAAAAAATATTAAGTCAATTCCTATTTTAAATGGAAGAATAGAAAGTATTTTATTAGCGTTTTTAAATTTGAATAATATATATATATATATATATATATGTGTGTGTGTGTGTGTGTGTGTGTGTGTGTATGTATAAATAAATAAATATATATATAAATATAGGGGGAGAGAGTGAACTAATAGTAGGAATTCAAAAAAGACCATGATTGGTCTGCATAGTTGTAACAATGCAAACCCGTTTTGGCTAGTTTGGCTGAAAAACAGGTTTCGACGCGAACTTTTGTCTTTGTTTTAACACAGTTACATTGTTACAACAATAAAGACGTATCTAAGTTGGCGTCAAAAATAGGTAATTAATTTACTTAAATTTAATTAATGAATTAATATTTGAAAAATCTGTATTAACATCAAGTGTCATCCGCTACAAGTTTAAAAAAAATTATTTGAACTTGATTGGATGAATAGAAATTATTTTATTAACGACTGAAAATTTGAACAAGATAAATATATAAGCATATTGAGAGAGTGAGCTACTAGAAGGAATTGAAAAATAGGAACACTCTTCGTAATCTTTCGAGTCTTCAAATGGAAACTTATGTTCAGTATGGAGGGTACTACATGATTTATATATACATTAAACATTTTCAAGTGTTTTCTTTTGTTTTTTAGAAAAATCAAATATATTTACAACATATGAGCCAACGTAATTTTAAGTGTAAAATGTCAGAAAGAGAAATAATATAAAAAAAATTTTAAGTCAATTCCTACTCAGATCAACAAAGAAAAATTTATTTTAGCTACTTTTTATTAAATAGTTACAATTAATATAAATATGTATATACATAGGACAGAATCACAACATTAAGTGGTAATTAATTTTTACTAATTATCATCAAAGTATCGTATTGATATCCAAAACAATCGTGTCTATAAAATTTCAGTTCAATTGAGTGCTTTGCAACGTGAGAAAAAAAGCTTTTCAAGTTTTGACACAAGTCGCCAAAAGGGTCGCTAAGTCGCCAAAAATTATGCTAACATGGCTGTATTTGTAATTTTTTAAATAATTAGTTTTAATCAAAATTAATTTTTATTAATTATAATTAAAAAATTATTGTAATGCCATCCAAAATAATCATGTACATAAAATTAAGCTCAATTGAGCACTTTTAAATTTATTTTATTAATGATTGAAAATTCCGCCAAGATAAATAAATAGAGATCGTGGGCTAATAGTAGGAATTAAATAAAAACGCTAAATTTGGAAAACTTAGTTTATTCAGAGTTCGAAAAGAAAGCGTTTGGTCATTTTAAGTAGTTCAACATCAGCAGTGCGTGTGCCGTTGTTTTTGAGGCAAGAGTGGCGTTCATAACGTAATGACTTTTTGACGTAAAATTTCATTTTCAATTTTGAATAGATAACTAGTCTAATATTTTAAATAAGTCCAATTTTTTCCTTTTAGGGACATGAAAGAGATCAGGGAAAAAATTAAGGAAATGTTTGAGAAATTGTCACAAGCAATGAAGAGCAAGAAAAAGGATTGAAATTCCAGCGAAGGAAATGGTTGTTTCAAAGAAAGAGAAAATTGTTGTCCCTTTTGCACTGATGTATTCAAATGGAGTGTATGTTTTCACTTTGAAGAAATAAATAAATAAATATTATTAATTGAGTTAAAATGAATATTTTAAGAGAAAACTTTTCTTAATCCTATTCTTCCATTAGTTGACGAGCGACCGAATAAAGTGATGATTAAGCATAAAAAGAATTAAAATCAACCTCCGTCGGAAAAGTTTCAATCAATAGGGCAATTCCATGAGATGCTCACCATCCATTTCACCTGGTGGTAGAGAGAGCAACAAGAGGGATCCTTGCCTCCAATGCGATATCAATGCTTCTGCAGATAATCATTTCGAGTAAGTCAGCGAAAGCACGCAACTCCAAAACAAGGAGGCAGGGAACTGGGGACTTTTATTGAGTAAGACATTTCCCTTCTTCCCACAGCTGCATCACCATACAACGATGTACTATTAATTTTCAATTTACTGCAAATTATTCTTTCGATGTTACCTTGAAACAGCTCTTCAGTTATTTAAAAACAAAGATTTTAAATGCACAGTAAACATTCAATTTAATGAGTATTTAAATTCAAGGGAACAAATATGATTTTAATCTTACTTTAATTAAAATAAAATGTTAAAACTAAACAACTTTTTTGTGCGATAAGAAAATCACAATTTGGAATTTTAATTTGGAAAATGCATATGATATACTATATAATCATATCTGAGTTCTGGAATACTTAGAATTCAAAATTTAATTTCAATTTTAGCAAAACGCTTAGAGAAATTTAAGCATTGTCATCCTGATTTTCAATATTTTATGTGCTTGTTTTAGTTTCTGTATTCGTTAGCATTACTGACATTGTTGTAAAATGGTCGAAATAATTATAAGAGAAAGCTAAACTTCAACATTAGGCATTGATAATACTTAATTTTACTGGTGTATCTTTTATTTAAAAAGAACCAGAACTAGAGCAATTAATCTTCATTTTTTATATGAAGCGCAGAGTTTTACTTTGATTAAGTTGTTTTGTACAGGTAAATATGCTTTGATGAAGATTTTTCACTTAAAATTTAGACATATTTTGATAACCCTTTAAGACCTAGTTGGCACGATCATGCTGATTAGACATTCTTATCCCTTAAAAAACCCCAAATATTTTTTTTATATTTAAATATTACATTCTTCTGGCTATTAGCACTATACTGACCTCAAATGACACTGCAAAAAAAAAAATAATAATAAAATTTTTGCTATTCCCCTGGAACATGCAGTGTTCCAGAACGATATTTTGGGCTATATTTTAGAGATAAATGGCTGAATGTAAAAAAACAATTTATAATGCTTAATTTCAACACGCTTTTATTAGCTTCGCCTGTATGCAACGAAATATTTGAACTCGACTTTTACCTTCTTAGAAAGTCAGATTAATTCGAAGTTCTACAAATTTGTCAAGGAACGATGATAAAATGCAATTATTTAATAATTTTGTTCCATTGTCCTGATCAGGATCATCAGGATGAACGAGATCCCATTTCCAGATTTGGCAACTAATTCAATAACCCATTTCCAAATTTGGTGACTAAAAGTTTAAGTTACAGCACTAAAGGAAAAGCACTCTTGGTTAATACAAATACAACAAAAAATTAATTCATCAATTAGTAAATGACAGATTAAAAATTAAAAAAACACGCTTTTATTGTAGATCGAACTAAAAAAGGAAAAACAAACTATAGTTTTAAAAAAACTAAAAAGCACGCTTTTATAGTTAGTCGAACTAAAAAGTAAAAAAAAAATTCTTAATATAAGAATAAAATGACAACGAGAAAATTAACGCCATTGTGGTAAAAGCGTAGGGTGCTCGATATCAGTTATTAAAATTTTTTATTAGTTTTATTCCGAAATGCAGATTTAGTGTAAAAATGCAGTACTAAAGCCTCATGCTTTTACCACAATGACATTAATTTTCTCGTTAATCATTTTATACTTATACATAGAATTATTATTTACTTTTTAGTTCGATTCCCTATAAAAGTGTGTTTTTATATTTTAATCTATAGTTTATTTAATTTGCAAATGCTTTCTCATCTAAAACACTCACGCATTTTTTCTGGTAGCTAGAAAATTTTCAAATATTTAGAAAATCTGCAATACTTTTTCACTTGAAGAATTCATATTTATCCAGATTCCTTTTTGTCTTTAGATTAAAAAATGTTTTTTTCAAAACCCATGCTACTGAACACTATAAGAGCACAGTCTGGGACATTTTAAGAAAACGTAATAGTAAGCGTTTCGAGAGAGAGAGGCTCACGGACTTTTTTTAAAAAAATTCTTTAATAAGATCTAATGTGTTCCCAGTTCTAATTTTCCTCTAAATTTCTACTTTCATCTCATTCTAAATTGTAAGCTATTCCTATTACTAAATCAGGGTTGGTAAATGAGATTTAAACGAAGTGTATAAAAATTATGGTAAAAATCAAAATACAAATTTTTTTTCCTGTTTGTGTTTTGTACACGTATCCAAAAATACTTTTATTAGTATTAAATTTTATAATAATTAAAACGGAGATAAAATGAAATGTACATTCATAGACATAAAAGTTAGCGCACCAAGAAGGAGTCTTCAAAATGAAACGAAATTTAAAATACGTAATGATTATATACTTTGATATAAGTAAATGATTAAAAAATCCAAGAAAAAGAATTTTTTTTCAGAGAAAAAGGTAAAATAATGGAAGATTTAATACCCTGTTTAACTCCCTGTAGTGTGAATGCTCAAGGCGATACGATCTGTACGTTGAGGCATACGAGTTCTGTACGATGTCGAGATATTTCGTTCCCTATTTGCTGTAACCTTGCCTCTAGTTAATTCAAACTCGTGGGATGCTCAACTCGTCGTCCCAAATGATCACAGATATGCTCGATTGGAAACAAATCGGAGGGGGGGGAGGGGAAGGCCAAGGAAGGGTAGTAACAGTGCGAAGACAAACTTGTGATACCCTTGCCGTGTGAGGCTGAGCGAGCATTGTCTTGTTAAAAAACGGCTCCTGAGAGCCGTTGCATTAGTGGCAACACATGTGGTTGCCGGATGTCATGGACATACCGCTGAGCTGTCATGGTGCCGCGAATCAATAGTAGGGGTGACTGTGTATTGTGGGAAATGGCACCCCATGCCATCACACCAGCTGTGGGAGCAGTGTGTCGCTGTAAAGCAAAGGAAGGATTGAGACGTTCACCACAAGGTCTCCACACACGAACACGATTGTCATCAATGCTGAGATTGAAGCTGGATTCGTCGCTAAAGACAACCTGGTTCCATTCCCCTGCAGCCCAGTTTCCTCGTGCGTCGTGACACTCTAAACGGAGGCGTCGATGGGTGGGCGTCAAGGGCAGCACACGTAATGGGCACTGCGATACCAAATGTCCTTCAGCCAGGCGCCTTCGTATGGTTCGAGAAGACACCTGGGCTCCTAATGAAGGTGCTTGCTGCGCATGGAATGGCGGCCGATGAAGCAGTTAGCTGTACGCGTACATTTCTTACGATGTAGCGGTCCTCTCAACTACTGGTCTGTCGAAGGCATCCTGAGCTTAGTCTTCGTGTAAACGACATCTCCCGGATCCACTGGTCCCAACACCACCTCACAAGACAATCAGAGTGGCCTAATGGACGAGCTACTCCCCTAGCTGACCACCCATCTTCCATCATTCCGATTATTCTTCCCCCTCTCAAACTGCGATAGCTGCTCCTATTGTCTTCGAAAACGGCGTAATGTCATGTCTACCCCAACTCTTTTTTTGTAAATGATTCAGCACGCTCAAAAATCTGCGGGAATTTATTCGGTCATCTGGGTTCGAAGAAATCTTAATCCCGTATCTGGCAAAGGTCTCTTTTATGGCATGGCTGATTGTAGAGTTTTCATGTTAGGTAGTAGATCATTGCTGTTGGACAAGCGGCAAAATGCCAGTAGGCGGAGCTTCGAGCCCACCTCCTGATATTTTTTCCCGCACTTTCTGATCTCGGTTCTTGCTGCAACCCGATTGGCCACCGTAACTCCACCCACTTAATGGACGATTGGAATAATGATTTTCTAGCTCTTAAAAGAGCTTTTTATTTTCATTTTATTAACTTTTAAATGTTTTTCACCCATTAAATTTTTATATGTTCTAGATCTACTCATATTTAATTTTCATTTAACTTAATACTTTTCTAAAAAGGGCAATGGTATAATTCTGTACAGTCATCAAAAATTCCAGGATAGGAGATTAGAGTCCGACAGGACTAAGTGCTCCAACAGTCACCCCAACGAACAGGGATCTTGACATCTCGAAAAGTTTACAGTGAGGAATCTGAGTGGAAGAGCGAGTCTTCCTATTGGCTGATGAAAAGTGAGGATAATGGCTCAGGAAAATGGCTGCCCATGTGGGGGGGGGTGAGTGTGAGTGGTGTAGTGACGGATGTTCATAGGGTCGAAAAATTAAGAGGTCGAAAAAAAAGACGGTTGGGTGGGATACGAGGCGGCCACCCTCCCTCACATTGACCACTTCCGGTGTTGCTGCAGTTAAAACTTAAGTACGGCGAGCGCTTAGTGCGCCCGGACATGAGAGGAGATGGAGAAATTTTAAAATAATGCTAGGCAAACATGACAATAAATTTAAAGAGTGATATAAATAGATGAAAAGGAATAAATTAAGTGCTAGGGAGGATTATACGAGTCCAGGAGAATACTCCTGGGTCGTTTCCTCTTAATTCTTGTGGTATAGTTTTCTAAATTTTGCATATTAACATTATCAGAACTATTTAGTGAATTAAAGAAGTTTTTAGCTAAACTTTGGATGTGCGATTTAAATGAAGGAATTTTAATAGCATTGCGAATTTCATCGTTTCTTATGTACCTACAGGCACCGACGATCATTCTAATTAAAGTATTCTGAGCAACATCCAAGATATTAATATTTGTCTTAGCAGCATAACCCCATACAGAACATCCGTAAGAGAGGATTGGACACACACAGAACGGCTGTGTAGAGAAGCACTTTACAATTTAAATCAAGGTGAGAATTCCGGTTTAATAGGAACTTTAAAAATTACTTTCCGGAATTTATCGCGCGCGTAAGTGATGTGTTTTTTCCAAGTGAGTTTATTATCAAAAATGAATCCAAGATATTTGGTTTCCTGAGACCATGGAATAATTTGATTATACATTGTGGGTGGTGGTGGTAGTGTTCTTTTGTATGTGAAAGCAACCGCAGAAGATTTTTCAACATTAATTTTGATCTTCCATTTATCGAAAAAATTTTCTAGCAATGCTGGGTGTTTATTGAGAGTGAGAGTAACTGTTTTGGATGTTCGGAAGCATGCTGAGATTGCGGTATCATCCGCGTACATATTAATATTTGTGAGTGAGTATGATGGAATGTCGTTTAAGTATAAATTAAAAAGAATTGGTCCAAGTAAACTATCTTGGACCACTCCAGCATATGTGTGTTTAGAATCTGAATGTGTGTCGTTAACCCGTACTGTAAAAGTTCTGTTAGTAATATTTGAGTGAGTGAAGGTGGGAAGTTATAAGAGATAAGCTTGAACGTGAGGCCGTTTATCCAGACCCTATCAAAAGCTTTCTGGATATCTAGAAAAACGGCCCCTGTCGTTTTGTGCTTTTCGAATCCTGCTGCGATAGTTTCGGTGAGTTTAAGGAGAGGGTGAACGGTGGACAGGTTTTTAGTAAATCCGTATTGGTTAGGGTTTATAATATTATTGGTTGACGTGAAATTTTTGAGTCTGGAAAGGATAATGTATTCCGTAATTTTGCTTGAAGTTGATAATAAAGAAATGGGATGGTATGAATCACAGCAAATTTTGCATTTTTACCTGGTTTTAGAATCGGAAAAATTACTGCTTCCTTCCAGACAGAAGGGAAGGGAAATAATTATATTTTAATATTTTATTTATGAGAATTGTTAACATAAATATGGCTTTGATAGGAAAGTTTTTAATCATGCGATTAGTAATTCCGTCTTTACCGGGTGCTTTTTTAGAGCTAGATTTTTCAATGTAATTAATAATTTCGTCCGGCAGGACGGGGTCGAGGTAGGTAGTAGGGTTAGTGGAGATGAAAGTATTTACAGTACTGTTAATATGGTTGTCCGTGTCGGTGTCTCTGTTATGATAAGTGTTTTCCGTAAAATTATCTTTAAGGGTGTCAGCGAGTAGATTTGCTTTTTGTGTGCAGTTCTTCTGTCACATTCGAGTGGAGGGATAGCTTGGCATTTGTTTTTAAAAAGTTTTTGAGTGTGCCAGAGGCTGTTATCTTGTGTGTTGAGTGCAGATAAGCGTTGATTCCATGAGTCAATGGAGTATTGTTTAAGTGTATTTTTAACAAGTTGTTGTGCGCGATTGAGTTCTGTCTTGGGCGCTGGACTTAAAAGTTCTGTGGTATTGTTTGCGAAGTGTCTGTTTCTGTGTTGAATAAGCTGGTGAATGGGAGGCGGAGTATAGCTGCGGTGCTGATTTCCTATTGGACGGGAGGCGTGGCTGTGCGTGGTGAGAATTGCACTTGTGAAATTTTTGATTTTATTGTCAATGTCTGAGGAATTTTGGATATTATTTGGATGATAATCAAAAAGCGATAAATTTTTATTTAAATTGTTTGTGTATTCTGACCAACACGTGAAAATATCTCTGGGATTTTTAGAGTAAATTGGTGTCTTAAGTTTAAAGTTAAGGTAGACTGTGGATTGTGATCAGAAGAAAGGTCGGGTGTTGTGAAAATGTCAAATGGATAGTAAAATTTTCGAATGATAGCAATGTCAATGGTGTTTGCGGTGACGTGTCCAAATCTCGTAGGAGAATTCGGGTAGGCAATATTTAAGTTTAATAAATTTGTAAAATCTAGAAGTTTATTACTCTAGTGGAGTTGTGTGTACAGTTCCATGCGCTGTGCCTTGCGTTTAGATCTCTGAAAATGATGCAGTCACTACTTGTTTGTATAAGATTTTCTAGGTCTATTGTAAATATATTCGTATCGGAGTTAGGTGGAATGTAGCAGGAAACTATAGATATTGGATTGTAGTTTGGTAAATTAATGATGACAATTGTAGCTTCAATGGCTTGTAGGGGGTGTGTGGAAAGATGATAGTGTTTAATGTTGTTTTTGATTAAAATGAGGGTGCCTCCCGTCGCGCGGTCTTCCGTAATTCTGTCATTACGGAAACAACGATAGTTTGCAATGTTAAAAGAGTGGGAAGGTCTCAGGTGAGTTTCTTGTATAAGCATAATATCAGGAGAGTGCTTCTCTATGAAGATTCGGAGTTCAATTCTTTTTTTCAACAATCCGTTTGCGTTCCAAGAACACAAACTGAGGCCAATGGGTGACGATCTAGACATAATTGGTGTTACAGGCTGCCTCTATTAGGCCATACATCTGATTTGGGTTGCCTTGAGCGGCTGATATTTGATTTAAATTTTGACCGATCCCAGTTGCTCCGTTAAAGGCTTGGGATACTTTCGTAAGTGCATAAATTGCGAGTTGTAATGTTTGCTGAATGTTTGCGTTGCTTTGATTCAGCGGGTAATTTTGAATAGGGACAGGGGTGATAGGAGGTAAATTTATGGCCCCAGTTTGCCGTGAATTCCCAGCAAGGTGGTTGTAGTGTGGTGCCATCTGCTATTGGTTTTTGTAATTATTTGTGTTTTGTTTCGTGTTAGTTACTTGAGCGTATGTAGTGTTGGGTCGTACAATACTGTTGAAAATGTTTGTGAAGGTGTTTTTGTTTTTATGTGTAGTAGCGCCTTTAGGGATTTTGGAAAGCAGGGACAGCCTTGCCAGTTTGCCAAATGGTCGTAAATTTGACAGTTGATGCAATATAATTGCTCAAGTTTCTGTTTGATGGGACAGTCTCTGGTAATACGTGATTCACCATATTTTAAGCAACGTGGTGTTATGTAACAGTTTTCGGAGGTATGGTTGAAGTTGTTACAGGTAAAACATTGAGTAATACCTCTACCTTCATATGGTTCCACTCTGATACCGAGGTATCCGAGAGTTTTGAGGTCGAAAATTTTGAGATTTGTAATGTTCCTAGGGAGTGATATCATGTAAACTGGGGAGGGGGTTTTAGGTTTTTCTGCTAATTAATTGGACGACGCGTTCAGGTACAAAACCTTGTTCTTCAAGATCCGATTTTATTTCGTCAACATATGTAGATTTGGACAGACCTTTGATTACTACTTTAATTGGTCTGTCATTTTTTGGTTTAATGACGTAAAATTGGTAATGTAGCTGCTTGATGGTTTCCTTAAGTGAGTGGTATTCCTCATGGTTATTCGTGTATAATTTTAGAAATTCACCAGTAGTTTTGGTGAGAAGATTAGGGTAAATCATTGTTAAAGCTTTTAATTGTTCGCTGTAGTGTTTAGTGATGAAAAGCATGACAGGGGGTGGCAGTGGCACCTTGGGTGTGTTATTTTGCGTGGACGAGGGTGTCACTCTAGATTGAAATCCTTGTGTAGATGTGTTGGTGAGTCTGGGGTTTTGTGACGAGGGTGTCACTCCAGTTTGAGTGGTGTTCATGTTTGTGGCAGTAGAGGACGAGGTTGTCACTCCAGCTTGTGCATTTTGTTGAGCTGTTGTTTGTTGTAAAGTGGGAAGTGCTGGGAATTCACTTAAATTTACTGTAGTAGGCAAGGAGAATCGATTTTTCAAGTTAATTCGGAAGCTTGGGTTTTCAAGTAAGACACATTTTGCTGTTTGTCTCGGAGAGATAAACCCTTCATTATTACGTTTGTGTGTGTGTAGAAGAGCTAGGTGGAAATTTACTTGGTGAGTTAGCGTGTGAAGTGTGCAGCCTATGGTGGTGCAACGTGGAGAGAGCCAAAATCACTCACCCTATTGTCAAGTAGAGCAGCAGAAATCTCTTCGTATTCTTTCTGGATTTTTACGTAGAGTGCATTGGTAGGATCATGATTAGCGTCATTTTCAAGTGACGTCAGTATCTGCTTGTATCCGTCTCGTGTGGTGGTGAAATGTTTGATGTTAGCAGTTGTCCATACAAACCGTTGGCAGGGTGTTTCTTCGGTCATGACGTCACTGTTGGGTGTAGTTGGTCGAGAGAGCGGCGGGGACAAATCCATTTCGTCTAAAATAATTGCCATTTTCGTTCCGGGTCGGTTTGGGGGAGAATCGAACGTAGAGAGTCAAGAAAGCTGACTACAAATCCTTTCAGCCCTAAAAAGGGCTCTTTGTAAGTCGGTTTGTGCTCCTTTAGTGACTGAGTGCGGAGCTCGTGTGGAGCCCATGCGGAGTGCGACCTTTCAGTTCAAAGTCTCAATCGGCTAATCAAAACATCTGCTGAGCACACTCAAAAAGGCGTTGAATAGGTGTTTTCTTTTGGGCATCCGGACCGTAACACAGTCCTCAATCCCATGTCTTGATAAAACTTGGATGTGGGGCTTGACGAAAGTGGGTTTTTTCATTCTGCTGAGTGACATGGCGGCAATTGGTTGGACGATGGAATCAGGGAGGTTGCACACTAAAAAAAATGGCTTTGGTTACCTGTTTTATACTCCACGGAGAACGACGTTAAACGCCCTCTAAAGGCTATACGTAATGCGCAATCACGCTGCATTTCTAATTATTTGCATCTTTCCCCGACTTGTACCTTCATACCAAGTTTCGTTACGATCCCACAATTATTTCTTGGTGCGCTAATTTTTTTGTCCATGAGTGTATATTAAATGTAAAAATGTCACAAATGTAATTAATTTTTATAATATGATACTTATATATTTGAAGTAAAATATTCTTATGATTTGTTAAGAAATTTGTGTCGTGCTAATTTCAAGAATTTTGATACCTGAATGGAATGTTGTTGATTGCAAGGTACATGCCTCTGAGCCATTCTCTCTGTGTGTGTGACTATCTGTTTCTAGTCTTCAGCAGTAAGCAATTCGATACCGTAAAAACACTCACGGGATAAAGTGGATATTAAATGGTTTTACAATATGAATCCAATTTTTTTAAGTGTAATGAAATCATCTTTCATTCTATTCCCCTTTCTAGTCTTGAGTTTTCAATACGGGAATCCGACTTGATCTCTTTTGACACTGAATAACATTCCAGTTATTCAATGCGTTTTCATATATTTACAAATTTTTGAATCAAAATGAATAACATTGCAGATTCACAGGTTCCATTCTTACATATCCACATAATCTATTTCCAAACATTTAATAAGGGTCTTAACCAAATTCTTTGCATCGCGAATACGTACGGATCATTCAATAATTTTTCAATTCTTTTGAATTTCTTAAATTTGTTTGAAAACTATTCTTTAATGTAATAGATACTTTTTGAAATCTCATTGTTGAAATTCCCATTATTTTACTTGAAAAGTCTCGATTCATCCAAAAACATGTTTTAAAATTTGAAAAATTGCAAAGTTTGAAGATTTAATATCTTTACCAAAAATTTATATAATGTGAATTCAGATCCCATTACCAGTTTAAACACGACCTCAATTGTTTCCCCCAATATTGTAATTTTTTTATTAAGATGATTTAAATTAGACTTAATTATCATTTAAAGTGAAGGGATTATAAATATTGTTTAAGCATTCCCTTAATAAAAAAATGTTAAAAATTGGTGATTTTTTACGTCATGCACAACCTCACTATTTGAACCTTTAACATAGAAAATGTGTGAGGTATATTACATCTATATTCGACGCCACTGAAGATCTTAGTTTTCAAATTTTATGCTCATTTCAACAAAAATCTTATAGAAAACTAAGCGCGGACATCCAAACACTCAATATTGCATCATGTGATCACTCTATAACCTTTCTTTACTTATAAATTTTTTCGACATAGTTATATAAAATGGTAGAAATAATTATAAGGGCAAGTTAAACAGCAATATTAGGCATTAGTAGTAATAAAATTTAGCGCTGTATCTCTTTCATTTATAAACAATCACACAATTGCAAATTAAAATTCCCTTTCCATATCAAAGGCAAAGTTTTGTCCAATAAATCTGACTTTGTTGTCTCTTATCCTTCATTGTGTTTCGTTTTGGATGGGCATCAAGTTTCCACAGATATCTTTTGATTAAAAATGAAAGATCTAATGTATCGATTTAATTATCCTTCATTGTGTTTCATTTTGGATGGGAATCAAGTTTCCACAGATATCATTTGATTAAAAAGATAAGATCTAATGTGTGTATCGATTTAACCGATTGCTGAAATGCGGTTTTTTATATTATACCTATCGCGTGAACTTTTTGTCATTAGCTGTAATTGCGTTTATTTAATGTGCCATTATTCAATTAATAGGAAAACAAACTGTTATATCAAATTCTTACTTGTTTTATTGGGGAGGTATAAAAGGGGTAAAATTTTTCTCAATTGGCTAAATTTAATTGAAAATACCTGCGTTTTTTACCGGGAAATATTTAGAAACAAAAACACTTTTAGTAGTGGATCACATCGAAGAACATTTCGATCATATATTTTAATTTATTGGTTATATTTAAAAAGTGCTAGTGCCTTGTATTCTCCAAATATAACTATCTAAAAAAAGAGTTGTTGTTTAATAGTCTGTTAATGTCCCTTGCTAAAAAAATAATAATTTCCCAAGATGACTCTATACATAAATTTAGAAACATTGAAAATTAAGCACCAAGAAGGGAGCTTCGAATTGAAATGAAATTTGATAAACATGATAATACGAATAAGAGATTTGCTTGGTGCAAACATCAAAACAAAATTAAACAAATACCGTGAGTCCAATTAGACAAATACAGTGCATCTTCAATAGCACCTTCTGTTTTTTAAGCATGTCATAGCACGGTTCCCCATTGAAATGATTAGACGTCCAATATTTTTCTGATGCAGACTGGCCCACAAATCTTGAATAGGCACCTCCAAATCATATACAGAGTGACATGGATGTATCTGATGTTTCACTTGTTCTCCCAAATGTCCTATAAGGGACAAGTCCGGGGAAAAGGTGCACCTTAGAATTATCTGCACATGAGTAGAGAGAGATACGGTTCTCAAACTGTATGCAGACGAGTATTATCTTACTTAAAAACTTACTTAAAAATATACATATCAGAAAAATTACGTCAAACATTTACTTGATAAGCAGGATAGGTCTCAAGTTTATGGCATAAATTTGAAGAAGATGCATTTAATTTAGATATATTTTCCCTATATATTGAGTTAAATCTGAATGCATATAGTTTTAACGATGCCGTCAGTAACAATAATTTTGAAGAAAGATTGAATTCATAAGAAATCGATCCACTGCAGCAATTGTTAAAAGATTTGTAACGAACTTTTTAAATGTCTCGAAAAAATATTCAGTATGATATGTAGCTCGTTAGTGCCAATACCGTAATATCAAGTCTACACAGATCTTCTCAACGGTAGAGAGAAATATTATAAACAGAGGCTAAATGATTACAAAGATGATTGAAGCTCTGGAATCGTACTATACCAGCCCAATGATTTTAGTTGAAGCAATAGGAAGAGATCCATGGTCATGCGTTGATTGTAAATATTTAAATGTTATTACAAGAACTATATATGTGGGAATTGATCTCTTAATTCCCCACCAGAAGACAGCACCTTCGTTCCTGATACATCTGCTGCCGCAGATCGCAAAGCAGGGGAGAGTTAGACCGGAAACTCTTACGAAGGACAGTCATCTGACCGAAGCTCTCGAAGAGAAGAAAACAAAGAACTTCCAATTTCTTGATCGCGAATAGGCGTCCAGATCTTTTTAAAATATATATGAGGGCTGTTTGTGTATTGATTGACTCTCCAACTATTAAAAAATGCACCCATATGTAGACAATTCATGAGCCTGCTCATATCTCATCAGTCCTCAAAATAAACGGATATTCTCTTATTAAAGAAACGTGTTTGAGTAAGCCAACCCAGCCCACGTAACATATATTATCTTCCTCCGTATTTAAGAGGGGTGATCAGAAAAAAGGTTACAAGTCGGATAAAGAAATATTTTTTAACAATAGACAGAAAATATAAAAGAGAATTAAGATGTCTACGTGTCTATCACATTAATAATCACCGAGTCTATTTAGACATTTATCAGAACGTAAAATCAACTTGTTTAATCCGTCTTGGTAGAAATCAGATCCTTGTCCATTGAGCCAGGTCTCGGCAGATATTTTCACAGCACTGTCTTGGAATATCGCAGCACGTCAGAAACGATATGCTATACGCTACCACATAGCTCAGTCCCAGTTCTGACGAGATTTCACTCAGAGTTTACCCGTTGATCATTTTGAATATTTCTTCAATTTGTGCCGTTGAAGAACTTGACCGGCTGTTCTCTGCCATATTGCATTTTTTGACATCCTGTCAACCTGATTGAAAAGAGTGGCACCATTTCGCTACATGTTGTCTGTCCATTGCTTCTTCACCATAAACTTCTCCGATTTGATTGTGAATGTTAAATGCTGACACAATCTTTTGTCCATAAAAATTAAATCCCGGCTCCCACTTCTAAATGAGATCAATTTTCCAAGCGCCTTGCCATTTCAATCTCTCTGAACCGTCTGACAACTTTTACTATCTACCTGCAAACCAGCTGTACGACAAGTAGCGTCATTTTTCTCCACTCTGGGGAAACAAAATTTCTCCACAGTATGTAGTTTTCAAATGCTGCGGCTTGTAACTTTTTTTCTGATCATCCCTCATAGAAGACAGAGTAGAGACCACACCTAGAGCAAATTGCATAATTGTCTTAGATTTGTCGAAGGGTTATTGACAAAACCTGTTAAGTCCTAAAATCTAAAGACTTGCAGATTTTGTAACATAACTTTCGATACATACCTACGCTTATGATTTGCTTTCAATCCAAATGATGCACCTTTCGTTTTCTCCGAAGTGATCGCTAAAATCTTCAAAGATTGTGAAGTATTCCTCACTCAGACGATATTGCTGAGTTCTCCGATACTTTTAAAGCTTACTTGCCCCACTTGCACACCTTCTGAAAGGGATTGGAGAAGCTAACTTACCATAAAACCATTGGAGTGTAAATGTGTTCAAGATCACGTTTTGTTTTTGAGGTCATGTTGTTAGACAAGGTGTCAGAAAGTCCTCAGTCATTAAGATATAAAACATTATGGATTACCTTATCCCTAACACCAAAACCGATACTTGACCCTTCTTGGGAATATATGGGTACTACAGTAGGTATATATATATTTCCTCTATAATTTTGTTCTTCATTTTTACTACGCTATTTCTTGTTATGTTCTTTATCTATTATTTCTTGTTTTTGATATATAATACATATTTCTTTTACATATATATATATATACATCCCAAATTACTCAGTCACTACTGCTCACTACTACAAAGTTTGACAATTTTTTAACTACTACAAAGTTTATTATTTTCCGTTCGCTAGAACAAAAACAACAAGCGTTTTAGTAAAAGCAGAGGTCATTACTTTAAGCAAGATGTCTTACTTTAAAATGCGTTTTACTCGAAATGTGTGTGTGTTCTTTTGAAAATGCTCAAATGGGGACTGCGATGGCTCAAAAGTTTTTTTAAATAATTAACTGAAATTATTTGTGTATCATCTGTATAATAGTAGAAGTGTTTTAACCATCAGCTTTATCAATCACTGTTTTATTACAAAATTTACAGTCCCTTATGTGAATATAATCACGGTTTTTTTAAAGCAATTTCATATAATAACTAAGATAAAGTGCTCTAGTTTTAGTAAAAACTAGAATATCTCTTATTCTGAAGGTTATTTCAAAAATGAATGATATAGCAAAACACATCAAAATTGAAAAAATGAAAATTAGCTCATAAATTTTTGTTACAAAATGGGCCGCATTTATGTTATTTTTGTAAAATCTTTATCCATTTTTTCCCATTTTAGTAATAATAATTTCTTCTTCTCTTCTTAATTTTAGCATATTTTTTCTTAAAATGTGCTAAAAAAATCTAAAAAACCACAAAAAAAAATCCACATTTCAATGTTAAAAGCTTCAATGTTTAAATGTTTCAATGTTAATGTTTAAAGAAAAGTTGTCGCAAATAGTCGGATACCTTAAATGTAAGACAAAAAAGACATATTTTGTGGACATAAGTCTTGTCAGAATGCTTTTCAAACTTTGTTAGTAAAACAATTCTTTTTCCTTTCTCTGGATTTTAACCGAGAATTCATTGTATAGATAAATGCTTCGAACATTAGAATCAGAGTCGTTCTTTCTTAATATAATAGCAACGTAGAAGAAATTCCTACATTCTACTTGAGTAAAAAATTCATTGAGAGTGAAAAACAATATCGAACTATAGGAAAGGGCAAAAATTGCTCCAGAATCCTATTTACTCCAAAGAAATTACATTACACCAACGTGGTAAGCGCTTAACCGTACAGACTGACCACAATCCATTGATTTGGCAGCAGATAAATACTCATTAACACTTAACGCATTGTGTGTGTGAGCTCTAGATATATATACTCTACAATCTTTTTACTTTGCTCTAATCTATTGCTCGGGCAAAGAAAATAAAATTTCACCTAGCTTAAGCGGATCAATAATACTAGTTAAACTGGAAGAGAAAAAGTTTTGAATCATTAAGTAAATATGGCTTACAAAATAATACCTTATTTTTAGTACAGAGTGTTTTTTTCCAGGTATAGAAGTTTAAGTTGGCATTACTTTTTCCAAGATGGCGAACGATTTAACAGCTGTCAAGTGATTTTTTCTCAGTTTGGTTTGGCAATTCATCATGAATAGACTCACGCCTGAACAACGCTTTCAAATTGTGCAATTTTATTTCGAAAATAATGGTCGATTTTCATAAGCGAATTTTGTTTAGCTATGAAGCGCACTTCTGGTTGAATGGCTACGTCAACAAACAAAACTGCCGCATTTGGAGTGAAGCTAATACACAAGTGTATGTCGAAACACCGTTACATCCAGAAAAACTGACTGTTTGGTGCGCTTTATGGGCTGGTGGAATCATTGGTCCGTACTTCTTCAAAAACGATGAAGGCCACAACGTTACAGTCAATGGTGATCGGTATAGAGCCATGATTACTAATTTTTTCATTCTTGAATTGAACAATCATGATGTCCAGGAGCTGTGGTTCCAACAAGACGGCACACCATGTCACACAGCTCGTGCCACAATCGATTTATTGAAAGACACAAAAGGCCCCAAACGCTTGACCATTTGGAAGACAACATTCGCCGTGTTATTGCCGATATACGGCCACAAATGTTGGAAAAAGTCATCGAAAATTGGACGTCCAGATTGGACTACATCCGAGCCAGCCGTGGCAGTCCTATGCGAGAAATCCTATTTAAAATGTAATGCCACAAGATTATCTTTCGAATAAAAAAAATTCATGTCAATCGAATAATACATCGTCGTGTTATTGCAATTTAAAGTTCTATACCTCTAAAAAAACACCCTATATTTTAGTAGTTTGTGTATTGCAATCCTTCGATCGTGGGTGTGAGAGGGTTCGAGTAAGAATCAGACACACATTTCCCATGTTAAACTATTTTATTTTTCTCTTTTCACTTTTTGGACTTTATAAGAATACTGAGAATGCACTCAAGTAACTAAACCCGAAGAGCAATCAAAATTATTAATCTAACTGTGTAATATAAATAAGTGCTCTTATCTCTTCGCCTGAGTGCTCTTGCTTCAACTTTCCTTTTCGAATTAACAATACGAAGTGCGACCAACGGTATAGCTCACACTATGCTTTCTTCTTAATCTAAATTTTCAACCACCATCCCTCCTATTCCACGATTAGCACTTAAATAGAAGCTTGCGGCCGCGGTAGCCGAGTGGTATAGGTATCGGATCGCAGCTTGGCTTGTCACGAGTTCGAGCCCAGTACCACTAAAGACCCACTGTGTAGGGCAGCGATGCACATGAAATCTGTCGAGAGCTGAAACGTCCTCCCGTTGGTGTGGTGTGATAGTTAAGAGGGGGTGCCAGCTCAGGTGTCGTCCATGTTACTTGGCCATGGTTCAAAATTACGTGGTCCGTCGCGAAAAGCCCACGTGTTGCTGAACAGTGCGACGTTAATATTCAATCAATCAATCAATAAATATAAGTTTGCATTTACATAAAATTACTAATCTCTACGGAAAGCGATTTTCGACTGAAATACCAGTTAAAAAGAGTATTTTAACCAAGAAGATTAGTGGAAGTCCGAATAGAACCTGTAACCCCCCTCCATTAGAGAAAACGTGATTTATAAATAAATATATAAATAACAGTTTTATATATATGTACTTCTAATATCAATATAAATCAAAATAACAGAACTCCGTCACAATAGTTGTGCTGGTAGACTACAAAATAATGTTCCTTTAAAAGCTGAATACTTTTAGTTAACAAAGCGCTGGTCATGAATTCATCAGTATTTCATGTATTTACACTTTCCAACGATAGGCTGCAAAAATTCTCCCCAGCCCCACGTGGACGTTACTGTTTCTCTTTCTATGCTGTTTCCCAGTTGGGGGCTCGAACGGACCTTTCTCTCTCCAAGGAATTCGAGGTGAATGATCGAAAAATTGCATCAGTGAGGTCAGCTAAAATTTATATCGGAGGTCGAAATACACAGTCAATTCAAAACTAGCAGCCTCAGATTATTTCGGTCTCTTCTCGTTCCCCTTAAAATAGAAAGTATGGAAATTTTATGATTTCTCGGGAACCAGGGAAAGAAACCACAGTTATAAAAAGCTGATATAGAGAAAGAAGTACCTATTGTTAAGGTAAACAAATTAAAAATTATCCAGTTATGCGCTTTTTTAAAATCATGGTTCTGAACGTAGTCGGATACCTTAAAGTAGGAACTATTTCCAATTACATTGAACGATCTTTTTCTACATTCTATCTCTTGTTTATGAAATATTCTTAGTCCAGTTGCATTTTTTTAAGGCAAATCTCTTTCTTTATAAAATTAAAACGTTAACTTTTGTGGTTGTAATTTAAGAAGAAATATGCACTGAAATGGCGTTCAACGAGTAAAATCTTAAGACGAAACAATACAAAGGTGACGACACACTAGTGCGTATTCTTAAGCATTTTTTCCTTCTTAACACTAAAGGAAAATCGCTTGACACGAAAATATTTCCTTTCTGGGAGAGGAAGAATATTAAAACTGAGACGATTCTTTATAAAATGTTTAAGGAAATTTCTGTTTTATTGGACTGTCCTGTTGTATCATCATAAAAATTGGCAGCAGTAGATGATGATAATCTGCTTATAGCCTCAATTATATATATATGTATAAGGATAGTTAAATTAGATTTAAAATTAAATTCCTTATATATTGCACTTAACTTTTATTTTTCATTACATCTCTTCAAGTTTTAAACTAATCACCCAATTATTTCTCCGAAACATATGGCATCCTAACCACCAAACATTTTTGATCCCAGATCATTATATTTAATAGCTGTATATGTCAGCATTAGCTTTCAAGTACATATCATAAAAAACGCGATACTTCACAGCTGGCGTAAGTGGTAAAACACTTAGATTTTATTGTGGTGTTATTTTTCTCTTTCCTCTTAGCATCATGTGATGTCTATAGTACATTGAATAAAGTTCCTGCTTAAAATTAAGTCTGATTCTGGCTCCTCAAAATAAATGTCAACTAATCGATTATACATGAAAAGTATTGCAAACATTTTAAATTTTTAATAAAATTGTGCAAATTTGAATACTTTCATATTTTGCATTTGAGCCGCATTTTAAAGTCTTTTGGGGGAACTTAAGACAAACATGGTTTAAAGCAGCGGTCGCCAAAATTTTTGACTTCACGGACCAGTAAATTCATAATTTACATCCGGCGGACCATTGATAAGAATTTTTATGTGTTAAATATATCTATAAAAAAATTTGTCATCTAAGAACACATAGAATGTATCTAGTTGATGAAATGTAATCAAATTATGAAAGCTTTATTAATAAACCGCAATAAAATAAATAAAAATTGTAAAAACAAAACAATTAAAAAATGATATAAATATATCAAGCTATCAGCATTATACATTCCTATGAAATGGCATTTTTCTATGAAGTAGCATTTTTATAACTTTTCACGTATTTTAATGAATTGAATTATGTTTCAATTCATCTTAAAACATAATTTAACCTGATGACTAGATACACTCCACATTTCTCTGGAGAGCAGCACTTTGGTGACCTCAGGATTAAAGTGTGTGTGTTAGGAGGAGGAGGGACTTTAAATCCTACATAACAAAAAAATCTTAATTTAATTTTAAATGTTTCAAGTTAACAAATAAATCCATTTTGAAAGAAAGAATCTGATGCATGAAATGTTAAAACTATATTAAAAAGTTTCTACAACAAACTATAACCACCATAAAAATGCTTGATTGATAATTTGAGTACTTGAAGCACATGCAAAAGAACTTTGAAGTTTCTTCCTTTTGTACGACTTTGTTCAAACGTATTTATATTTTTTACGGATTCGATTTTTTATTTAAAAATATATCCTTATCATATCACAGAATGTTACTTGGCTTGTTCTTAACTTATTTTCATCTATACAAAAGTTTAACCATTTTATTCTTTTATGGATTCTGATCATAAATTGAGTTTTCAAAGGTGTTTTTCTACTTTGATTCAACTTCTTATGCATACGAACACAACTTAATTTCAAATTAGAGTTCCGAAAGAAAACAAAAGACTAAAACTTTCAAGAAAGTCAAAGAACAATGTGCTCTAATCTAGGAGATATGACAACGCATCTGGATAGAAAGAAACTTTTAGTCAAACTTTTTGACAAGGCGCAGCTAGTTCTGTTGTAGTTTATGAAAGATGAAAACTGCATTGATACGCCACGCCTTTATATTAATCACTAATTTAGTATAAAAGAGAGGCAGTACTGGGAAGAAACTAATTTTTTCTACAGCAAAAATAATCAGGTAAAATTTTCAAAATTTCATTGGTTTCTAACGTTACATTTGCTATGTTTTGAGCTAGTATTCTCTTCATATTGTATTTTACTTGTAATATAATTTTCATTCTTTGATTCATATTTTTTAGAAATTCCGAATTTGGTTTACATTCCTATAAAATAAATAAAAATATTTGGTATCATATAATATTAATGAAAGATATTGCCTAGAAATATTTGATTGAATGTATAAATTTATTTTAAAACCGAGCAAGCTATGTCACCTTATGTCGAAAAAATGAGGTATTTAAAATGTTTCGAAATCTTTAATAAATATAAATGATACATTCAAAGCATTAATTGAAATGCCACTTCATTTTGTACATTAGAAATTGATTTATGATTTTAGTTTCATATATATATATATACACACATATACATATATATTGCTCTATTTTTCAATTAAAAATATCTCTACTCGTTACATTCTCTTGAGTGAATAAAATTCTAATTATTTTACAGAATTAGACTTGTGCTATACGATATTACAAAAAGTTATGTTGGAAAATTTGAGCAATATTATAATTGAGGTTAATGGGAAATATTCCTCAATAATATTATTATTTTTACCACGAGCACATGAATAACGGTAAAAGAGAAAGGTGACTTTCGACATAAGTGTTTAAATACAAAGAAGTGACAATAGAAAAATTAAACTAATCCGAAATCTAATATAGTAACCGAAAGGAAAAAATCTAAAATTGTTTTACAAATATACATTAATATTGTTTCTTCTTTTACATTCTTGTGCCTAATGATGATCGCAAATCTTGCAAATGCGCTTTTTCCTCTTTTCCTACTTTTTATTGGATGCTGTAGTTGATAGTGTGTGACAAAAGAAAAGAAGAAAAACCTTTGCCATTGATATCTAAATTCCTGGTGGGAAATTGTAAAGAATTTGACGTCGATTTTGGAGAGAAGAGATCATTTTAGATTTCTTATTCCCATCATAACATCTAGTTCAAAAAAAGTTTCTCAAATTAATATCAGCTATAATCTCATTTCGTAATGTAATCCAAGCTCTTAAATTAATGATCTCGTTTATTTGCAAGAAAAATGAAAGTCCTGCATATTTTCTTATTCACTCTCATTCTTGCTGGAGTATTGTGTAAGTAAACATTTTTAATCAGGTACGAGAAATATTTTAGGTATTTATTATATTTTAATAAAGTATGTTTTAGTTGAGACAATTTCAATACATTGGTCTTTATATGAAGATAGAGGCGTATGTTTCAATAGGAGAAAATATGTTATGCTGTTAATTTTAATCGTTTAAAAATTATTCTCCAATCTCAATTTTTTATTAACTCTCTCTTTGAAAGCCACGACAAAAAAAAAGGATCATGCCTTCCAGATTCTTTTAAATCATTGATTCTTTTAGTTTGCATCCAGAAATCTTTTAACAGTCTTAGCAAATGGTACTCGATTAGGATACTTTAGGGAGCTTAATTAGGCGTTAATGTTGTCATTTTGACACTTACTTTATTTTAATTAAATGCAATAGAAATACATTTCTTTTGTTTGAAAAAGCTTCTTTGTTCGATTGATATAAAGTATTTTCACATTTTTAAGCACTTTAAACAAATGCATGTATCAAGAAATTATGAAATTAGGGACAAATAGAAATGCTGCGTTGTTTGTTCATGACATTTCGTCCATCCACTAATTGTATTTTCAATCTTTCCCCAAACAATATTTTCAGTTTTGCAATTTATTTTTTAGTTAGAGTATTTCTTAAATTCTTTATTTGTGATATATATATATTCTTAAATGCTTCGTTCATTTTCAAACAAGAATAATCAATAGAATCTTCACAAACCCTGTCTGTGAATGTTATTTTCACTAAGAGTTGTATAAAACTCATACACAGTGGCGCAACAGCCTATGAGAACCAGGGTCTACTGTGCCAATCCCAGCATACGTGACTATTGGGCGCTGAGGTGCGCGAGCAAATGTCCAAATCAGGTGGTCAATCTAAAGCTACACCCCCTGTGTTTTGAGTCCCCAAGCAAGTTGGTGCTCATTTATCGACCCACTGCAGAAGAGATTAAAGGCTGGGTCGAGCTCTCCCAGCCCGGGAATAGAACCCGGACCCTTGGTGTAGAAGCGATATTCGCAACCCCTCGACCATTGGGCCTTCAAGAGTTTTTATATAAATAATCCTTTAAATGGAACACCATTGATTCAAGGTCTATAATATCAGGAAAAATTTACCAGTTGAAAAGAAAACAAAGACGGTCAATTTAATAAGTATCTACACTATTAAATTTCGTAGGTAAACAAACGTATGTACATCTATCTTCTCACGAACCGCACGATGCAGAAACTCGCCAAATGTACTAAAAGATTGGGAAGGATCTGAGGAATCCGTTTTTACCATTTATGTTCCAATATTGCAGTTAGTTAAAAAGATATTAATTAAAAACCTTAAAACACATAATTAGTGCCAATTTTCACTTCTTTTTTTTTCAGACGTTTTTAAAACGCGATCTAATTTTTTTTCATGAGACTCAGACAAAAAATAATTACAGAATCGGAAAGATCATTTACTTCGCCACAATACGGTATAATTTGTTTTACAAAATAATTATATTTTCGACGTTTTACGTTTTTTTAAAAATGAGTCAAAATTGATACGTTTTTATTAAAATGATTTCTGAATCATTCCGCTTGCATTTTCTTACCCGTTAACGAAAAAATATTTTACTCTAAAAAAGTTCATGCTTTTCTCTTTTAGAATCAGTCATTTAAAAAATTAAATGTCAAAAACTGAGTTTTTTTTACGATTTTTCAAAAAATACTCAAGATTTTATTTAAATACTTAATAACTTCTTTTTTTATAAAAAATAATCTCACGAAACTTTATATCCGTGTGTAGAACGATATTATACGTAATCTGTACAAAGATTGATAAAATATTTTTAAAATTACGGGTTTTTTAAAAAAAAAAATTGTTTTTTCGTTTTTTTCCCTTTTTGCGAGAAATATTTAAGCATTACTTCTTTTAAGTTTTTTGTTTAAAAATTATATACAGTTGTTTGCAATCGATATATGAAGTTTGATGGCATTCACTTAAAAATGAAGCCCAGAAAAAATTTTAACTTTAACAAATAACGTAATGCGAAATTTAATATATCTTCCTTTTATTTTAAAGGTCTTTTCACTGCTTTCCCCTAAAGACGAGTAGCTTAGTTGCTAAATGCACTACTTTCTAAACGGTAGTTTCCAGGTTCGAAGCTGGATCTTTATGCTAGAAATATTTTAGCATTATTTTAATTACATTTTTGTTTAAAAATTACCATGGTTCGCAATCGATGTGTTAAGTTTGAAGGGAGATAAACTTTCAGCCCGTTACGTTTGATGAAAGGTTACACTAGAAAAGAAGGGTGCCTATAAATATTGAATTGAATATTAAAAACTTTTTTTTACGATTTTTTAAAAAAAATTCTCAAAGTTTAAATACTTAATAACTTCTTTATTTAAAAAATAATCTCACGAAACTTTTTTCCTGTGTGTAGAACGATATTATCCGTAATTTGTACAAAGATTGAAAAAATTAGTTAAAAATTACGGTTTTTTTTTTAAATTGGGTTTTCGTTCTTTTCCCTTTTTGCTAGAAATATTTAAAAATTATGTTTGTTACATTTTTTGTTTGAAAAAATTACCGTTGTTTGCAATCGATGTAGGAAGTTTGAAGGCATTAACTTAAAAATGAAGCCCGAAAAAAAAACTTGTGATTATATCCGTTATCTGATAATATGCGTAATCTGTACAAAGATTGATAAACTATCTTAAAAATTACAGTTTTTTTAAAAAAAATTGTGTTTTTTGCCTTTTCCCTTTTTGCGAGAAATATTTAAGCATTTTTTAAAAAAAGTTTCTTGTTTCCCGAGCAACGCCGGGCTAAGTGTAGGAGCTGGGGGAGTCATTTTGAAAAAGAGTATTAGAAGTGCTGATTTTGTGAAGGAAAGGGAAAATTTTCATGAAGTAGAGAAAGCCCGTGCAACGCCGGGCCATGCAGCTAGTTTAAAACATAAGACTATTTGTATTGTATTAGCTCTTACCCGCACACTTCTCAGAGTATATCATGATGTTGTATGGTAATATACTTTGTTCAGATTATTGTAGCCTTTCTGAAAATGTGGGGCAAGCCCCCTAGGGGGTGATAATCATACGTGAGGGGGAGGGAGGGGAGCATATATAAAAGTAAAAAAAATGAAAGATTTGAAATAATTATCAATTTACTGAAAGGAAGCAAAATAAACCACATACTGACATAATAAAACATAAAATACATATTCACAGTGATATAAGATACTTATAAATGTATCAGTATGACAAAATGTTAGGTAATTAATTTATAAATATTAAATTACAAACAAGTTTAGTAATTACTAGTGATTCCCATGACTTGTCAGACACAAAATTTAATACATATGTTAAAATAATCTATGTGTTTTATAATTGAGATTACACATTACCCTAAAAATGACAAATTTATCGAAATTTTTTTTTTTGCATTTTCCTGTAGCCCATACGATTGGGAATCTTGGCCACAAATTTCAGATCTAATAACCAATTAGTTTTTAAGATACTTGAACTTTTCTGAGTATTATCAGTCACTAAATTTGACAGCTGAGGGTGTGTGGTTAGTTTTGGTTTCATTTTAAAGCGTTTTCCATTTTTAAATTTAATTAATTACTAATATTTTTAAAGAAAACAGATACTTGTGCAGAGAAATGGTTATTAACTTCAACACTTTCAGTACTAACGTTTCAGTTTGTTTATATTTTGAGTTTTTGGTGTTCTTTTAATTACTTACCTAAATTTGATTTAAAAAAAAAAGGTCTTTCTCAAGACCAATATTTATTCTGCAAATAAGCATATAATTTATATAACTTAAAAGCTTTGTAACTTTGTTTAAGTTAAGTTTTTTTCTGTTAAGAAAATGCCAAGGACAAAGCTTTCGCACCTTGCATAGAGAAGCAATATTTCTAAGCGATGGAGTACTTCTAAAAATGACAATTCTAAAAAACAGCCTTTAGCTGATATAACTACAAGAATTCAAAATACAAATGTTTTGAAAACGAATGCTACAGGTAAAAGTAAACATTTCAGTGCTGTTCCAAATTACATTATAGTGGATACTGAATGATTAAGTAATTTGTTTACAAATCTTTTATGCAATATTTGTCATACTGCTTCTTTAAAACTCTGCTTTGGTCAAAGAAATGGATTTGCATAAAAATGAATGTTGTATGTGTTAATTGTGACCAAACTCAAAGTGAAATATGTTCTTCAAAACAGTTGGTTGATACTAAATTGCATCAAATATCAAATGTTAGCAAGAATAAATTTTTTAATGCTCCTTTTGATGTAAATATGAGAATAGTGCAAGGTATATTAAGTTTGATACTTGGCTACTCGGTATTGGAAAAATTCTGCATGCACATGAATTTAAGTATAATGTCTAGTAAAACTTTTAATTCCTATAAGGCAAAAGTTCTGAATGGATATCACTTTGGGTCAAATCAGCTGTTGCTTGATGTTCGTAAAAATGGTAGAGAGGCGTATGTCTCAAAGAATGATAAAGATATCGTCAATATTGGAGTGTCATACGATGGAAGCTGGTTGACAAGAGGACATACGACAAACATCGGAGTAGGATGTGTTATTGACTTGCTGACTGGCTTCGTGATAGATTATGAAGTAATGTCAAAACGGTGTGGAGAATGTGAGCAGACAAAATTTGCACTTGAAGAAGACAGTACTGAATTTCGTATTTGGTATGAAGGACATCAGGATGTTTGTAGTGCAACACATGCCGGATCATCTGGTGTAATGGAAGTAAATGCAGCTGTAAAATTATGGGAAAGATCTGAGAGCATTGGCTTTCGGTACATAACCTTGCTCTCTGATAGGGATTCTAAGTCTTTCTTAGAATTAAAAGAAAGGAATGTGTATGGAAGTGAGACACAAATTAAAAAAGAAGAATGTATCAACCACGTAAGCAAAAGGTTGGGAACAGCTTTGAAACAGACAGTTAAAGATTGGCGAGTGAAAGGTGTAACTTTGGGAGGAAAGAAACACGGTAGTTTGAAAGAAGAGACAATAAAAAAACTAACTAGATACTACGCTAATGCCATACGCAAAAATAAAGGTAATGTAGAAGCAATGAAAACTGCAATTTATGCTACCTTATTTCATTGCATGTCTACAGATCAGAAGCCACAACATAAAAAGTGCCCTTCTGGTATAGACTCATAGTGTTTTTACTAATCATCATTGGCACGTGGTAATAAACCAGGTTTTCACAAAGATTGGGTAAAAACACCAATCAATGAAGAATACTTGCCCAAAATCTTGACGATTTATCAAAGATTAGCTTCATCTGAATTATTAAGCAGATGTGTCAGAGGTCTGACACAAAATTCTAATGAAGCATTGCATTCGATGATATGCAACAGATGTTCCAAAGAAAATTCGACTTCTAGAAGTCGTGTGCTGATTGCTGTGTCGAGTGCAATATCTGAATTTAATGTTGGAACATTAAAAGCTCTAAAAACATTTCAGGATCTTAATTGCTTTGCAACAAGTTTATTGTCTGAACATTTAGCCTTCTTTACTGATTATAGGAGAATCTATTTCGGTAATAAAATAAAATCTGCAAATTTTAAAGTCGCGCAGCAAAAAATAAAACTTGCTAAATTGCGTCGACTTAAAATAGTGAGAAAAAATTAGGTCCTTTGTACAAATCTGTGTGGTGGTTTTTAACTTTTTTAAGCTTTTATTTATATCATTATTATTCTTTATAAGAGTGTATTGTATTTTAAAACTTTTAAGAAATTATTATGTTAACTTTAAATTGAATAATCTCATCGTAACAAATGCTACATCGATATTTTGCAAAAACATTTTGAATAAGTAAACGTATTTTCAATCATATTTAATTAATGTAGTGTTTTCATGTATTATATAAGTTTTAAAATAATATACTAAAAATTAAGATCATTGCAAGCATTATTAGTTTTTGTTTTATGCCTTTACAAACTTAAAATGCATTTTTCTCAGACTTTTATTTTTGAAGACGTAAGTTTTTTTTAATCCCTAAGGCTTTTTTCCATTCAAGATACAGTCTTGAAATTTTTTATAGATACTTATATATGTGTGTTCTACAAAAGTAAGGATTTAGATTTGGGATCCCTAATTATTTTTTTAAAAAATTGTTAAAGTTAATATTTTCAAAATTTTCGTGTTTTTTCCAGGTTTTGCAAGAAAAATAATTATTAAAAATCAACTAAGAAACAAATTTTCAAATCCATACTAACTTTTGTTTACAATAATATTAGAAATATAAATCACTCAAAATAATGAAAAAATTTCAAAAATTTTTTGTGTGTGTATTTTATAAGTTTTAAAAAACTTCAAAAAGTTTAAAAAATTTTAAAATAAGAGCTTGTTAAATTGACTTTTTATTCTCAGAATCAGTTTAATAATATAGTCTGAAAACATTACATATAAATTACTTTTAATATTACTGTCTCCAAAAAATGTTTTTGAAAAAGGGTACCGTGTAGCCTTAAAGTCACAATGTAGCTTTAGTGTCGAAGTACATAATTATTGAATTCAATACATAGGTGTTGTATGAGGGGGCGCGATAAAAATTATGACTGAAAATTGGGTCTCCAATATTGTTAGCATTAAGCTGCCGATTGCATTGAAAAACATCCTCATATCTTCATTTAAAAAGGAATTTCTAAGACGGAAGTATAATTATGTTGTACACACTCCGATCCCTCCCCAGGGTAGATTTCCTCAACTCTTTCATGAAGGATCTGTATTAAACAAAAGAAACATGCTTACCAAATTTCTTAACGCTAACATTTAATGAAAATATAAAAATCCCAGTTCGTTTTTGTTCTTATTGCAGGGTATTTAACCACCACTTGAATATTCAATTCTTTTTTGGTATTTTTTTCGTAGTTTCTCCAAAAGGTGTAGGCTCCAAAATGTTGCAAGCCACATAATTGTGTTCGAGCACATAACTTAATGGAAACAAATTTAAGGCTTTTGAGTTATTAATAAAATATCTCATTGTGGAATGTAATTAAAGTATTTCTTTCTTTGCAGCGGTATCTTGGTCCGCCGATTGTGAAGGCGTGCCCTGCGATGTAGTTTGCGATGTTGGTGGCAAAGAATTGTTTCCGCAGTGTGCATGCGCCTGTCCCGGAATACAAAAAAGGTTTGTATTTTCTAAAATTATTTCGAAAATATTCTTATCACTGAATGAAAAACTAATCCATAGGCCTCATTGGTAGAACACAGGGCTCTGATGAAAGGGTAAAAGATTTAAATCTCGTTCTTCGTTAGTAATAGGTGCAATAAAAAAAATTAGCCGGAACATTAAAGATAAATATTCACTTTCCACAACAAAAAAAAAATTATAGAAAATATAACATTAACTATTTTATTGCTCCTTTATTAAATTATGTTCATAAAATTACGACTTTAAGCTACTTCTAAGCAAGGAATGGTTTGTTCAATGTAAAATAGCATATGATTAACAGAAAACCGTTAAGAAAATGGGTTTTAACGAATTTTAAGTTTTCTATCAGAGAATATGAACATTAAATTCTTATTTAAGTTTGTGGATGCTCCAAAACAACTTATTCACATTCATTGAATGGAGATATCTTAGAATTGAGACCAAAGATATTTAAAGAAGAGCTATATACGCATGTAGTCATTATATCTGTAACGTTGGATAAAACGAACGTTCTGTTTGAAACACATATCTTAAAATTTAGTTTGGATGATCGTATCTTGGTAAACTCATTGAAGTTTTGTCTGAGAAGTATGAGAGTACTTTTTCCGAAAGGATATATTATCATATTATCTTAAGGTCAATAAAATGGAAGTCATTTTGGTAATTTATAAGGATTCATTAATACTTGATAAAATATACTGAGTTTTTCACTATTAATCTTACACAGCACCGAAAACACACATTCATCCTCTCTTAAACTCTATAAAATAATTCCTAAAATGTTTAGTTCGTAATTCTACACAAAAACTATAAATTCTGAGAATGAATGATTTTCGGAAGCAAGGATATATGATTTAGTCAAATAATAAGTAGAACTTATAAAATAATTATATACGTACCGGGTAACCCAAAAGATCGTTAAAACTTCGTAAAACTCATAAATTATAATAAAGGGCTAAAAAAGACTCCAAAATGAATCGGATTTTTGTAATAGCCAACACATTTTTTTGTTAAAAAAAAGTCATATTTAGATGACTCTGACATGTGAGAGATTCTGAAAAGAACGTAAATTAATATTGCAATAAAAGACCGTGATACACGGGGATTTCTCATTCGATTTCAGAATGTTATATTTACATATTTACCCGACCGAGCTTTGTTGTTGAAGTTTTTCAATTCTATACAGATTCTATTATTCGTAAGATGTTTGTAATTCACTTTCCAACATGTTGCCTGCACCTGTAACGGGCTCTGTGAGTCTCTATAGTTATGTTGTACCATGTTCTGATGGTCATATGGAACAATAGTTATTGCAAGGATAAATGAATGGAGCGTATTGTTAATGTGTTAGTTCTGTTTCAGGTTGTTAGCACCCTTTTTAAAATGAATTTTTTAAGTTGCTAAAAAATCTGATTTCCTTGTGAGTCTTTTTTTACGGCCGTGCTTGTTTATTTTAAATTATTCCTTTCTTAAGAAGTTTCAAAGTTCTGGATCACTCGGTGCATACGTACATATCCATCATCGTTTCATTTTGTAAGGGCGCTCCTCTTGGGTGCCCTTCTCCTAGATTATCAGCGCGTGAGCTAGAGGTGTAGGAATAAATGAAGAACTAGAAGCTACCATAATCTTAATATTACTTTATTAAGATCTTAACTTATACCAATAACAGTTTAGATAATAATATGATATGTGAGAAAACCTAAGGTGGCTAAACACACAATTAAGATGTCACAGGGGTGTTAATCTTGGATTTTTTCGAATTTTCGAAAAAACTATATGTTGTTCCTCATTTTCTTTTGAACATTTTGATACCAACCACGTGATAGTACTACAAAAACTTCGAAAGTTATTCGAAAAATTCCAAACAGCAATTTAGTAATAACAATGTTTAAATGGCCACATGCCACACCCACTTATTCTTGATTTCCGCATACGTTTTATTTTTCTGTTTTTAAAAAGCCTCATGAAATATTTTAAACACTTGCTTAATTCAGAAGGAAGCTTGTAACTCAACACACACTTTTTTAATGTGTTTTCATTCTGTTTTGGTAATCTAGCACGTTGTTTGAAATAACTTATCGAAATTCAAAACAGCGTTGTTTAAAACCGTTTATCAAAATTGAAAACAAAATTCTCTCGATTGAAATGGAAAATACACAACGTAGAACTTCAGGTAAACGTCCTAAGAAAAGAAGAGAGATTTAGAGGGAACTAATTCATGAAGGTATGTCCTCATACATATGTTGCAGAAAGGAGAGATACAAGTAAGTGTGCTTCCAGTAATAAAATCTCAGGAATTCAGACTTCATTAAAATCAAATCTTGTTAAGGTAAGTGAAAACTTCAAAGGATATCGTATTTTTGATTTTATTTCAATCTTTAGCTCTATTTTATCAGTATCATGTTGTTTAAAATGTCATAAACCATTAACAATTAATGAAAAGTCCACTCGTGGTTTATGTTTGAATTTTGAAATACATTGTAAAAACTGTGGCAGTGTTTGTAATTTTTCAAGCTGTGAAAACACTGGGAATAAAAATTGTGCTCCAGAAATTAACAGAAGATCTATTTTAGCAATGAGATGCATAGGCCAAGGTTTAGAGTCATTAAAAACCTTTTGTGCTGTAATGAGTCTTCCTAATCCTGTTGAACAAAAATCATATGATGTTGTTAATAATAAACTTTCACGTGTTATGAAGGAAGTCGCTGAAGAAAGCATGAAAAGGACAGCTGTCGAAGAAAATTCTTCGTCACCTGATAACCTTTTAACGGTAAGTGGTGATGGTACCTGGAAGACGAGAGGACATTTATCGTTGATTGGAGTATGTACTGTAATAGGGGCCGAAACAGGTAAGGTTTTGGATAGGAAAGTGTTGTCCTCATTTTGCAAAGGATGCGACAGTTATAAAGGGGTAAAGTTTGGTATCAAGTAAAATAAATGGCAAAGAGCGCATAAGATTTCATGTAGAAAAAATTATTCTGGCTCTGTGCTGGTAAGATGGAGGTTGACGGGATGTTGAGGATTTTTAATCAATCAGAAAAGCTTCACAACATAGGAGCCTTCGAACTACATAGGAGATGGCGACACAAAAACATTCAATGCCCTTTCTGAAAGCAAGCCATACGGCGATGACCATCTTATTCAGAAAACAGAATGTGTAGGCCATGTGCAAAAGAGAATGGGTACAAGACTTAGGAAGCTTAAATTAGTATATAGTAAAAAGAAATTATCTGATGGTAAAACTATTGGTGGTAAAGGTAGGTGTTAACTGATAGTTTAATTGAAAAACTTGCGCATTACTATAGTAATGCTATTCGATGCAATTCTACTAGTGTAAAGGAAATGTGGAAAGCCATTTGGGCTGTTTGGGGTCATTCTTGCAGCACTGCTGATGAACCGATGCACTGATTTGTCCTACAAATTCAAATACATGGTGTAAGTATAATGCCGCAATTAATAATAATTTACAAAATTATAAACACAAACCCTCAGTTGCTAAAGCTGTTCGAGATGTAATTAAGCCTGTATTTGCAGACTTATCTCATCCGGCACTCCTGAAGAAATGTTTAGGAGGTAAGACACATAATCCTAATGAAAGTTTAAATTTATTAATTTGGAAGTTTTGTCCTAAGACGATTGGTTCTAGTCTTCAGATTGCAGAGATTGCTGCAAATCTAGCAACCATTGTTTTTAAATGATGGAAATCAAATACTTATTACTATTTTAGAGAAATTTGGCTTAAAAATTAACAGAAATGTTTGTGTGTCCCTGGCTGAACGTGACAATCGACGAATCTTTACGTCAAGACAGAGGCGCTTAGCATCATCTTTTGAAGCTCGCAGAGCCAAGAAAATTAATAAGAGTAAAGAATTTGAGCTGTTTCAGGAACAGGAAGGTATATCTTATGATCTTGGAGCATTTTAGCATGTAAGTCTTAAGATTTATTTTCTCAAATTAAATTTAAAACTTTTTAAAACCTTTTTTCTCAATTTGTATTTTTTTCAATTACGCGTATTGCATTTCAAAAACTATCATACTTTGATGTATAAAACTTTACAGAATTATAAATTCTATCATAATCTTCAAATCCTAGCTATTTATAGTATTATAAATTTTGAATTTTTAAAAATTTTTTTTAAAAAATGTGTGTATTTTTTTATTTTTAAAAATATTATTTTTTATTCTATTTATATAAGATAGGCCAGCATGTAATAAGGATATATTTGACTTTATAAATCAACTTATTGCTAGTAATTAGAATTATTATTGCAGAAAATATCATGCGCGTCGTAAAACTTACTTTCTTATTTTTATGTGCTTATTATTTTTAAAATTATGATTATATTTTAGATATTTTATACTTTTTTGAAACTTTATTCCTTTATAAGAAATGTGTAAAAGAATCAAATTATTTCATTTTAATCTCAAAGAAGTATTTCTAGTCGAAAATTGTTTGTATTTTGTGCTCTCGAAACATTTTTAACACCCCTGTGTGTGTGACCCCTTAATATTACCGAAATAAAGTAACCCGGACCACTAGCAATAACTAACTCGCCTAAGCTCAATTTCAATATCAACACAGATCCGAATATTTAAATAATCTCTCCTAACCTTAATGTTCAACGAAGCAGCAATCTATGTAATCTTAGCTAAGCAGTGGTTCACTGGCGTGCAATGGTATGTACCTTGGCTAAGGGCTCTAGGTCACGGGTAACCTATCTTGACTGTCACTTAACTCCTCGAAAATCTCTTCACACTTGAAACACGTACTAACATAACATTCCCAAAATGCCTCCCAGCTTACTCTAAACTTCTGTTATTTAAAAGCTTCCTAATTTGCGTCTTCCCTTCCCGTTTTACTTCTCGGGTAGGTTGTTAAAGAGTTGCCATTCATTCTGGCTCCAAAGAACCCAAAAGGACATGTTAATGAAAAAAAAACCTCCAAGTAGCAAAACGTGATTTATTCGAGGGTCTTAATGGCCCTTAAGAAATTACGTGTTAAAAATTAATTTTTCTGAACTAGCTTTCAATATTCCATTTAAAGTTTAACTTCGAATAGCCATTTTAACCATTAATTTCCAATATTCAACTTAAACTTTAATTTTCACTATTCATCCTAACTTTAAATTTTAATATTCCTCTCTAATTTGAACTCTTGTCAGCCCTAATAATTTTACTCAAATAACTAGACCAACATTATCAGTTTTGTATTTTAATCACGGTAGATTCTCTTTTACAAAGATAATGGTTTGTCCGTATCAGGCAACGGGCCCGGAGAAAAGCCCTATACGTTTTAGCTGGAAAACCCAGGGCCACACATCCCTTAACTAACTTAATTCTACTTAATGCTACTTAAACACAATTTTATCTTCTTCTGTATAACATGTCTTTTCCATCTTGTCGGATTTACAAATTTTGCTTGAAAAAAATCTGCTTCTTTTCAACAGTTCGGGGTCAGCCAGCCCTGAAATAAAAATTCTTTAAGTCACGTGGAATAACAAATTTTCAAATATTAGCATTACATTTTACCAATTCCATACTTTATGTACCATTCTTAAGATTGGTCGGTACCCCCTATACCGACAATTTTAAATTGAGCCATTTTAGGAACCTGTTTCTCAGAAACTGTTAAATATAAAAACTTCAAATTTTGTCTGTATATTAATTAGGCTTTTTTATTTAAATAATGGTAAAATGTTTCAAATATATTGTTTACTTTTTCAAAAAAATTCATCGTAAACGTATCACTTTGAAATTTTTGAAAACTGTCATATTTTTTACGATAACTGCTTTTCAGTAAAATATTTTGGGAAAATCTCCAAAAAAGTAGCTCCATTATATATAGTTACATATTATTTATGAGTATTAAAAATTGCAAGTACTTTCATTCAGTATTTTCTGTGAAAAAGGTTCACGCAGATTGAAAACAATCATTTTGAGAAAATTGCATTTTTAGTGTAAAAAGGCACTTCATCACAAAAAAAAACGAATTACAACATGAATTTACCCTATTTTATTAATTAGTATCTTCTTAATTTTTTAAGCATAAAATAGGAAACAAAAAAATCTTAATGTTCAGTCCTAGGAGAGCCCACATCCTTGGCGCGAATTATTTTGGTTGGTGATAATTGTGCCATCTTGGTAACCCTACTTTGATATACTAGAAATGGTAAACTTGACTATTTCTGGAATTTTCGTATTTTGTCGGCGGGCATTTCGAATTTCATTTTGTTTGGGGGAACCGGACTGGAATGGTTGTGCGTGTAAAGGAATATATCTTAGAATTTTTTACTTTGTTGAATGCGAAAGGTTAGAAAGATTTAATTGAATAGTGTATGAAGGAAGGATTGATTGCTGAGAATCATGAATGTCCTAAATGTAACGATCGGCACGATGTAACATGGTCGACAATAAAACGCTTTCTTCGAAATTGCACCAGCTACGCCGAAGGTATGTTCACGACCATTACCTTGCAGAATAAAAATGGCGGCTCTCACACGATCATTCACTTAGCGATGAGACCTTCAAGACTTTTTAAAAATCTGTTGTTATGCGGTTCCCTACACTCAGGAAGGATCAGCAGTAAGAAAGTAAATTCTTTTATTATATTTTTTTGTCTTAAATGTTTAATTTCCGAATTTTTTACATATATTTTCATTAAGCATCCACCTTATCTCTCTGTATTCATTAGCGCTATTGTCAGTTTCGCTTGGCGCCATCTCATTCTGGCTCGGCGCTTTTTTCGTTTTGTCGTCAAGGGTGTGGGCTCTCCTAGGATTTTACCAGTCTTAAAATGTTTAGAAAATACACATATAGTATTTTTCAGTTTTTGTTCAACGAGATTTTTTTTAGCATTTATGCATCAATTTTCACAAATTATGTAACAATCTGGGAAGAATTTTTAACTTCGATTCCTTACAAATATCAAATTTGACCTTAAACATCATAAATATAATGTAAACATGTATCAATATGTAAAAGTCATGATTTAGGAATACGTGATTTTATGACGTTGCGAAAAGTTTAATTATGGATTTGTATGTTCCCATGCAAACACAATTTCTTAAAGGTTCAAAATTCAAAATTTTCTCTATAAACTGTACAAAAGATTTCTAAAAATGTTAAAAATAAAACTGTTTTTATGTTTTTAAATATGAAATTTGTGTACACCCCTATTATTGAAGGACTTTTGAATATTAAAGCTTAAAAACTTGTCTGAACAATAAATAAACATTAACATTCCAATTAAGTGAAATATTTAAAATATATTGTTTAGTTTTCTCAAAAACATGTAACATAAAAATATCACTATGAATTTTTAAAAAAATTGACATTTTTTGTCACGATATATGGACTCCAGTCCAATATTTTGGGAAAATCCCCAAAACACTCACATGAATATATATAGTTACATATCAGGAACACGAGGGAAAAAATTTCATAACATTCATACATTATATTCTGAGAAAAGCAGGAATGCAGTTTGTGAAGATCCCCTTGGATCTCACTTTGAGAACGAGAATAATTTGGAGTCAGATAAGAGCCAGTAGCCATTTTTATAAATAACTTTCCTTATTTGGTTATCTTTCCCAAATAGAATCAAAGACTTTTAATAACAAATAAATCAAAAAGTAGTTATATGAGGTTTAAAAGAGACTTGTCTTTAAATTAACCTGAATATCTAATGATCCAATTAATTAACAATTAGAATATCGATCACGCAGAGATTACCGCAATAAGAGATCCCAGAATTATATTCAATAATATTCCTATTGAACATTTAATTTTAATCTCACTCCTAATATAAAGCTTTAATGAGACTTTAATCAATATTTACCACACTGCAGCTCAGCTCAGCTCTTTCTGAGATTTTATCCTCCTAGAAATCTCTCCAATAATAAATCTCTAACTTCACTATTATACCTTCCTACTTCAATCTCTCTCTCCAACTGCTTTTTACTTTACTATTCCGTTTGACTTAAATACTTTATCTAATCTGCATAACAAGAAATCCCGTCCTCTTTTTGGAGCTGATTGGAAATATGTAGGGGAATTAAATTTCCCTAAAAAAGACGTCTCAGAAGGTTAGTGATAAAGTTCCGTATAGGTTTGTCACAAGTTTTAAAAACATTTTGAGAAAATGGAATTTTCACTATAAAGTGCCACAAAAATAAAGAATTACAACATGTATTTGTCCAATTTTATTAAAGATTAGCATCTTTGCAATTTATTTTGCATAAAATAGTAAACAAAAAAATTTTAAATTGCCCAGAACAGCATTTTTCAGTTTTTTTTAACGATAGAACATCAAACTTTTCTTAAATTCTGTATCAATTTTTAAAGAATATGTAGCTTTCATGCATTACAGATATAAAATATGAACACAAAGCATCATAAATATAATGTGAAAATGTATCAATATAGTTTTGGTGAGAATTTGAGATGGTATTTAAAAATACCTGATTATATATATATATATATATATATATATATATATATATATATAAACGTTTAAGTTTTTGTTAGGTTTTCGTAACATTATCATTAGGTCTTGTTGTTGCAGAAAGTTTCTAAGTTTTAAACTTCAAAACTTACTCCAAACTAGACAAATGATTTCTAAAACAAACAAAATAAAACTTTTTTTATGTTTTTAAAATTGAAATTTATGTATTTTTATGTATGTAACAAGCTTCTCGCAAGACAACAAACATGACATTTAATGTATCATCTCATACCTTTTGCTCAGAAACTATTAAACATAAGGACTCAAATTTTTATTTATATTAATTAGACATTATATTTATACTGAAGTGAATTTTTTTTAATAAAATAATTAGTTTTTTCAAAGACAAACTTTTCGTTCACCGAACAATTATTATCATGAATTTATTAAAAATTGTAATTTTTTTGTTATGATAACTGCTTCATATTTAAATGTTTTAAGAATATTTCAAAAATGTCACTTCAGTATACACAATTGCATTTAAGAAACATACACACAGTAAATTTACACAATTTTAAAAATATAAATTTGAAACATGCATACAGTAAATTTACACAATTTTAAAAAAATAAGTTTTTGAAAACAGAAATTTTTATTAAAAAAATCTTACCTTTGTATTAAATTTAATCCAAATTTTTCTTAAATATCACATAATTGTCACTTCAAGTATTTTTAAAATATTTTTAGCGTTTTTCTAAGTCTTTTAAAATTTTAATTAGTTATTACTACTTATTATTTAAACTAAATTTAAAGTGAAGAACAGACTTAAATTTAGGTAAAATCACTAAATATTAAATATAGCATTCAAATTAAATCACATGCTTTGAAATTTGGCACAAAATTTTTTGCATATCTAACACAGTTAAATTTGCAGTTACTATATAGGTATCTAATACGTATGAATAAAAATAAATTGAGGCTTTGCAACTTTGCCCCAGATTTAAAAAGACAATGTTTACATTTCTATCAGTCAAATGGGCGTGGTTCATAAGCTGATTATTTTTTTAAAATCACTTTAAAGTACTTCTAATTCATATAATGGCTTGTATGTTATATCATTGGAACTGACTGCTCTTAAAATTACAACTAATTTTCATATATACACCTCATCTGGTTTTTTTTTAATAAACTTCCCCTCTAATCGCACAGCGCTGTTAGAGTTATTGTTAATAGTCTGTCTACGCCGCGATCCCCAAACCAGATGTATACTAATATTAATCAATATAACATTTTATATATATATATATATATATATATATATATATATATATATACCTTATACAATTCCAAACATTTTTAACCATTAAATCAAACAACCAAAGGAGTTGTCGCATCTCGGCGAAGTCATACATAGAAGTAAGCAAATGCGTATTTACAAATGTTTTCTCTAGAATTTTTTTTTAAAAAATTACAAGTCATTTTTCCGTTATAGAGAAAAATGCACTCATTAAAGTGTCAACTTTTGCTTGACTAAGAAAATTTTAAACAAATGGCTTGCTTCTTCGTAATAAGTCTTTCGATCACTTGTTCGAAAGAAAATATATAATGAAACGATATAACCTGATTCTTATTTCCTGTAGCTGATATCTCCTAACAGAACCTCCTGAGATTGGGACTGTTTCATGTTCTCTCTCTCTCTCTCTCGTTCATCCTTCCCTCTCTTGGCAATGCTGTTGTTGACCATTTCTGCTTCTGGTCTTCCGACCTGCTGACCTTGTTTGCTCTCCGATGTCTAGCTGGGATATGTAACTAGAGCACTTAGCCCTTTTGGGGCTTTGATCTCTTGTCTGAAAAATATTTGTGACATGATATTTTGAAACATTGCCCTTTTTATTTTAGAGATTTAAGTAAATAATTAAGAAGTTAAAAAATTTAAAGATAAGAATAATTAAAGACAGGAAAAATTTAAATTTAAGAATCTGAATAAAAATTAATAAGTTACATTTGCTGAATTTTTGAGAATTACATTACAGATAAATTCCTTTGGCCAATGGGGGCCTCAGGATGGCTGATGGCCTGTCCAATGGGGAGGCAGCTTTTCGTGTTTGTGTTGAGTGTGAGATGAGAATGATTACTCTCTCCCGCGTTGCGAGAAGGAGCTTTCTGATTCGTTGTTGCGTTAATGTGGTGACATCGGTCCCGGTGAGGGTACCGTCGCCGTGTACGGGATCGGAGGCTTCCAGTGTCCGTACTGGGCAATGGGGCTCTCCGATTGGTAGTTAGGTGTTTGTGAATTTTTGTGTTCATGAAATGAGTGATGTTGAATGAATTTACAGAAAAAAGCGGTTTTTTTAAGAATAAAAATAAAATGAGAAATAAAAATTTAGGTTTTAATTAATTAATATGTTTCTGGGTCTGTGTGTGCGTCTCGTTGGAGTGTATTTCTCGATCTTTTGGATCGAGATATTGTCTGAATTATCTATTTTTGTGAAGAATGTTTTTGCTATTTTTTTCATGAAGTTTTTAATTGTTTTGTAGTTAATGGCTTTCCTGAGACTAGAGTTTCTCATGTACCAATCGGCTTTGAGAATCTGTCTCAGGGTTTTGTTTTGTAATACTTCTAGTTTTTGGATGTGTGTTTTAGCTGCAAAACTCCACACTGGAGAGGCATAGGTAATGACTGGTCTTAGAAGTGAAGAATAAATAAGCAATTTATTTGATCTACTTAATTTAGATCTTCTGCTAATTAGGTGGGAGAACGTGTGAGCTTTCTTGATAAAGCTCTCACGTATGCGTGTAATATGTTGTTTGAAAGTGAGTTTTTTATCTAACGTAACACCAAGATATTTGGTGCTCTGAGACCAAGGGATTCTTTCGTTGTGTAAGTAAATGTCTGGGTAGATTAATCGTGTTTTTCTAGTAAAGAAGACTGCTTCTGTTTTTGCCACATTAAGGGCAATTTTCCATTTGGAAAACCAGTCCTCTAAAACTAGAAGGTGTCTGTTGATTGCTCTGGCCACGAGTTTGGGTTCAGTGTGAGATGCCAAAATGGCTGTGTCGTCTGCGAACATGCATAAGGTTGTGTTGTGGTGAATCGGAATGTCGTTCACGTAGATGTTAAATAAGAGGGTTCCCTGAGCCACGCCCGCTTCCGTGGCTTGAGTGGGTGTCATTGATTCTGACAGAGAAATTTCTGTCAGCTAGATAAGAGGATATTAGTTTGATTAGTGGGGGTGGGAAATCATACTTGATTAATTTGAAAATTAGGCCTTCCCGCCAGACGCGGTCGAAGGCTTTTTGAATATCGAGGAAAACCGCACCAGTCGATTTTTTATCGTTGAGTCCTGACTTTATCGTTTCCACAACTCTTAAGAGTTGATGGGTGGTCGATAAGTCAGGTCTGAATCCGTGTTGCTCAGGGATTAAGATATTATTTTCTTCCACATGGTGGTACAATCTTTTTAGTATGATTTTCTCGGCTACTTTGCCGAGAATAGAGAGGAGCGCGATCGGGCGGAAACTTTCCGCCTGAGTCGGGTCCTTTCCTGGTTTTAGAATTGGAATGACTGTTGCAGTTTTCCATGCGATTGGGAAATAACCAATTTTAATTATGTTAGTGATAATATTTGTTAGTTCGAAGATAGGGACTAGCGGAAGATGCTTTAGCATGCGGTTAGTAATGCGGTCAATACCCGCTGCTTTATTAGTCTTAACTTTATCGATATGATCGATAATTTCGCTTGGTAGTGGGGGTGGGGTATATTAGTAAAGTTATTTTCATTATTCAGATAGGTGTGAACAACATGTGTTATTGCTCTATCCGTGTCGTTTGATATATTATTTAATTTAAATTGGTTTGGGAGTGAGTCAGCTATGACCTCACTTTTGTCTGCGTCACTATATGCAATTTTGGCAGGACCTTTAAGGGCCGGAATTGGTGGAGCCTTCTTCCTGGAATCTCGGGCGGCTTTCCAAAGAGAGCCGTCCTCGGCTTCCAAGCAAGCAAGAGACTCGTCCCATTGTTTTTGTTCGTGTTTTATGACAATTTTCTTAATTTGCTTTTGCAATCTGTTTAGTGTATTCTTATCTGCAGGGCTTCTCGTGTAGTGCCAGATTTTTCTGGCCCTATTTCTTTCTTTGAAGAGTTGATTGAGATCCCTGCTAATGTAAAAGGTGTCGTTATGCTTTAATGGTTTTGATGCATTTGTGTACGCCTGGTGAAGTCGGTCAGTAAAGGCGGCGATCTGCTCGTCAATATCTTCTGGCGTGTTCGCTTCTGGTAGTGTAAAATTATCAGGAATATTTAAATTTTGTGTGAATTTCCCCCAATTTGTTTTCATGTGCGTGTATCTTTTATTCGGGGGAGGAAAGAAGTGTGTTGTTGTAGTGAATTCGAACATGACTGGATTGTGATCGGAACTGAGTTCCGATATGGACGTGACAGTGCACGGCCAATCAACGTTCGTTGAGATGGCTAGGTCGAGTGTGGAGGCGGAGTCATGTCCGTACCTCGTAGGAGTGGGCGGGGCTAGGATGCGGTAGCCCGATCTTTGAATGTGATGATTAAATGTGATTCCCCTCTTCTCGTATCAACATCGCATCCCCAGGAGCTATGCTTAGCATTAAAATCTCCCATGATGATCGTAGAGGGAAAACCTTGGTTCATTAGTGTGTCTATACTTTGGTTGAGATTATTTATGTTTAAGTGTGGTGGGTTATAGAGTGAGATTATAAGTGTTTGTTCACCTAATTCTGGGGTGAGAGCGACCATTGTTGCTTCTACCCCGTTTAAATTAGGTGTTGGTATGTGTGTGTGTTTCATTGAATTTTTAATCATAATTGCAGTACCGCCGCCCGTCCTGGCCGTGTACGCGTTGTGTGTTGTGTGATTTCTATAGTTGCGATAGATTCTGTAGTTTGCCAGAGCAATTGTGTGACTTGGTCTCAGCCATGTTTCTTGTAGGGAAATTACATCCGGTTTGTACTTATTTACAAAATCTCGCAGCTCCCACATGCGAGATCGAAGACCGTTGGCATTCCAGGTTACCATCAAGAGTCTTTGTAGGGTGTTCATTTTTGGGCTTTATTGAAGGAGCGCGCGACGCCCTTGAGAAAGATATTAAGTTTATTTATGTGGTTTGTTTCTTTTGACATATCCTCTAATGCCTGAAAAATTTCAGGGAATTTTACAGTTATATTTTGTAATTCCGCAATATACATTGCGAAACTTCCAAAATCTACATTATTTTCGCTAGTAGGGGAAGCCCCTTCACTTTGGGTGGTAAGGCGGGGTGACTCTTGACGTTTCAAAGCAGTAGTCTCCTCCGGTGTCGCCATCTGTTGACTGGTTTTCCCACTACAGACGTTAGCGAAGCTGACATTTGCTTCCACTGGTCTGGTAGCGGGGATGATTTTTTTCTGAGTAATTTTAGGTTTAGAAATATTGTTTTGGGCCTCGCCTTTTTTAGGTTTTATTTTTGGGAAAGCCGTGCAGCTTCTTAACGAAGCTACATGTCTCTCCTGGTTACAATTTATGCAACGCGGTTTTTCTAGTTTTTCTTTAATCGAGCAGTCTCCAGTGCGGTGATCTTTTCCGCACTTTAGACACCTGGGTGTCATCCTACAGTTTTTACTAGAATGATTAAAGTAGTTACAATTGTAACATTGGGTTGCCCCAGGTTTCTTTCGGAATGGGTCGACTGTTACACTAAGGTAACAGACGGTCTTTACATCATGAATGAGTTCCGCCTTTTCATTACGGCGAACCTCAACCATGAATATCGGTAGGGGCTCCTTGGTTGAAAATTTGCGCAATTGCGCAACCTTTTCCACCTCGAAGCCCTGCGATATGAGATCAGATTCTATATCTGCCGCATCGGTTTTTACCGGTAGTCCTTTAATGACTACCTTTATAGGCCGATCGGCGAGTCTTTTTATTATATAATGTTGGGCTCTGATATTTTCGAGATGGGTGACAATATCTCGATGATCATCCGGGGTCGCCGGTTGAATTTTAATGTAATTCCCAGCCATCTTATTGATGGTTCCTGGGAATTTCCTGTTGATGTCCTGAACTATTAAGTTATAGCTATTGACAATCTTGAGCATTATTGGCTTCACCGTAAGGGGGCTACTGCTTTTACCCGGAGGTGCTTCCTCCTCTTCCAAGACCGAGAACTTGTTCCCGGTAGTACAAACTACCTGTTCAATCGGGATTTCCTTGATTGTTCGCGCGGCCTTTTTGGGGAGTTTAAACTCCTCATCACCGACCCTCTTAAGTTGTTTCGTTTTAACTTTATCTATGACAGTTGCTAGATCTTTTTTAGGATTTTTATCATTAGTATTATGGCTATGTAATTTACAATTTTCGATAGGGCAACGAATCAAAAGTATCTCACCCAATACGGATTGCTGCTCCATATCCAGCTGTGCCTTGTTCTTGATGAGGGTTGCGATATACTCCTCATTATAGATTGGTGTTTGCTCCTGAATGGCGAGCTCCGCCTTTATGCAAGTCATTTGGACTTCTTTAGATCGGGATAACCCATAGAGTATTTGGAGGTTTCGACACACCTGTTCGGGCGTGACTTCAGTGGTAGTTTGGGATTCGATGTTACTCGCATCCATAACTTCAACGGTTTTTTCAGGATCGGTTTGCTTGGTACGTGCCATAGCGAAATGGGGGCGAAATGTAGGGGCTACACTGATGTTCTCGGCCTCCTCTGACTTAAACTGGTCCTTCTTGTTGTGTCCTCTTCTCATTGGTTGGTCGGGACTTCACCTTTGCTCCTCTTCTTGGTCTGAGGTTGTACCCACTAGTACTGGGCATCACTATTTCCTCTCCTCTAAATTTCTTTCTAGAATATTGTAATTCATTATTACTGGACAAAGTTAACTGTCTTTTTTCACCCCGTTGTTTTTGCCCCATTCCTCAGTTTCCTCTCCGTTCCTCCAGATCCCGAGTTTTGTGATATCTTATACGCAAGAGTCTCATTTCTCCCTCTTTTAGTTCTGTTAATTGATGTTGTCCATGAGCTTGGTGCTGATCTGATAAGTGGTCCGCGCGTCGTACCAGCGTGCCTCTCACTCTGATCTTTCTTTAAAAAAACTTATCCCTTTTTCCTCTAACTCACGATTTACACCTGACTCCTTCTTCCTACCCTACTGCGACTCATTTGATCTCCGTTGCACGCTTTCAAAATTGCTCGATTTATAGCGTGAACTATTGCTATCTGAACTACCGGTATACTATACGTACCTTCAAATTTTTGTTTAAATTTAGCTACCACTTTTTTTGTTGCCGAACTTAAAGCAGGAGTTGCTATCAAAACCCAATCATTCCCCTTTTAATTTGCATATCACTCCTGTGCGTCTATTATAATAATTCTCCCAATTTTCATGCTTAGAGTTTGTGTTTCTTCTAGCTTCCTCAAACAATCTCTCAATATCTCCTACTGCAAATTCCGTTCCGTGTGATACCATCACTAATTTCTGAAAAGGCGTAATCAACTTTCGACCTAAAAATAATTCCGCAGGGGTTTTCCCTGTTGTTTCGTCTACAGCCGTACGAATAGCATAAGCAAACTCACGTAAGAATTGGTCCCATGTGTCATGTTGATCATTGATATAATTTGCAATCATTTGCACAAGATCGAGATTTAAGCGTTCTGTTCTATTTGCCTGAGGTCTATAAACAACAGTCTACACATACCTTATGCCAAATTTATCACTCAAATGTTCAAAAATATCGGATATAAAGTGGGGACCGTTATCACTTATTAATTTTACTGGAGCTCTAAAACATTATATAGTTATCAAATAAAGTATACGCTATTACATGAGCCGAGGCCTTTTTTAAGGGGTATGATTTCAGCTCACTTGCTGAAATGATCCGTAATTACTGAAACATATCGGTTACTTCTCACTCGCCACGCAGTGTACGGACCAAACAAATCTAACGTAACTATCTCATTTGGATAATTTGAGATTATCGGAATCAAGCAACCAACTGGTTTTTATCATTATTAACCTGGCACATGCGGCATGTAGAGACATATTATTCAAATTTTTTCTCATATACTGGAAATAACAAACGCCCCTTATTTTATGGTAAGTCTTAAAGCGTCCTAAATGACCTGCTATGGGCTTGTCGTGAAATTCTCTCATTATTTTCTTTCTTAAAAGACTTTGGAATATTTACTTGCATTTCTCTCTCTCTCTCACCTAGAGACGTTGCGTTTTTCGCATAAAATAACAAGCCCTTTGTTAAACAAAAATCTCGGGACCAATTCTCACATATTATCGCATCGACAGAGCTATCTTCTGGGTTTTCCAAATATCTATAGATATGACCTAATTCCGGGTCCTTTCTCTGCACTTCGATTAACTGTTCACGCGACGAAAGTACCAAATCCCTGAATATTGCACAATTAACTTTTTCTCCTATTATACTTTCAGCCGGGTTCCTTGATAAAGCGTCAGACATTGCATTTTGAGTTCCAGAACGATATTCCCATTCTATATTAAAGTCTGCTAATTTTAGACCCCACCTACTTGACACATTTTTACCATGTGTTAACCGTTTCAACGCAGCGTGATCTGTGATAAGTGAACCTAAATACGCAGCGTGATCTGTGATCAGTGAACCTAAATACGTTCTAAGTTTATTCAGAGCCCAAACTACTGCTAAACACACCCTCTCTCTCTGTTACAGTGTAATTCCTCTCAGCAGCACTAAGCGTACGAGAAGCAAATACTACTGATTTCTGCTCCTGATTTAGAACCACGCCTACGCCTATTGAACTGGCATCCGTAAACAACTCGAAAGTCTTTTAGAAATCTGGCAATTTTAAAACTGGCGCTTTTGTTATCCCCGCCTTGACCGCGTCGAATACTTTCTGCGCCTCTATTGACCAACAAAATTTCTTGAGTTTTCGTTTAAGATTATAAAGGGGCTCGCAAAGATCAGCATAATTTTTAATAAATTTCGTGTACCACTGGGACATACCTAAAAATTTGGTCACCTCCTTAGAATTTTGTGGTGGGGTTTCATCTCAACTATAGCTCGAACTTTTGTCTAATCTGTTTTAATCCCCGTCTTATTAATAATTAAACCTAAATATTTCAATTCCTCACAATCAAATTTACACTTTTCTTTATTTAAGGTTAACCCTGTATCTTGTAATAATCGAAAAAATTCCCTTAGATGTTCAATATGGTGAGTGAACGATAAAGACGATATTATTACATCATCCATGTAAACACTTTTAAACTTCCCTATCACCGGTTTTAAAACAAGATCTAAGGCCTTCTGAAAATTGAGAGCCATCCCTGACAACCCAAATGGCATACGCCGAAATGCGTAGGTGCCATTCTTCGTAACAAACGTTTTTTTTTTGTCTTAACTATATCACTGGGGTTTACTACCAGTTGAAAGTACTCCGATTTGAGATCAAGAGACGACATAATCGTCGTATGGGGTATGTTCGTTATTAAATCATCTATTAAAGGTAAGGGATAATGGGGATACTTTGTAATATAATTAAGTTTCCAATAGTCGACTTAAAATCAATACGCTTCCGGATTATCCAGCGGCAACCCATTATTTTTTCTACATAACACAACTGGTGACGTGTACAGGGATCGAAACGGAATAATGTTCTCTCTTTCAACATTTTCTCTACATGATAATCGAGTATCGTTTGCTTAACCCTGTCTTAACGATACGTCCAAGAATACACTGGTGGCTTTTATTCCCCGTGTCAATTTCATGATACAAAACATGTTGAGCCCCGGTTTATCTGAAAATAATCCTTTAAAACTATTAAATAAATCCCGCAACCCCTGTTTCTGTCTTTCTTCCAACCCTTTCTTATATATATATATATATATATAAATATATATATATATATATATATATATATATATATATAAAAGATATATTTCCACATTTCCTTTCTTGATCGTTTTAACCCATTATCAATTTGCGAATCGGGAATCGCCATCAATTTTCGATCAAAATCTAAAATAATCTTTGATCCACTTATGAAATCCACCCTGAGAATACAAGGGTATTTTAAATCTGCCAACATGTGGAATGTCCAAGACTTCTCCAACTCCCTAATTAGAACATTCAATTCCACAATTTCTACATTCTGACATTTAACTCCCTGTGCCGTGATTACCTGAGCAAGTGATTTTTTTTACTTGCTTATAAAAAAAATATTTTTTGTATATATTCTCCGATATAAAGGACTTCTCTGCACCTGTGTCCCTTAACGCTTTCGTAAAAGTATTTAACAAAATAGGAACATATGGGAGTTCCACTAGAGACATGCATGTCGCAGAAAGATTAATCAGTACCTCATTTGCTAACTGTGCGTGTGTCTGAACATTTTGATCATCTCTAACCTTCAAAACATTTAATCGGCCCCTTTACCTTCTATCGCTTCGACTAAAATTCTCACTCGAACCTTTATTTCTGCGGTTCCCTCGACTAAATTCATCATTTTGACTCCCCCATTTCTAAATTGGTATCCTCTATCGTTAAATCTTTGATCATCCCTCTTAAAAATTCATTCCTGCTGTCGAACCACTGATTTCATTGACGACCATTCTCGTAATTACCCCTATAATCATTTCTGCCGTTACTTCTCTACGCAAAACTTCCGAATTTCTCCGACTATCATGAGCATTAGACATCCTAAGCGCATTCCAACCTCGTCATTCAAAATTATCACTATTCGTCGAACCCCGCATTGTTTTGCATGAATATCTTTCCTCAAACTTAGACAACACATCCAATAGTTGAACCATGTTTTGCTGATTTCGAACCTCTTCGTAATCTTGGACTTGTGGTTCGAGTGTGACAAAAATATGGTCCACTAGAGCTTCCTCGGACATTCCCAGTCCTAGTTGTTTGTGCAGCTTCAACAGATTTATATAAAATCTGTTGCCTAATAGTCCCTTCTCAGTTGTGACGAATAAAACCTTATTTCTAAATCTTTCTAATTACGGACGGCAGAGAATGCTTTTGACAAAGCCATCTTTAACTGCGCAAAGTCCGTGGCTGTATTCTACACGAACGTTGACCCAAATATCTGATAGTAATCGTGGGCCCTCCCCAGGATATGACTTTTTAAATACGCACATGATAAATCACTGGGTATCTCAAATAATCGTATTTGATTAATAATACCCTCCAAAAACTCGTTAACGTTCTCGGACCCAGAAAAGTACACTTCTGGCAAAACACTCAACCCGTTCGCGCCTCTTACCTCGGGGTTATAAAAATTAAATTTCGTTGGGCGCCTTTGTAAGGGCGCCCCTCTCCAAGATTATCAGCGTGAGGTGTAGGAATAAATGAAGAACTAGAAGCTGCCATAATCTTAATATTACTTTATTAAGATCTTAACGTATACCAATAACAGATTATATAATATGATATGTGAGAGAATCCACGGTGGCTAAACACACAATATATAATACCGAAATAACGTGACCCGGACCACTAGCAATAACTAACTCGCCTAAGCTCAATTTCAATATCAACACAGATCCGAATATTTAAATAATCTCTCCTAACTTTAATGTTCCATGAAGTATCATCTATCTGATCCTAGCTGAAGTAGCGTTTCACTGGCGTGCAATGGTATGCACCTTGGCTAAGGGCTCTAGGTCACGGGTAGCATCTCTTGACTGTCACTTAACTTCTCGAAAATCTCTTCACACTTGAAACACATACTAACATAACATTCCCCAAATCCCGCCCAGCTTTCTAAACTTTTATTTAAAAGCTACGTAATTTGCATCTTTCCTTCACGTTTCACTTTTTGAGTTGGTTGGAAAAGAGTTGCCATTCATTCTAGCCCCAAACAACCCAAAAGGACATGTTAATGAAAAAACGCGTGAGCCCATCACAATTTAAGAATTTGAAAATATTACTGGTCGAATATTTGTTATATATATACACTGTGGTGGCAAAAATCGAGCAAAAATCACTTTTAAAAATTGTTATGTTTTTTAAGTTTGTGTGTGTGTGTATGCTTATAAAAACTGTTACCTTGCTCAAAATGCAAAGTATTTTATATCCTTTTAAATAGAATTTAATACCGAATTCAATAAAAAACCCACTCAAATATTTTCAAAGCAAAGAAATTTATGCTGCAATATCTACGGATATTCGTTATATACTAATGATAGCAGTGAATTATCAGTGTTTAGTGGGGTAGCCATTATTTTTTATTACAGCTTCACATCAATGTTTCATTGAGATGAAAATAGTTTTAAGCTCTTCCTTTGTTATTCCATGTCCCAGGAAAGAATTTTATCCTTAATTAGTTCTTTTTTTTACTTAATAGGTACTTAATTCGGAAAAGAGTTGTCAAATCTTGCTTCAAGTTTTCTATAAATTGAGATCGGGACTGTTTCCTGGCCAGGACAAAAATGATATTTAGTCAAGAAGCAATGACATCAAATAAAAGATTATATTGGACATCTAGAAAGAGATGTGTATGAGAAAGTGGTCTTTTTTAAGTTAAAATTGCAAGACAGGTGGGCGGTTCAGTGACTGCATCTGCAGACTGAAAGTTTTGTTTAAGACGCCAGGGGACAAATCTAATTTTAAAAAGGCAGGAAAAAGGCCTAAAAAGATGCATCACATCTGTTGATGTCAAAAGAACAAAAATATAGAATTTTATAGAGAGATATTTATAGAAGAATGTCATCAACGGTCCTCAGAAAATATATGAATGATGTTTACTTTTCTGTCAGATCAAAAACAACCAGAAGAAAATTAGTACATGTTACACTAAGAGGTAGAATTCCACAAAAAAAGCCTTGTAACAATTTACAGCAGTGCTAAAAAGACTACAGGGGGTAAAAGAACACATTAATTGGATAAATGATTGGTGGTCACAAGTTATATGGAGCGATGAAACTAAGAAATTGTAATTCTGTTGTAATGGCCGAAATAATGTAAGACGTAGAATAGGAGAAATGCTACATCTTGACTGCATTCAGGAAACTAGGAAGTATTCACATAGTTTTACAATTTGGTCGTGCATATCAGCAGATGGTATCGGTCACTTTCATATCATCGATGGGACACTGAATGCCATAAAATACATTGACACCATTCTAGAACACAAACTTCTGCCTTCCAACAGAGATCTTTTTACCAATAATGCTTCATTTATTTTTCAGCAAGATTCAACTCCTTGCAACACAGTAAAGTACTTTAACGGCTGGTGCCATTCTAAGATCATTCAGTTGCTGCCCTGGCAAGGAATCAGTCCTGACCTCAACCCCATCTAAAACATATGGCACCGTTTGAAAACTTTTGTCGTAATGAGGTACCCATGAAATAAAAAAGAACTAATTGAGGATATAATTCTTTCCTGGCATCATGTAATAACGAAGGAAGAGCTTAAAACTGTTTTCAGTTCAATAAAACATCGGTGTAAAGATGTTATGAAAAATAAAGGCTACCCAACTAAGCACTGATAACTTACTGCTAACCGGGTGTTTCAAAAGTCACGCACATACACATGGTAATCCTTCTTGCTTAAAACCCAAAAGTGTTGATTGATATTTCTTTCACTAGATGGCAGCATAAGAAATTGTGAGCCTATCAGGCATCCGTTTCAAAATACTTGTCAGTTGTAGTCAGTTGAGCACAATGGGAGAGGCTTCCTAAGAGCGAAGAAGAGCCATCGAGGAATTTTATTTCGCTATAAAATCTCGTGGGATCAATGCATTTCAGCAGAAATATCCTGGTGAAACAGCACCCAATGTATCAACAACAACACTTTTAGTGCAACGGTTCCGTGATTGATTGTTAATTTTTTTGGCGCTAGAGCCAAGTTTGGCTATACTGCGCCACACATTCGTTAGTATATTAAAATTTTAAAAATGTATACACACTATATATATATACACATAAATATATAAATGTATTTTAAAATGTCAGAAGAAAAATATAAAATTGAGCAAAGTATTTAAATGTGCATATATAAATGTAAAATTTCATAGTTAAATGGTACAATAAAAAGGGACGAGGGTACAATTTACGATGCGCACCGTTGTCTTAACAGGCCACTTTTTTGTGTTAGGGGACTGATATTTGGGAATCGTAATAAATATTGTTATAAACCATATCTATTGGGACGCATTCCCCCTACAGCTTTTTGGTCAATATTTTGGCACCCGAACCTCACAGTCCATTCAGACCTGACTTATTCGATCTCTCTCTATCTGTTTCTTCCAGTTATTATAATTTCATGCTAATAAGTCTATTTATTCCTTAGTTTTTAATTGTTTTAAACTTTTTTAATTTGTTTAAATTCACAATATCTTAGCTCCTGTTCTAGTCCCGGGTTTGAGCCAACTGTTCCACTCGTTTAGACCCATCTAGTCATTTATTTATTTCCCATTGCGTAGGCATGGGGAGGGCTTAAGCACTAAAATATCATGCTCCCATGTTAATCCTAAGGGGACTGGAAAATATTTCACCCCTAAGGAATTGAGCTTGGGATTTAATTTTTGGAGGACCGCCATATTTTCGTCTTAGCGCGAGCTTTACGTAGAATTGGTCCCCTCCGGTGCTCCCTCCTACAGGGCTTCCCCAGTGATAACTCAAATCCTATGCCACCTTGGTCAGCAGCACCAGCTGGATTCCATTGTTCTCCCTATGAGCATCCTAGATATATATTTTTTCAGGAACATAGCCCCATTTCTTCACCTATATTTAACATTTCAAATTTATTTTAAAGTTTTAATTTTTTTAAATCCCGCATAGCTCCGATGATATTTTAGCTTTGTTAATGAAACTCGGATCACAGGCTCTCCTGTTTGAGCTCTTACATCTGTTATAATTCATGTGCAGATAGTGGGCATAGGGGGGCATTATCACTAATATTAGATTCCCCATGTTATTCCTATGGGGTTTGATCTTTTGATGACGTCACGATATTACAGAGATAGAAGGATGAAACTTAGGGATCACCTACTACTCTGTGTATCGTTGGGATGAACGCGACCGTTTACATCACGGTTGTTTTCCCCGGGGAGTTAGTTTCGTTTTCCTTTCCCAAGCTAGCGCCACCCCATTGGAAACTACAGACTCTGGACCAGTTCGAATGGATTCCTCTTGTGTTTCCTCATAACCAGGACGAGTTTCGAGTTTCTGGGTGCCCTTCTTCTATTTTGTTTAATTGTTTTAATTATTTTAAAATGACCATAACTCGGGGGCTCTTCAGGCGGTTGTCTTAATTTTCTCAGGAACGAGTCTTCCCGCCGAGACATTCAATATGAGGTCTCAATTGTCACATTCGGTTCACCTCATCTCCAGATACAGTTTCCTTAACCCCTTCCCATTTTATTGGACCTATTGCCCCTCTGCGGGGGTGTTTAAATTGATTTAAATCGTGATTATCTAGGGTTTGGCGGGTCCGATTGACTTAAAGTTAAAATCGTTCAACTCTACTCGTGATCGCCTTTCGTCCTTGGCCCAGCTTGCCCTACTCAAGATTTTTAGAAAGATTTTTATCTTCTTACGCCAAATAAGTATAATTTCTTATGCACGTACATAAGTATACACTCACACTTTCTTTTTCTTTGGGTATATCTGAAAAATCTCACCTTCAGGAATAATCCCTATTCTCTTGACGAACTTAAGAGTAACATACTTCATGCAATTTCAGACATTAATTCTCACACTTTTCGTAAAGTGTCCATATTTGGTAAAAAGAGTTCGATTGTGTGTCCAAGAAAACGGACATCATTTTGAACATTTACTGTTATTTTACCATGTCTGAGACCTAACAATAAAGATAACCGTTCAACCATTAACTGTCCCTTATTCAGGTTGTTAACATAATTCATCTGTCTTTAAAACTCAACCACAAACGTTGATGTGCGTGACTTTTGAAACACACGGTATCATCAGTATCTAATGTACATTGATAATTACTGCAGCATAACTTTTTTACGTTTTAAGAATTGAATTTTTTTTGTATTGAATTTAGTATTAAATTCTCTTTAAAATGATATAAAACACTTTGCATTTTGCGCAACAAAATATAAGATCTTATATATATATATATGTAATAATTCCCTCTAGCATCCCTTTAATTAACTCTTTTAACAATATTGAAATAATCTTTTAATTATTTGGTTCGAAACTAACACCCTGATCTTAATCGTAATCGATGAATATTATTGCATCAGAAATCCCTGTCCCGCCCATTCTATCCAATCAGAACTACGATTACGTAATCATCATGTGCTTGCACTGTTGGTATAAAACCCAACACCTTGTGTAATCGCTCTCTCTTCTCTCTTTGCCGTCATCATGTAAGCATGTAAATAGCTCCTCTTTGTGTATTTGTGTTGTGCCCTCCAATATGTTGCTATTGTTTGTCTCCTGTCCACTTTGCTTTAATATCGTCGCAAATTTGTGCGCCTCGTCAACGTGAAAATGCCCAGTAATTTTGTCCTAGGCTTTTGATGTGTGCTTCAAAATAAAAGAGATGAACGTCCACCGAAGATGTGTTTAACGAAAACCTACTAACACACTCGAAAAAATACTACACTCGGCAAATATTTTACACATATATATATATATATATATATATATATATATATATATATAAAAGAAATATGTATTATATATCAAAAACAAGAAATAATAGATAAAATAAAGAACATAACAAGAAATAGCGTAATAAAAATATAAAAGCTGAACATGAAGAACATAATTATATATATATATATATATATATATATATATACATGTATATATATATACATGTATATATATACATGTATATATATATACATGTATATACATATATATATATACATGTATATATATATACATATATATATATACATGTATATATATATATATATACATGTGTGTGTGTGTATACACTCATTGACAAAAAAGTTAATGCACAAAGAAATAATTGTGGGATCGTAACGAAATTTGGCATGAAGGTACATGTCGGAGAGATATGCAAATGATTAGAAATGCACCGTGATTGCGCATTACTTATAGCCGGTAGAGGGCGTTTAACGTCGTTCTCCGTGGAGTATAAAATAGGTAACCAAAGTTTTTTTTTGAGTATGCTGAATTGTTTACAAAGGAAGAGTTGTAGACATGCCCTTACGCCGTTTTTCAAAGATAATATGAGCAGCTGTCACAGTTTGAAAGGGGTAAAATCATCGGCGTGATGAAAGCTGGGTGGTGAGTTAGACAGGTAGCCGGTCAATTAGGCCACTCTGATTGTGTTTGTGAGGTGATGTTGGGACCAGTGGATCGGAGAGATGTCATTTACACGAAGACTTAGTTCAGGACGCTCTCGACAGACCAGTAGCTGAGAAGACCTCTACATCGTAAGAAATGCACGTGTACAGCCAACTGCTTCATCGGCCGCCATTCCATGCGCAGCAAGCACCTTCATTAGGAGCCCAGGTGTCTTCTCGAACCATACGAAAGCGCCTGGCTGAAGGACATTTGAGATCGCGGAGCCCATTGCGTGAGCTGTCCTTGACGCCCACCCATCGGCGCCTCCGTTTGGAGTGGAGTCGTGCACGAGGAAACTTTACTGCAGTGGAATAGAACCATGTCGTCCTTAGCGACGAATCCAGATTCAATCTCAGCAGCGATAACAATCGTGTTCGTGTGTGGAGACCCCAGGGTGAACGCCTCAATTCTATCTTTGCTTTACAGCGACGCATCGCTTCCACAGCTGTTGTGATGATATGGGGTGTTACTGCCAACAATACACAGTCACCCCTTTTATTCATTCGTTTCACCATGATAGCTCAGCGTTATGTCCATGACATCCTGCGACCGCATGTGTTGCCACTCGTGCAATGGCTTCCCAGGAGCTATTTTTCAACAAGACAATGCTCGGACTCACACGGCAAGGGTGTCACAAGACTGTCTACACACTGTTACTACCCTTTGTTGGCTTGCTCGATCCCCAGATTTGTCGCTAATCAAGCAAATCTGGATTAATTTGGGACGGCGAGTTGGGCATTCTACGAGTGTGAACGAACTAAGAGCAAGGTTACAGCAAAAATGGAACGAAATGTCTCAAGAACAGATACAGAACTCGTATGCCTCAATGCCCGATCGTATCAAATCGTGCATTTGCGCTAAGAGGGGTTCAACAGGGTATTAAATTCTCCTTTCTTTTGCCTTTTTCTCAGAAATAAATGATCCTTTTTCTTTGACTTTCTAATCATTTACTTATATTAAAGTAATCATTACGTACGTAAAATTCCTTTTCATTTTGACGACTCCTTCTTGGTGCACTACTGAGTGTGTGTGTATGCACGATCACAAGCGAATACAGAATTCTATTTTAAATTATCCGGCTTCTAAGTAAATCCATTATAAGTGTATGTTTCTTTTTAAAGCTAAAATATTTTTAAAATATGTAAAGTCTATATTTGGTTTTCCCATGATACATTGTAGCTTTTAATTTTAAAGACATATTCTTTAATAACTATTTTACAGACTGTTTAATCATTTTTTTCTTTTTAGGAGCAGCAAGGCAATTGCTGACCTGGCAAAAAAAGCAGTACAAAAAGCTGCAACAGCAATTTTAGAGGCTTTTGCGAAATTAGTTCCAGGAGTAATAGAGAATCAGATAAATAAACTAAAAGAGAAAAAAGCACCAAAGTCCAACTAAAGGAATGGTTGTTTCAACGGCAGAAACGTCGTTGTTGTTGAGCTACTTCTACATTGATGTATACAAATAGAATGTACGCTTTGATTTTTTGAAAAAATAAAGAAATATTAGTTCAATTATAAAATGAGTGTTGTGAAAAAGAAAAAAAATAATATACTTCTTTAGTTATTTAAAAATAAAGATTTTAAGTGTACAGTAAAAATCAAATGTAGTGATTATTTAAAATCAAGGGGTCAATTATGGTTTTAATATTACTTTAATCATAATTAAATTTTTAAATTAGACACATTTTTTACGCCCTTAATAATCAAATTTAAAATTTTCTTTTGGAAAATATGTGCTATCTACTGTGCAATATTTGAATTCTGGAATACTTAGAGAGAGAGATTTCAAATTTTATTTACAATTTCAACAAAAAACTTTTAGAAATCTAAGCACCTACATCCAAACTTTCACTGTTTTGTCATATGTTTTTTATGTTTATTTTTTTTTCTTGTTTAAGAAACAGGATCTCTTACTTGACATAAACGGGTAAATATCTCTCGTCAAATCAAGGAAGCAAACACACAATTGTTCATCTTGTATAGATATCTGCAATGGGAAGGAGTCTTTTCACCTTTTAAGTGGAAACTCTTTTTACTGATGCGGCAAAATTATATGCAACGAGCTGAGATTAAAAATTGTTTCGCTTTTTTCTGTTCGAAACAGAGGGTTCCCTCAAATTTTTCTAATTGTAGTCGACGCAAATATATGTTCTAGACACGGAATCGCCTGATTTAAACTGACCCCCCATTCATCAGATCAATGCTAGACCAGTGTTTCTCAAACTGTGGGGCGCGCCCCCTAGGGGGCGCGATAACCCTATGAGGGGGGCGCGACCATATCGAAAATAAAAGATTTAAATATAATTAATTTACTGGAATGAATTAAAACAAAATACTTTCAGACATAATAAAAAATGCACTTTTACTCTGATATAATTTATAGGCGCGCGCGCGCGATATTAAGTCAACACAAATAAAAAATTAAATACCTAATTATCTATCTTTGATTCTATAACCAAATAAAAAACCTTTTATTTGATTTGCTGTAATCCCATGATGAGAGATTTTTTTACTGCGCTTTCTGTTTAAACCTAACATACAACTCTTTCAGAGAAAAAACAGATCCCAGACGCAGAATCGAAAAAATTTAGGAACATAAAAAATTCATCACTGTCATTATTTTTGAAATACTGTACATTATAGCTGTAATCTGTTTAACCTTCTAAGTTATTGGTACAGTTAGTTATGACCCCTCTTTTATGTGTTTGTTTCTCATTTAGGGAAGTTGTAAGTAATGTATTTCTCTGTTACGCTTTTTTCCATGCAAAAGAGTTTTATGATATTTAGAAAACCACGGAGAGCACTCACACACACACTTTGAAGAATTACTTGGCCAAGACCTATTTTTACGAGTATTCTATACATATAAAGCATAACGCGAGAAACGTTTTACACAATTTCATATAAACATAATGAATACACTTTTTACTCGGAAGTGGTCACGCGGGACGCACAGATTACGAAATCGTTAATTCTGACAAAACTGTTTAATTGTTACAAAAGAAAAATTGAAAAGTCCTTGAAAGTAGATAAGTAAACTTTCTCTTAATTAAATTATTCACTGGAATCACAATTTGTATCTTCTACAATAAAATAATTATATAAAAAAAAGGATAAGGGTGACTCAATAACCCCGCTCGACCGTATCGAGTGCGCGCCTGCTCCCGGGTTAAAACCTGTTGAAGTCTTTTCGCTTTAAATATTAAAAATAATACAGTTATTCTTCATCGGAATTTTATATTATTGTTCATTATTTAACATCAAATATAAATGCTAATTCTGTGAGGCTTAAAATTACCATTCGCTTAAAACTAATTATAATTTGAGCAACCATTTAAAAAAAAACATTTTACATTTTTGTAAACATTGTCGAGCATTTAGCTTTGCACTTCTTACAATTCAGCTATTATATCAAAAATGTTTTATTTTCTTATCTTATAAATGAACTCGGGCAAAGAGCGGGCACTTCAGCCGGTATACTTTTAATGTATCAGTGCTGCACAGAGTATTTTATAACTAATTAATTAATACTAAATTAAGAACAAGTTTAATAAGTATTAACGACTTCCATGGGCTTGTCTTTCAAAGCAAAGTTTTTATAAGGAATGCTTATGATTATAGAAATTGACCCTCTGAGTTAATTTTCTATATTTAGCAGATATCTATATTTTGTCTTCTAAGCAGCCACCGCATTTTGCAACATGTTCAATTTAAAAATTAGAGAAAGGAAAAATAACATAATAATTATCCTATTATTTTATTTATTTATTTTTTGCTTAAAAGTAGTATACAAAATTTTAATACTTATGTTACTAATTTGTATGGTTTATAATTAAGATCGCCTATTGTAGCTTTAGCGTCAAAGTTCATTATTATTGCATTCAGTACATTATTAATGTATAAGGGGGCGCGATAAAAATTGTGATTGAAAAGGGGGGCGCCAGTATTGAAAGTTTGAGAAGCACTGCTCTATGATATGTAGTCGAACTTCCGAATAACGCGATCATCTATATTCCGAAATTTTTCCCACAACCAAGAACATTTCACGATTTTCTTCATAAAATAACCTTCCTAAAGCGAAGTGCATTTTCTATACAACGAACTTTTTTTCTTGCAAGTCAATTTTTTTTCTCCCTATTTTTAAAGTATTTCTGGACCTCAAGTTATTCTCTGTTAATATATTTTATGGTGGTCATAAACCTTGAACTGGTTTTATTAGGTGCCTAACTCGTGGAGAACAATAAAATTCTGGGAGTTTCATCCAAGAATTACATCCTTTAGCCCCCATTGTTCAGTTCACTAGAAACATTTTCGATATCCTCTTTCACCCTCAGTGGAATTCCAGTTATAAAATAATGTATATTTAAAATTGCTTATATGCTTTAAATTATAGAAAATGTCTTTAAAAATTGACCAATTTTAATATAAAATGATTTTCTTACTGTTGAATATAGAGTGAATTCCTTGACATTCTTTTTTCTTGTTATACTTCCAGATTTCTTTTCTTTTTTTTATGGGTAAGATCTTTGAAATAAATAGTTATTAATTTAATATAAGGGACGCTCTCTCTCTCTGATAATTACTAGTTTGTGTACATAGTGTGTATATGAGTCTTTATATATGGAATTTTCCATGTAACGAACTTTTTTCGGGATCTAGCGAATTCGTTGTATAAATGTCCGACTGTTTAATAATTTTTTACCTGTAGTACCATTTTTCAATGAAAAATTTTTCTTAACAAATCTTTCTATCGCATCGCCGAAACTGAAAATTGAAGCACAAGAGAGGGGGTACTTTTTTAGGTGTTTTCCACATCACACTTGATAAGGGCTCTAAATTAGAACAACCGTACGTCAAACGCTGTAGGCCGGTTACACAAAAAGGGAATTTTTGGATCGCTAAAATTTTGATGATGCTTGCTTTCCAACAGCAATATTGCTTGAAATAAATTAAAGCTTTCTCATTGGTGACGCGGGGGGGGAGTGATCAAGGAACACCGTATAGCGAGGTTACTATACTTGAAATTTATCGAGGCTCTAAGTTCTCGCGTTAGCTTAGCGTGTAAGTCTAAAAAATCATATGCAAACTCGGCTATCACCCTTGTCACTTGAACGCGGTTCAGAATTACAAGATACGTTGAGAATACTTTTAGTGTAGCTTCAAAGTGAGGTATTAATAAACTTTGTATAGCATCGACAAATTTTTACCGTTGCTTTGAAGTAGTGACTAATCAATCGCTTGCAGACCCTTCTGTTTTTGTACTATTTAGGTTTTTGTGGTGATTGTGTTTTAAATTATTTTATTAGGCTTGTATCCTTATAGTGTTACAACACTATTTCACGATTAAATGAAATTAAGTATATTGAAACATTTTTCTCTAGAAGCTTTATCAATTAAAAGTTTCAGAGCATAACCAAGAAAGCTACTGATATGTAGAGGAAGACCCGAAGAAATCTTGATGGACAATTATATAAAAATGTGCAAGTAACTATGTATTACACTACTGGCCATTAAAATTGCTACACCAAAAAAAATTCAAACGATAGATTGATATCTATTGGACAAGTGCATTATACTAGAAATAACAATTGAGATTAAATTTTCAAGAAATTTGCTTGCATAGGTGCATTTGGGTTTAACGTAGAGTTTCGAATGACTTGAATAATGTGTAGAGCCTCTGGTCGTAACACACCAGAAATGTAACGTGCATTGTTCAAAGTGCTGTCAATGCGAACAAGAGGTGACCGAGACGTGTATCCAATAGCACGCCGTACCATCATGCCAGGTGATGGGCCAATATGACGAAGGCGATTGCAAGCTGCCAATGTGCGTTCACCACGATGCCACCATCTTGGTGCTGTAAACAGAACCAGGATTAATATGAAAAAATGACGTCTCGCCATTCGTGCTCCCGATTCGTCGTTGATCACACCATTGAAGACTCTTCTGTCTGTGATGCCGCGTCAAGGGTATCTGCAGCCATGGTCTCCGAGCTGAGAGTCAATGATGCAGCATACGTCATCGAATTGTTTGTGCAGACATTTGTTGTCTTGCAAACGACCCCAATTCTTGTCTGAGGGCTCGTGACTTCGCTGTACGTTTCATTAAGGCCATACGAGTAACATGAATGTCTTCTCGGCTGCCAGTTAGAGGGGGCCGTTGAGATCTACAACGGCGTTCCGTATTACTGTCCTGAACCCATCGATTCCATATTCTGCTAACAGTCATTGGAAATCGACCTACGCAAGCACCAATATTGTGATACAATAAACTGCAATTCCAGTACGCTACTATTCGACCTTTATCAAAATCAGAAACGTGCTGGTACGCCCTTCTGCTTCTTCCACGAGGCCGAGGAACATTCTTTCCTGGAGCACACAACCAGTGTGCTTTTTCTCCGTGTGAGTGCCTAAGAGAAAAAGAGAAAAAAGAATCGTAGCCAAAGCAACGAGCAGGAGCAGGGGGTGTGGAGGTGGAAACTGCGACGGGCAGCTGATCTGCTTTGTGACGTAACAGAATAGGTTTGCGAAGACGGGATCTTTGAATCCTCTTCACCGCAGGGAGGGAGAGGTAAGGCAATTTTTATTTTTTTGTCTGCGTCTTGGTGTCATAATTCGTTGGAGGGAAATGAAGGGATGAATAAAATGTCTATAAGCTAATTGCAATGCAATTAACTAAGTCCATACTGTGATGATGGTTAGAATTGGGTTCGTAGGAGAGATAGGAGCTCCATATGGCTTTCATCGCTCTTGGCTTGCCAGACTTGGAAATGGCGATAAATTCCTGGATAACTTCGATCATTTCTCGTACTTCAGGATCATTGGCTTGTGCGAAGATGCCTTCTGAAGAGGAGGGCTGTTGAGAGTTAACCTGGTGGCCGTCTGGAGTAGTGCGAGGAGATGACGTGTGCTGGGCAGATGAGGGCGGTGCTTGTGGATTAAAGGACGAGGTCGTTCCCTCTGCCTGAGTGGAGGCTGCACTGTGGGATTATTTTTAGCTGCTTCAATCTCCCTCTTGGCATCACAACACTTTTTCGCCTGGTAACGACATTCAAATGCAACTCGTGTATGAGAAACCAGCTCAACAATTTATTCATTTTAACATATTTTAAGTGTCTCTACCAGCGCCTGCTTTGTCTGAATGCGCTGAAAAGCTAATAATTTGCATATTACAGCACCTTGTTCCTGTCGTGTAAATTTTACGCTGCATACGTCGCCTATTTCGTGTAGCAATTTTAATGGCCAGTAGTGTATTCATTTTTTTATTTTGAATCTTTTTGTTTAACAAACGATGTTTACAATTCTCTGAATCGTGTCTTGTCCAGACTTCGTTTTATTTCACTCTAGATACTTTCAGTGGGTGTTGGGGAAGTGGTTCCTATGTGTTTTTGTCTCAGGAAACCAGACGAGGATGTTGACACAACTCTTTTATTTCACACTGGGTTGCTCAGGGAGTATGTCGGAACACTTACGATGGGCACCGTTTCTGCGCTCTCGCTCTCTCTCGTCTCGTCTCCCACACTCACTCTGAAAAACCCTTAATTCGCGTTTCGCTTAATACACTTATTCACCACCGCGCGGCGCCCACTGCGCATGCTCGAACATAACCCCCGGCCTTGCAATATCAATATTCAACAATAGCAATACAGTTTCACAATTCACAACAAGTTCACAAAAATTACACAATTGTTTTCAAAATTATTATATATATAAAAGGTACTATAAATTTTCAGTAAAAAAAAAAGAGTTAAAATTACAATAGCACAATTTAAAGATAAACACATAATTTCTTAAATGGAAATTAATCTTAATTATTTACATCTATAGGTAGAATACAGATCTTAGTTATGGGCCTCTTAAATTCTCCGGTTTTTGTTTTAATTCTGACTGTTCTCACTTTACCATCAGAACCATGATAGACCTCAACGACGCGCCCTAAAAGCCAGTTGCAAACTGGTGTAAAATCCTCCTTTACAATTACCATTGTACCACACATTACATTGTTCTTCTCGATCATCCACTTTCCTCTCTGTTGGAGAGTATTCAGATAATCGGTACTCCATTTTTTCCAAACTACCTGAATTACCTTTATTGTTCTCTGCCAACGGCTTAATCTATTGTCCCTAATATTAATTACTAGGGGGGGGGCTCAAGAATAGAACTGATCTACCAATCAAGAAATGTGCAGGCGTTAATACCTCAAAGTTATCAAAATCATTGGATATTGGTGTAAAAAAAAAGGGGTCTGGAATTTAAAATTCCTTCTACCTGGATAATCACTGTTTCAAACTCCTCGTAGGTGAGTCGGGATCTTCCCACTGCTCGCTTGAGGTGATATTTCACTGACTTTATGCCCGCCTCCCAAAGACCTCCCATATGTGGGGCCCTTGGTGGAATAAAATTCCATTCAATACCTTCCTCAGTGAAATATGCCGCCAGATTTTGATCTGGAAAGTTAAGGGTCTTATAAAATACCTTTAGTTGAGAATTCGCACCAACAAAATTTGTTGCATTATCCGTAAAAATTTTGGAACATTTTCCTCGCCTAGACATGAATCTCTTAAGGGTCGCAATTATTGCATTCGAAGTCAAATCCGAAAGAATTTCTAGGTGGATGGCACGAGTCACAAAGCAAATGCAAACACAGACATAAATTTTATTCAAAACGCCCTTTCTCTGGTGTTTGTAAGTTACAAAATATGGACCTCCCAAATCTAGTCCAGTTATACTGAATGGAGGGGCCATATTTACTCTTTCATAAGGAAGATTGCCCATTATTTGAGAAGAGGGAATTGGTTTACACTTGAAACACACCACACAAGTATGAACCGTTTTCCTAGCTAGGTTTCTACCTCCTAAAGCCCAAAATCTCAATCTTACTGCATTCAGCAGTCCTTGTGGACCAACGTGAAATAATTTCTTATGCAAAGTTATGAAATATATTTTACTCAATTTAGAATTTTTAGCCAGTGTAACTGGATGCCTTTGGCTGTAGGGTATGGAAGCTTTTTCCAGCCTTCCACCAACTCTCAGGATTCCTTTATCATCCTGGAATATGTTCAAAGATTTAAGATTACCTGACGGCTCACTTAAGTTAATGCCACTCTGGTCCTGTTTAATAAGCCAGGTTTCTGCATCATTTACCTCACTTGTAGTTAAAGGTCCCCTCTTTTTCACCTTGGATCTGCAATTTTCAATAAATCTATAAATATAAGAAACAATATGTATTATTTTAAAATAATTATTAGAAAGGGGTCCATAAGATGGTTGAAAAAGTCAAAGTTCTTGGAATTCAGCAATGAAGTCTCCAAAGTTCTCTCAGACACCCTTAGTTCGCAGTCAAAGTCATCTCTCTGGGTTGGTTCTGCAATGACAGTGGTTGAATAAGCACTCTGTTGAAGCTCACCATAGAGAGTCGTCACGAAGCTCCTCAGGAAGTAGTCCTCTAGATAACACATCTGCAGGATTCTGCTCTGATGCAATGTGATGCCACTGGTCACGGGAACTTAGTTGATGAATCTTAGACACTCGATTAGCCACGAACGTCTTCAATTCTCTTGATTCTCGATGTATCCATGAAATCGCAATAGTTGAATCCCACCAAAAATGCACAGCTGTAATCTGAAGATTCAATGCCTCCTTCACCTTCTTCATCAATTTAGTGGCAAGAACTGCCCCACACAGTTCAAGTCTTGGAATGGAAATCTGCTTCAGAGGCGACACTCGGCTTTTACTCGTTACAAGACACACTTTGACTTCTCCAAGGGCAGATATAGACTTGAGATAAATGGGGATGAACCATACGCCTTTTCCGATGCGTCGCTAAATGCATGTAACTCAATGCTCTCCGCTCTATGAATCACAATACATCTGTCAATAGAGATGTTATTCACGGCTTTCAAAGAGTCGATAAATCGACGCCACTCCTTTTCTTCTTTAAAGGGAAGTTCATCACTCCATCCCAATTCCAGCAACCCCAATCTTTGCATAAATATCTTTGCCAAAGTTATGATCGGTCCGAGGAGACCCAAAGGGTCAAAAATTCTTGCAATTGTAGACAAAACCATTCTTTTGGTGAATGAAGTTGGCCATTGTTGCTCTATTCTGAAAAGAAAACAGTCTAACATAGGATTCCAAATCATTCCAAGTGCTTTAGTCTCCTCAGATTCCAAAAAAGCATACTCTTGTAGATTGGAAGTTATCTCGGGTAAATTTCCACACCACTTATGAAGATGCATCCCTGCGGTCTTGAACATTTCTATTAGTTGATGCTGCAATTCGATTACCTCTTCTATACTCTCAGATCCCGATAGTATGTCCTCCATGTAGCAGTCACTCAGCACCACAGGAGCTGCTAAAGGAAAATTATTAGCTTCATCCATCGCTAACTGTTTCAAAGTTCTCGTGGCTAGATAAGGTGCGCTAACTGTGCCGTAGGTTACTGTAGTTAACTCGTACGTTTTTATTGGCTCTCCTATGCCCTTCTTCCACAGAATTCTATGCAAGCACGTTTGCTCCGGATGTATGTTTATCATGCGAAACATTTTCTCTATATCCGTAGTAAAGGCATACTTGTGATTTCGGAAGCGAACCATAATGGAAAAAGAGGTCTTCTTGGACCAGTCCGCCATTAAATTGAATTGAATTTAGAGATTTCCCACTCGTTGAAGGACTTGATGCATTACAGTTCTCATTTTAGTTGTAGACTTTTCGGGGCGATAAACACCATGGTGTGGCATGTAAAATGAAACTCAAGATCCATCCACCTTGATTTCCCTCATGTGGCCCAAATCCTCATATTCCTGTAAAAATTTCTCATACAGGGACAAATATTCTTTATCTCTACTCAGTCGTTTCCACAAAGAGTTTAATCTCTGAATCGCGGTTTGTCTGGATTCTCCAAGACATGAAGGATCTTCTTTTAATGGCATCGCCACCGTATATCTCCCCTGGTCATCTCTCGAATGAGTGCTTTTAAAATGGTCTTCGCAAATATCTAATTCCCTGGTTTTAACAGAATCTATTTCTACATTTTCGATTTCCCAAAACTTCTTAATTGAATGCTCTAGATTATCCGCAGCCTGAATAAACCCACAATGTTCTTTTCCCTTCGCGTCTGAAGAAGTAGATCCCCCGAAACGATAAATCCGAAAACAGTGTTTTGAAAAATAACATTTGAACCCTCCGTCTTGAACTGTCCGGGTAACATTAATTCATAAAATACTTCTGCACCCAATAGCATTTGCACGCGCTCTGGAATATTGAAATTTTTGTCAGCTAATTTAAGATTGGGAATATTATTCAGATTAAAATCGATTTTCGTTGTTGGAACAAGATCTTCCGTTATTGTTGGTACCAAAAAAAAAGTAATGTTTTAATGTAACTCCCTTCTTTATTGCTAATAGATACTGAAACACGCGAGTCTATTGGAATTACTGTTTTGTTTAGTCCCGAAACCGAAACATTAGTCTTGTATTTTTTCAATCCAATTAAATCGCATAAGTTCATCATTAAAAAGTTCGATGTAGATCCGCTGTCTAAAATTGCTTTGACTGGGAATAAACCATTTTCACATTTTATATAACAAATTGCTGAGCTTAGCAAAACACATTTTTTTTCTGTTTATACTCGTTGCGGTTAATAAGTTATGATTTTCTACTCGCGACTCGAAGACTGGCGCTGAAGTGTAAGACGTTCAAAGGTGGAGTTCCTTACTTCCTTGTTTGGCTGGCGCTCTGTATAATGTATCGTTTTATGATGTCTCTTTTGACACTCAGAGCAAACAAATCTCGATTTACAGTCTTTCGCTCTATGAGATGTAGAAAGGCAATTAAAGCAAAGGTTATTAGTTTTAATGAGATCAATTCTCTTATTTATGGGAAGTTTTAAATACACTGCACACTTATATAATGGATGCGATTCAGCGCAACAAATACATTTAGAATCTTTAATTTCACTCAAAAATACCCTTGACGCGTTTTTCACTGGATTATTTCTAGTAAGAACATTCGGCAAAGTTTTTAAGCTCTTTCCCCGAGAAGTATTATACAAGTCTATCTCTTTGGCAAGCTCTAGTGGGCGAAACCAATCATTTCCTGCTCGAACGGAAATGTGTGACGCTACCTCTTTTTCAAGCGAACTGAAAATTTTGTCGGACACAATAAGATCGTTTAAGTTGTCAAAATCAGAGACCTTCCTTAATTTTAAGTAATACTGCCAATTTGTAATTAAGCGAGAAGTATATTCAATAAATGTTTCATTTGGATGACGCGTAGCTTTTTTAAATTGTCCAAGGAATTGATTTGCACTTGGCTCATATTCTCTTAGTATTATTGATTTTAGTTGTTCATAGTTGTTAAGCTCGTCATCTTTAACATATATTAACACATTTGAAGCTTTTTCTCCCAACAAATTTAATAAAATCTCCGACTTGAATTTCTCGGGCACATTTTTTGATACAAAGGCTCTTTCTAACGAAGCGAAAAAAAATGCCCAACCTTCAGGTCTAATAGGCACCTTCACCGTTAGGATTCGAACACTTTTCACCAACGCATCCAGCGTGTTACAACCCTCACCTGTTCTCTCGTTATCTGAATTAACTCTAACATTTAAACGTGCTAGTTCAAGCTCAAGCTCTTTTTCTCGTAACCTATTTTCAGCTTCTTTTTTACGGTCTTCCTCTATTTGCATTCGCTTACGGTCTTCCTCTGCTCTCTTACGGTCCTCGATCGTATATTGAATTAATTCTTTAACAAATTCAACATCCTCTTTAAAATATTTATTTTCTTTAATAATTTCAGTTAACTCAACGATAGTTACTTTTTCAGCAACAGTCTCACCAAGTTCAAGAGCTACGATCCGAAGATCTTCCTTACGGCAGTTCTTAAACATTTTTCTCTAAAATTAATTCAGTCCTCAATTTATAATAATAAAAACACAAAAAAGACCACTACTCACGTCACCTTGAATAGCTCACTTCTCCGGCTCGACGGACCATGTTGGGGAAGTGGTCCCTATGTGTTTTTGTCTCAGGAAACCAGACGAGGATGTTGACACAACTCTTTTATTTCACACTGGGTTGCTCAGAGAGTATGTCGGAACACACACTTACGATGGGCACCGTTTCTGCGCTCTCGCTCTCTCTCGTCTCGTCTCCCACACTCACTCTGAAAAACCCTTAATTCGCGGCGTTTCGCTTAATACACTTATTCACCGCCGCGCGGCGCCCACTGCGCATGCTCGAACAGTGGGAAAATTATATATGTGATATGCAGTTATAATAGTTTATAGTTAGAACAGTATTAATTACAGTAATAGATTTTGCATCCTTTTAAAATTTTGCTATCTCAAAGATTAGATATGCATATAAAACAAACTACATACCAATTTTTTTTGTTACAATTTTATTGTTAAGTTTTTTAAGGCTTTGAAATTCGCTTTTTCTTTGCAGTCGTTGAAGCTTTTTTCCTTGGAGCTGATGATAAATATTTAAAAGTAGAATTTTTGGCCGTAAAAGAGTGTGTTTAATAATATATCTATAAAAATGATTTTTATGCTGAGAAATGTGACGGGCTGAAGCTTACTTTTTTTGTCATGATTAAAATGATATTACTCATCCCTCTTCACTAAAAATTACTTCATATATTTTTTTAATTATTTTCAGAAAGGAATATGATTTGTGTATAGTGGTCGATGCAATAATTTGTTAAGGGAGTATGTGATCAATGAGTATAATTAAAAGAATTGAACTTTATTAAAGCGTTAAGTCTCTTCTCGTTACGCGATGTAAGAACGAGAATAAAAATTTCTAACGATCTAAAAGAGTTTTCTTCTTAAAAAGGATGAACTAAATGTAAATAATTTGGAACACAGTTTGAAGACCACTGATTTAAACCAATAAAGAAAGAATAGATTCGATTACGTTCGTCTGATTGGTGTTAAGTAATCGAACTTCTTAGAACTTCAGTTTTAGCGCCATGAGAATCTACGGAAACTTTCAGATTTGTTTCATTTCCTGAAAAAAGAGCCCTTATCTGGGTTCTCCGAATTTGTTTTAGAATTTACGTTTTGTTCAAGAGAAAGAGCCAGTTGGAAATTTATAGGCAGGATTAAATTTTTCTTAGAATTAATTTTATTATTTTTTATTGTAAATTCGATTTAAAATAAAAAATAAAACCCGTGTTAGACAGTTCGTGATCGAAAAATATAATTTATTTTACATTCAAACTGATGCAAATTGAATCATCAAAGCGTAAGAAGTTTGATAGTATTTTGTGGTTTTTTAAGGGGAGTTGGAAACCTCTCTCTCTCTCTATACTGACAATGTTAAATTGGCTGTTTTCGATGTACCTTTTCTCAAAATCTGTTTTATGTACATGCTTGAAATTTTTCATAATGTTAAAGTACTAAAATGAGCTTTTAGCTAATTTTGAATTTTTCAGGAATTATGAAATATTTTATCAAACATTGCGAAATTTGACCCATTTTTTACTTAAAAAATTTGTAAAAATTAAATTTTTGAGTGTTTTAAAAAAAGCTCATTTTAGTATATATTAGACATCATTATAAATAATTCATAAAAAATTTACATACCTGTGAACAATAGTTTCTCAGAAAAAGTACATCGCGCATTAAAATTTACATTTTGAGATAAATTGATTTTAATGTATACAGTGAGAGAGAGACTTCTAATAGGCTGGGAAATAAAAAAAATAAGAGGCTAAATTTAAAATAAAAGATACATGTTTTGGTTTATATCAATCGTTACACTTTTAAGCAAAAACAAAGTAATTTGTTTACAATTTTCTCGCCATTAAAATGGGCGTGGCCCAATTTCAACGAATATTTAAAAATACATTTTAAAGGCTTCTAAATACCCCAAAGGTTCAAGTAAGGTATTTTTAGAAAGGTAAAAAAATCTATACAATTTGAAAATGTAAAAATCTCAAATTGTCAAAAAAAAAAAAGATTTTAGCTTTCCAACACCCCTTAAATTTATATTTAGTGATAAAAGTTATTTTGTTATTCAGTTATACGGACATTTTTATTTTTTCAAAAACTGTTAAAATGGGCTTATTTTCTGAAAATTCGTGTTATATTTTGTTTGAGATAAGTCTTTTGCCATATATATATATATATATATTATATATATATAATACTTCTGAAAATCCATCGCTGGTCTTTTATTAAAAATTAATTATTAAATTAATTTTGAGCAGTTAAATTATAAATCTTACAATTAGCTATAATTTCAATTGTTAACATTATTCTTAATATTACAAAAAAATTTTCAGCTGAAGTTGAATGGATTTTTTTTTCGCTGAATAATTTTGAAAAGAACAATAAACAAAAAAAAATTGTCATTTTGAAAATACGGAAAACTAGAATTCATCTGTGAGTATTCGAAGGGGGGGGGGATTTAAGTGAAGTTACGGTGATTTAGTTTCTAACAATACACGCGCTATTCCTAAAAATTTTGCAATCGCAATTGGTACTTGTTACTCCTATAACACAGTGCTCTCAAACTTTCAATATTGGTGACCGAATTTTCAATCATAATTTTCATCACGCCCCCCTCGTACAATGACAATGGAATGAGTGCAATATTAATGTACTTTTACGCTAAAGCTATGTATAGATATATAAACTTAACTCAGTGGCGCAACAACCCATGAGGACCAAGGCCTACTGTGCCAAGCTCAGTATACGCGACCTTGGATCCTGAGGTGCATGAGCAGATGTTGCGATCAGATGGTCAGTCTGACGTGAAAACCCCCAGTGTTAAGTTCCCAAGCAAGCTTAGCACTCATTTTTAAACTCACTGAAGGGATGAAAGGCTGAGTCAACCTTGCCCAGCCCGAGGTTTGAGCCTCGGACCTGTGGAGGGGAAGCACTGTGCACTAACCACTCAGCTTCATATATATATATATATATATATATATATATATGATACATGAACTTATTCATAAACCAAACAAATTATCAATAAAAACATTAAATTTTGTATACGTTACTTTTAAGTAATAAATATTTTAAGTAGTCGCCCGTCTGGTATAGTGGTTAGCGACGCTGACTGCTATGCCGTAAGACCTGGGTTCGAACCCGAAGAAGGCATGGGTGTTTGTAAATGTATAGTTCCTTTGCGTCATGTCTAAATAGCCGTCTAGCCACAAGTCATCTCCTGTGGTTGGTGGAAGAGGAAGAGAGGTGACAGACCCTTGACCACCTCAAGGGTGTTCTCCCTCAAAATTTGGATGGAACCTAGTCCAATCGTACTGTCACCTAAATGTTGCTCGAAGCCACGGCTAACGACAGGCGTACTGTTAGCCATTTACCACGATGAATTTTGTAGATCTCGATGCAACATCATCAGAGGCGGCATAAGTAACGACAGCAAATATTTAAAGTTACTTTTTAGTAATAGGATGCGCCTTATGTTACTTTTCATAGTTTAGAATGCATTTTGTTTTGCTTCCTTTGAGTAAATTAATAATATTTTTAAATAATCTTTTATCTTCGACTTTTCAGTATGCTCCCACTTAGGATTATCACGCCCCTCAAGGGTGGTGTGCCCCACAATTTCAGAAAGTAATCTTACTCCAATATATCAATCCCTTAAAACTTTTCTGACTAACTTTTCAACAAACCAATCATTAAAAGCTTCCTTAAACTGATTTCAAAGTTTCTGTTGGAACTCCAGTTATGTCCTTAACCCCGATTTGAGAGTGGCATAGCACTCAAATTTAATAAATATGAGTTATAGATGAGCAGATTAAATAGACAGTCATGATCCGATAATTTATCGAGGCAATAATAGAAGGATATTTCTAATATCACTAAGGAAAATGTGTTAGAATTTCTTGATGTCAGAGAAAAAAATAATCCCTGTTCACAAACACACCAGTTTCACTCTAATAAATTCATACAAAAATCAAGCAAAGCTGATTCTAGACGCACAATTTCCTCGAGTGGGAAATTTAGTTTCCTTCGTCTAAAAGCGAATCCACAAACATGACTTTCTATCGAGCATTTTTATTTCATGATTCTCAAGAAAATGTTTTAAAAATCAATAGTTAAAATGGACAATGGATCGGGATAGTCAGCGAGTAAAAAGTTCTCAGTATGAAAACATTCGCGCGCGCACGCAAAACCCACTGATGGCAAAGAAAGAATAACCTGACTCGCCATGGTGGCTGACTTTCACTTGGGAATCATTTGAATGAATTACAGGTTTGCACTGGAATAATACCATTTTCTTTTCCTGAGATGTGAGTTCTCGTAATTTTTCTTACTTAGTTTTAATCGGGATTGTGAGAAAAAGATACGAGGGAGCCAGGTTTGTTTACTTAGTTCGATCGATCTGTGAGACAATGATAAGTTACTATAAAATTCTCTTTTTCCAGTGATCGTTAAAATGTTTACATTAAAAAAACAGTTTTTTTCTTTCTTTTTCTTTTCCATACAATAGGAATCTTCCTTTTCTTTCTTTATTTTATGAATTGCTATACGAAACGCTGCATATATTCACCTAAATAATGTAGAATTGTATTCTGAGAAATGTAATAAAGGGTGTTTTTTTTAGAGGTATAGAGCGTTAAATCGCAATAAAGCAACGATGTATTATTCGATTGACATGAATTTTTTTTATTCGAAAGATAATCTTGTGGCATTACATTTTAAATATGATCAAGCAAGCCAAGGATTCGTCGAATGGGCCCAAAACGAGATTGCCGTTGTTCCCGATTTTCATAAGCGAATTTTGTTTAGCGAGGAAGCGCACTTCTGGTTGAATGGCTACGTCAACAAACAAAACTGCCGCATTGGGAGTGAAGCTAATCCACAAGTGTATGTCGAAACACCGTTACATCCAGAAAAACTGACTGTTTGGTGCGCTTTATGGGCTGGTGGAATCATTGGTCCGTACTTCTTCAAAAACGATAAAGGCCACAACGTTACAGTCAATGGTGATCGGTATAGAGCCATGATTACTAACTTTTTCATTCCTGAATTGAACAATCATGATGTCCAGGAGCTGTGGCTCCAACAAGACGGCGCAACATGTCACACGGCTCGTGCCACAATCGATTTATTGAAAGACACGTTTGGTGACCACCTAATTTCACGTTTTGGACCTGTGAATTGGCCTCCAAGATCTTGTGATTTAACACCTCTAGACAATTTTCTGTGGGGCTATGTAAAGCCATTGGTCTATGCGGATAAGCCACAAACGCTTGACCATTTGGAAGACAACATTCGCCGTGTTATTGCCGATATATGGCCACAAATGTTGGAAAAAGTCATCGAAAATTGGACGTCCAGATTGGACTACATCCGAGACAGCCGTGGCAGTCATATGCCAGAAATCATATTTAAAATGTAATGCCACAAGATTATCTTTCAAATAAAAAAAAATTCATGTCAATCGAATAATACATCGTTGTTTTATTGCAATTTAAAGTCCTATACCTCTAAAAGAAACACCCTTTATTACCATAAAAAATATTGGCATGAATGACCCCACTCACTTTTTATCTTGTTCGTCAGAAATTCTGGCCACTCAATGGCAAAAATAACTGTTGTTGAATTATTCATCAGTGTGTGTGATTTAGTTCAAAAATAAGTCCATCACAATGAATCAAATTATGGCCAACCTACCAAGAGATCGTGTAACTCCGATTTATCCCTTACATATCACGGACTTTGATTTTGCAGGCCCATTCTTTACTAAGTTTAAATTCAAGGAAAAGGTTCACTATAAATAAAATTTATGTATTAACATATGTATGTTTATGTACAAAAGCAATTCATTTCGATTTTTTGACAAATCTCACATCCCAAGCATTCACAGCAAGTTTAAAACGCTTTATTTTGGTAGGAGAGAAAAGTGCGCAGAAATCACCATCGACAACGCTAAAACATTTGTTGGCACAAATGCCAAAATTAAAAATTTGTTCAAAATAATTAAATTGCCTGATCAAACATTAGCAGAACTTTTGACTAACGAATCCATAGAGTGGAAATTTATCCCAACAAGGTCCCCAAACCATGGAGGGTTACGGGACACACACACTAGTAACAAACCATGGAGGGTTATGAGATACACACACTAGTAAAGACATTTAAATTCCACTTAAAAAGAGTTGTAGCTCCAGTAAAAAAGAGCACATTTAACTCTCGAAGATCATTACAATACTTGTGAAATTGAGGCTGTGCTAAATTTCCGACTACTCACTCCTTTTACATCAAATTTCGATGATTTCAAAATACTGAACCCTGAACACTTCTTAGTAGGTAGACCCCTAACATTCATAGTTGAACCACAAATAACTAATATAAACGATAATTGGTTGTCGAGAAGGGGAAAAGTAAAAAAAAAATTACCCAACACATGTATAAGCTTTGGAAACGTGATTATTTAAATAATTTACAAGAACATCACAAGTAGAAGTTTGACTAAAATAATGTTCTTATGGGAACCTTAGAATAATTAATAAAAGATGAAAATCTTCCCAGTACGAAATGGAGAACTGGTAGAATAACTGAAATATATTTTCCTGGCACCGAAGATAAGTTCTGAGTTGCGAACCTGCGTGTGTCAAACGGAAGCATATCGAAAACAGCCGTTATAAATCTGTATAATTAATGTGTAGCAAAGCACATTGTAATATTCATTACGGAGTACTCATTTATCAATAATCATCGTTTCGTGTTATTTATATTGTAGAAAAATCATTTTATTCTGAGTCTAAAATCTTCCAACTAAAATTAAGTCTCTTTCCATTTCTTAGAAAATTTACCTACTTCTTGGCAATATTAAATTTTGAAGTTATTTTTTAAAACTTATTTTTATACTAACCTCCATTCCATAGAGCAGAGATGTGGGGAGCCTTTTTACTATTAGAGGCCGCATAGGTTGATGTACCTATAAATGCGACCTTTATTTAATTAATATAGTTTTAACAATTTTGTGCATTATATAAAAATATATTTAAAAAATTAAATCTTTATTTTTTGACATAAAAAGTTGCAGTATAAAATATTTTTGTATTTACATAAGGGTGAAAACTTGTAATAACTCTCTCTCTCATCATTTTTTGATAATATTTTTCTATAAATTAATTAAATTCATAGATATTTTTGTTACTTTCTATATTTCACTGATGGTATTTTTATTTATGGAAGCAAATCAAACATACATTTGGATCAAGCCTTAATTGTTCCTCTACATGAGCATGCGGGGTAGTGTTGCCATTTTGCTCTAGGTGGCGTTCTAACATTTGAAATGTACAATTGGCTATTCCCACGTACAGTCATTAAAACATACATTCATGCCGTTCTTAATTTAATTCCATTGATTTTCAAACTGTTGTAATGTAGATAATTAAATATTAATTAACACAATTGCTAGCTTTTATGAAGGCAACGGGTTCCCCACCTCTGCTATAGACCATCCTTACCTTATAGGTAGGTTCCTATAAATAAAAAAAAATTCACCATAAAATTGCGATCCACAATAATTAAGCAAAGATTAATAAAAGTTTTTTTTTAATTTCATGAGGTTTCTTATGGGTAATAGGAGGAAGTATTCCAGATTAAAGGATAAGAACCTTACGAATATATATATATATATATATATATATATAATATATATATATATATATATATATATATATATATATATATATATATATATATATATATATATATATATATATGTGTATGAAATAATAAAACTTTAGCAGTGCATAATTTGTCGTGGCGAGCGGTTGATTTAAACAATGACGAATCAAAGGTATGGATTGGTCGGTGGTGTGATTTTCTGTGTTACGTGGTCGAGTACGGTATTATCGAAGAGGCACTCATGTAAATCGTTATTCTTTTTTATTCACACCTGTAAACACATTAAGATCTAGCAGGGACGGCATTACACATAAAAAGAAGCAAACATCATGACACAAAGACAAACACAGAACGCGCTCCAGCCAGCTGATTACATTATGAAGGCAGGAGGACAAAAGAGAGGGCAGGATTTCCAGAGACATCGGATTTTATACCCGACGGTGAAGACTACGTGACATTTTTGTAATAAGAGCTCTGATAGGTTACAATGGGTGGCAAAGGGATTTATGATGTAATAATATTAGTCGATTATGATTAAGATCAGGGTATTAATTTCGAACCAAATAATTAAAATATTATTTGAATAATATTAAAAGAGTTAATTGACAGGAGATGCTAGGGGGAATTATGACATTTATACACACACACACACACATATATATACACTCTAGCTAAATTTCTCTTTTTTTGGTTTGTCATGGTTGAATGTTCTTGGTTCTTTCGGTTTGATCTTAAGATGTTTTAGGATTATGATTTATTTGTCTTCTTTTTAATTTATTTACTGCTATATATATATATATATATATATATACACTCTGTCGCAAAAAAATATATGCACCCAGAAGAAATCAAGCTACAATCACGAAACTCGGCAAGAATGTAGTCTGGTAAGAGATATGCAAATGATTAAAATTTCGAAGCCAATGAGACAAGGCTAAGTGTGCTATGCGCATATTAGTTGCGCAACTGGGAGAGTTTAAAAGCATGAGTACGAGCGCCGTACGGCTATCCAAACGAATCTGATGACTTTGATAGACGATATTGAGACTTAGGATGCCTCTAAGACGTAACCGGCGGCAGTACGAGCAGCTGACGGACTTTGATAGGGGCCGTATAATAGGCCTGAGAGAAGCAGGTTGGTCGAATAGACGTATTGGCCGCCACCTCGGTCGGAGCGATATGGTAGTTGCTCGGTGTTGGCAACAGTGGATCACAGAAGGTAGAGTGTACCGTCGCAGAGGGTCAGGACGTCCCAGGAACACAAATGATCGCGAGGATCGTGCAATCAGAAGAGTGGCCACTTCGGCACCAACAACGTCGCTAGCATCGATTCAACGCCACTTACCTCCTTCCAGACATCCAGTGCCATCAAGAGAAACCATAAGGAGACGACTGACCGAAGTTGGCTTGAGGAGCCGACGTCCGCTAAGACGCTTACCACTGACCCCACATCATAGGCAGTGTCGACTGGATTTTGCCGACCTCGGGCAACTTGGAGTGTGACAGACTGGAGACGTGTCATCTTCAGTGATGAATCCCGATTCAGTCTCAGTGATGATGACCACCGCACACGTGTCTGGAGGCGCACCGGCCAGCGGTCCGATCCGGCATTTATTGTCGAGGCGGCATACAGCAATTTCACAAGGTGTGACAGTGTGGGGAGCAATTTCTTGGGACACACGATCATCTTTAGTGGTCCTTCAAGGCACTTTGACAGCTCGCAGATACGTGGACGATATTTTAACGCCGATTGTGCTACCCATGCTATCAAGTCGCCCAGGTGCCATTTATCAACAGGATAATGCTCGTCCACATACTGCGCGACTCTCCCAACAATGTCTTCAAGGATATGACGTCCTACCATGGCCTGCCAGGTCACCAGATCTTTCGCCAATAGAGCATGTCTGGACACGGGGGGAAGGCAACTGCAGCCGTCCCGAGATACAGGAGAATTAACTGCGCAGATGCAAAGACTATGGCAGGATCTTCCACAGGGGGTCATACGTGATCTAATTGAATCGATGCCACGCCGAATTTCGGCTTGTATAGCTGCCAGAGGTGGCTATACTACTTACTGATTTTTAACCTTTTGCAAGCTGTAACCGCTTAATAAAATGATATTTTGTTCTGAATTTTTAATCATTTGTTTATTTTCATATACACTACATGCATACCAAATTTCGTGAATGTAGCTCAATTTCTTCTGGGTGCATATATTTTTTTGCGACAGTGTATATATATATATATATATATATATATATATATATATATATATATATAGGAACATATATATACACTCAGCGACCCAAGAAGAAGGCATCGGATTGAAATGAAATTTAATACACATAATGACACAGATGAGAGATAAACAAAAACAAGACAATTAAACGAATACAGGGTGTGCAACGACACAAATACTGGGTAACTTCAATAGCGCATTAGACCACCTCCAGCTGCAATACATGCCGCCCACGATCCGGCATTGAGTTGATTATGTTGTCCTGAGGCAGATGGGCCCACAAATCTTGAACAGCTAACTCTAAATCATGTACAGAGTGACACGATGGCATCTGCCGTTTTAGCTAATCCCACACGTGTTCTACAGGGGACAAATCGGGGGAGCGGCCCGGGCATGAAAGAAACTGAAAATGATGTAGGAAGTCTTGAGCAACTCTTGCTGTATGCGGACGAGCATTATCTTGCTGGAAAATTGATCCTGGGACACAATTTAGGAAAGGTCCTACATGGGGTCGAAGAATATCATCAACGTAACGTTGGCCCGTTAAGGTTCCACACATCACAATTAAAGTGGACCGGCTATCGTAGGCTATGGACCCCCAGACCATTACACCAGCTGTGCGGGCAGTGTGACGTAGAACAGTGTGGAAGGAATTGTACCGCTCACCAGGGCGACTTTATACAGGTACACGATTATCATCTGTCCCCAAAACAAACCGGGATTCATCACTAAACACAACCTTTTGACAATCTGTGACATTCCACATTGATCTGGCTTGGTACCACTGTAGACGCAGTTGCCGATGTTCCGGCGTTAAAGGGAGTGCACGGAAAGGGTGCTTGGATTTAAGATTTGCTTCTGCAAGGTGTCTGGAAATTGTTTGTGGAACAATTGCTACGCCTACGTCTGCTCGTATCGTTGAACGAGTCACTGTGGGGTCTACAAGTGCTTGCCACACGATCCTTCGATCCTCTCACCTCGTGGTCTTCCTGGTCACTCCAGATCTGGTTTTCCTCGCGTGGATACCTTATCGTGTCCACTGCTCCCAACAATTTCTAACGGCACACTGTGAACGATCCACCTGGCGAGCAACACGGCGCGTCGACCAGCCTGTAGTTTTCATCCTGATGACCAGGCCTCTCTCAAACTCGTTTGACTGTGAGAAATGTCTTCTAGCACGTTTACCTGGTATATGTTTCGCTTACCAAAGTCTTCCTACAATCGGCGGGTAATCGTCACGTTTATGAATCTTCGAATTTGCGCTGGCTTATATAGCACCCTCTTCCTGATTGTAGTGCCACCTCGGCGTGTATGAGCATGCGTATTGGCGCAAAACTTGGATCATTTGCATATCACATTACGCTGTAATTATTTGCAAAGTTTCGCGATTGTACTTAGCTTCCTATTTGGGTCACTATTTTCAATGTTTCTGAGTGTATATATATATATATAGACAAGCAAAAGACCAACGTACTTTTTCTATCGACACTACATTTTTCTGAGGTGCTTTTTCTGCACTGTATTCAGAAATCACCCTATAATAGGGATGTTGGCATGGTACAGATCTGCAAACCACTTGAGGTTGTAAACATCCAGCAATGACAAGAGAGCTACGGTTTGCGTCTTCTGTGGCAAATGAACCAATGAGAAGAATCAAAGGTGTTGTGCAGCCAATTAGAAGTGTACCATCCATGATTATAAATAAAGCTCTAAGATGAAACAAAGAATAAAATTTAAAATTATAAGATATTAATCAATTATATATATAATTGAGTTTTTAATATATATATATTTTAGAGATAATATATTTATTTCACAGAAATAATAAAAAAGGCGTATAATGCGCGTTATACTCCGGGTATAAAAATGCTAGCTTTAAAACTAAAAATAAAAGGATCAACATTAAAAAAAAATTAGTCTTCTACATAGATCGGAATACTGTTTATTTGAATGAAATTACATACATAATGAACTTAAAGGGTTGTAGTTCTAGAATACACTATTTTCTTTTCAAACGTCTGGGATAATACATCGAAAGCACGACTTCAAAATCTAAGAGCATTGCACTTGTACAATCCAGATTCCTTCGTAAGAAAAGGAGGTACGCCTTACACGCCGAATACACATAAAAACTAAAAAGCAGCTTGAAAGAACAGGTGCGTGTTATACACTGGTGTGGCATCATACACCAGATTTTACGGTACTTTTAAAGTCTAAATAAAAATTAATATCGTATTTGCTCGAATCTATATAAGCCGCACTATCTTTTCAGTGCTAATGCTTCTGAAAATCGGGTGCAGCTTAGAATCGAAGGCAAAATATTTGTTGGATAGGGTAAACTGAGTTTCCATCCCTTTCAAACGGAAAAAAAGTAGCTGTTCCTTTTGGCCACTTGCATTAACAACTTATTCCATTCCACAGTCTATCCTTAACATCGTTATCGGCTCGTATTTGGGAAATTTTATCGTATACGTTTTTTTTAATTCCCTTAAACATTAAAGATATCAGTAATAGAATCAAGACGAGTTCATTATGACGCAAATATGAAAAGGGAAATAATGTTATATGCAGAAAAAAACGGAAACAGAGCAGCAGCCACCTAAAAATTAACACGGATGAAACAAATATACGTCGATGGTGTAAACAAAATATTATAATTTTTGCTTGTATAAATGCTCACTAGTCTTTAATAATTCTTTCACATTCTTTTAAAAAATGTTGCACGACCAATGCATTTTATCGCTCTGACGATGAAATCGTGTGGGAAAATAGTGACGGCTGCACCCATTCCGAAGTCAGCCGTGACAAAGGCAATGATGAATCATTTTCGAAACATGATACTGGTGGTTAAATTAATAATAGGTTCATGTATGTATTTGAAAGTTTTTAATACTGGAAAAATAAATTAAGTTATTAATTCTTATATTATTTCTCATTATTTTTTAAAAAAATTCTTAAGTATCGGATATCAATGAACCTGGACTTTCGCCTGAAATTGATTCCCGTCTCGAAACGAAAGCAGTGTACCTCTTTTGTTCTTTGCTGGGATCATCTACACTATTAAAATCCGAAGGATAACAAACGTATCTATATATCTATATTTGAATCTATGATGCCCTATCTTCTCACGAACCACACCACGCAGAAACCAAAAAGGTACCAAAATTTCGGGAAGTATCCGAGGAATCCGTTTTGACCATTTATATTCCGATATTCCAATTTGTTAAAAAGATATTAATTAAAAACCTTAAAACGCAAAATTAGTGCCGGGGAAATTCGGAACTTCTTTTTTTATACGTTTTTAAAACGTGATCTAATTTTTTTCATGAGATTCAGACAAAAAATAATAACAAATTCGGAAAGATCATTTACTTCTCCACGATATCGTACAATTTATTTTACAAAATAATTAAATTTTGTATTTTTTACGATTTTTTTAAAATGATTCAAAATCGATACGTTTTTATGAATAAGATTTCTAAATCATTCCGCTTGCATTTTCTTTCGCGCTAATGAAAACAATATTTCCCACTAAAAAAATCTCATGCTTTTCTCTTTTAGAATCATTCATTAAAAAAATTTAATGTCCAAAACTATTTTTTTTTTTACGATTTTTCAAAAAATGCTCAAAATTTTATTGAAATACCTAATAACTTTATTTATAGAAATAATCTCACGAAACTTTTTTTCCGTGTGTAGAACGATATTCTACGTATTCTGTATAAATATTGATAAAATATCTTAAAAATTACCGATTTTTTTTTAAAAAATGTGTTTTTCGTTTTTTCCCCCTTTTGGCAAGAAATATGTAAGCATTACAGCTTATAAGCAGTTTTTTGTTTAAAATTTCCGTTATTTGCAATCAATATATGAAGTGTGAAAGCATTAACTTTAAAATGAAGCCCCAAAAAAATTTTAGTAACGTTTTTTTTTTTTTAAAAAAATGTGTTTTTCGTTTTTTATGCACGTTTTTCAAAATATAATCGAAATTTTAATATACACGAGGCGCCATCTGCAGAGAATCGGAAAGGTCATTTACTTCACCTTAAAAATTCTGTTTCTACAAAACAACGAAACTTTGCAAATAAATAAGTTTATTTAAAAATTAATATAGTAAAATTAATACATATCTTTCTTTTGATTTAATTATTTTACAATTTTTATAAAAAAAAGATAATCTTTATATATTTATTTTAACATTTGCAACAACCTTTTTTAATAAAATTTGACACTTTTATTTTTCACATTTTACTTTTATTTTATCAATGCACCTATTACATTACTTCCATAGAAACAAGTAATAAAAAAATTTAATCGATTCCTACAAAGGTCAACAAAGAAATTTTTTATTTTAGTTAACTTTTATTAAACAGTTACAATTACAGTAAACATGTTTATACATATGACAAAATATAATCTTTCTTAAAATTTTCCTTATTTCTATTTTTTTGTTTGTTCGTTACTGTTTATTTATTAAATTTTTAATTATTATAGTAAAACAGAAATTACATTCTCAGAAAATAAACCATCCCAGGTGGAATTCAAACCCACGACTTTTGGATTTTTCCATTTCGCTACAGGGACACAGCGAACGATTTTCCTCCCTATATATGCTGCTTGGCTACTATTTTTTTAACATACTTTTTAATTTAATAAATGAATTTATGTTTGAAAAAACTGTTTATTAACATCAAATGTCACCCACTACAAGTTTAAAAAAAATAAAAGCAATGTCTATATATTATGCTTCATTATTAATTGCCATCCCTATTTTCTATGCCTTTTATGATACTTTAAACATTCTCTAAAGTTACAAAATCAATTTTAATTTCAAAATATTTTTCCATTGTTTGCTGAACAGAATATATAATTTTATATTACATATTTTCATTTTACACACATTTGCAAAATAATGAACATAACATAATTAATCATATGTTATTTTTGAAAAATATAATAAAACTGATGGTCTTTAATTTTTTTTTTAAAAAAAAGGTTCTTTAAAATGTTAAGAAAAATAAAATACACTTTTATCAATTTCATTTACCATGCTTTACGTTTATTTTATCAATGCACATATGAATGTTAGCATTTTTTTATTCTGAAAAATACACAATAATTCTTAAAACTCCAACGCAAAGAAATTTCGAAAAAGAATATTTTACGTAAGCTTTTACTTACATAAGTACAGAAAGCCCATGCAACGCCGGGCCATACAGCTAGTCGTTTGTAATAAAATTTGAATTCTTCTGTGATTGTGTTATATATTTCTGTTCATCTATTTCACGTCTTTCGTATGTATCTGAGTAGTAAACACACGACAACAACAACATCAATGCATCTTTTAAACATTACCCGCCCCCTTAAAAAAACATGTAGAGAATTGGAGGGGCGGCTTGGAATCGATGACAACATTTTTTTCCCAAAACGTGTAGAGAATTCGGGATGCGGCTTAGATTGGAGTAAATACGGTTTATTCTCAGGAGAAACTAATACTTTCTTTTACTCTCAAAACTACATATTCAATTCTTAAGCAAATTTCACGTATATCAATTAATTTTTTTAAGTCTTTCAAGAGATTTTCAGAAGGAGTTACTTTAGTCTGCATTTATTTCTATAGAGGATTTTAGCTCAATGAGACCATTTTTAAAAACAGCATAATTGCTAGAAGTTTTCTCAATATATTGTTCAACATTTAAAGCTGAAGCCCCGAACTGTTTGCACTTACCTCCATTTCTGATGAGCAGGCAGACGTATCCTGATGCACAATCAAGTCATCGACAAGGAAATGAAGAGGTGAATCCTCTACTCGATCCTGCGGAGTTCACATGTTAATTGAAAGTCTCTGAAATAGTCTTTATGAGAAATTTATGGAAATAATTCAACTATATGGTGCCCAGCACTAGTAAGCATTGCTGATAAAATTACTTATGTGGTTTACAAAAGGAGGGCGACATGGGAAATTCATTGAGTAATCGTAGTCTTCCTTTAGGGTGTTCAACTTTCAATGTAGTTGCATCTCATGGACAATAATTTTGGAAAAACTAGCCTTTGAAATTTATATTTAGCATATTAAGGTATTCGACTACCCTAAAATCATGATTTTTTTAAAGAATTGATATTTTTTTATGATTTTATATGTTATAGGTCATCTTACATAACTAGCTTTATAAAAATACCAAGGTTTTTATTTTCCATTCACTAGAACAAAAACTACAAGTGTTTTAGTAAAAGCAGATGCGAAAACTTTACATAAAATGTCATGCTATAAAATGCGTTTTACTAGAAATGTGTTTTTTTCGAAAAGCTCAAACGGGGACAGCGATTGCTCAAAAAGTTTTTGAAATAATTTGCTGAAATTTTTTTTGTATGTTCTGTATAACAATAGAAGTGTATAACAACCTTCAGATTTATCAATCATTGTTTTATTACAAAATTTACAGTTCTTCAAGTAAATATAATTACTGTTTTTAAGCAGTTTCATATAACTAAGATAAAGTGCTCTGATTCTTGTAAAAATTAAATAATCCCTTATCTTGAAGGTTATTTCAAAAAGGAATAGCAAAGTAATACACCAAAATTGAAAATTTGTTCATTTACTATTTGAACAGAGCGGACCTCGTTTATGTAATTTTTTTGTCAATTTTTACCCATTTCATTAGTAATAATTTATTTTTCTCTTCTTAATTTTAGCCTTCTTTTTCTTAAAATGTACCAAATAAATCTAAACTACAACCCCCCAAAAAAACACCTCCATATCTCCATTTTTTAAAAAAAAGTTGTCGCATACGTTAAAAAACACCTGATGCACAATAATAGATAAGTTTAAACAAATTCCGTAGGTGCAGTGGCTACATAACTGGGTACCGCGTGGTTGGATAAGGTTTTAGTCACGCAATTGATCAGCTATTTTTTTTTCAAATCATTTAATTATTTTCCCAAATAAATTTATTTAAAAAGACTTATTAAATTGTACTTTATGTAATAATAATAAATTTATTAATTTAATTTTGTATTATTTATACTTTAACACTATTTAATATATATAAGTGTAAAAATAGTTAAATATGTTGAAAAAAAATAGCTGATCACCGTGACCCTACCCTTCCGCGTCTACACAGATACGGTACCATCTAAATCACAGCGCTAACGGAGCTTTTAAGACTTACTTGTACATAACTAAACTGAACTCAGTGGCGCAACAGCCCAAGAGGGCCAAGGCCTACTGTGTTGTACACAGATACGGTACCATCTAAGCCACTGCACTAACGGAGCTTTTAAAACGTATTTGTACATAATTAAACTGAACTCAGTGGCGCAACAGCCCATGAGGGCCAAGGCCTACTGTGCCTATCTCAGTATTTGTACACAAATACGGTACCATCTAAGCCACTGCACTAACGGAGCTTTTAAAACGTAATTGTACATAACTAAACTGAACTCAGTGGCGCAACAGCCCAAGAGGGGCCAAGGCCTACTGTGTTGTACACAGATACGGTACCATCTAAGCCACTGCACTAACGGAGCTTTTAAAACGTATTTGTACATAATTAAACTGAACTCAGTGGCGCAACAGCCCATGAGGGCCAAGGCCTACTGTGCCTATCTCAGTATTTGTACACAGATACGGTACCATCTAAGCCACTGCACTAACGGAGCTTTTAAAACGTATTTGTACATAACTAAACTGAACTCAGTGGCGCAACAGCCCAAGAGGGCCAAGGCCTACTGTGTTGTACACAGATACGGTACCATCTAAGCCACTGCACTAACGGAGCTTTTAAAACGTATTTGTACATAATTAAACTGAACTCAGTGGCGCAACAGCCCATGAGGGCCAAGGCCTACTGTGCCTATCTCAGTATTTGTACACAGATACGGTACCATCTAAGCCACTGCACTAACGGAGCTTTTAAAACGTATTTGTACATAATTAAACTGAACTCAGTGGCGCAACAGCTCATGAGGGCCAAGGCCTACTGTGCCTATCTCAGTATTTGTACACAAATACGGTACCATCTAAGCCACTGCACTCACGGAGCTTTTAAAACGTATTTGTACATAATTAAACTGAACTCAGTGGCGCAACAGCCCATGAGGGCCAAGGCCTACTGTGCCTATCTCAGTATTTGTACACAGATACGGTACCATCTAAGCCACTGCACTAACGGAGCTTTTAAAACGTATTTGTACATAATTAAACTGAACTCAGTGGCGCAACAGCTCATGAGGGCCAAGGCCTACTGTGCCTATCTCAGTATTTGTACACAAATACGGTACCATCTAAGCCACTGCACTCACGGAGCTTTTAAAACGTATTTGTACATAATTAAACTGAACTCAGTGGCGCAACAGCCCATGAGGGCCAAGGCCTACTGTGCCTATATCAGTATTTGTACACAGATACGGTACCATCTAAGCCACTGCACTCACGGAGCTTTTAAAACGTATTTGTACATAATTAAACTGAACTCAGTGGCGCAACAGCCCAAGAGGGCCAAGGCCTACTGTGTTGTGCACAGATACGGTACCATCTAAGCCACTGCACTAACGGAGCTTTTAAAACGTATTTGTACATAATTAAACTGAACTCAGTGGCGCAACAGCCCATGAGGGCCAAGGCCTACTGTGCCTATCTCAGTCAGTATTTGTACACAGATACGGTACCATCTAAGCCACTGCACTAACGGAGCTTTTTAAAACGTATTTGTACATAACTAAACTGAACTCAGTGGCGCAACAGCCCAAGAGGGCCAAGGCCTACTGTGTTGTACACAGATACGGTACCATCTAAGCCACTGCAGTAACGGAGCTTTTAAAACGTATTTGTACATAATTAAACTGAACTCAGTGGCGCAACAGCTCATGAGGGCCAAGGCCTACTGTGCCTATCTCAGTATTTGTACACAGATACGGTACCATCTAAGCCACTGCACTAACGGAGCTTTTAAAACGTATTTGTACATAACTAAAGTGAACTCAGTGGCGCAACAGCCCAAGAGGGACAAGGCCTACTGTGTTGTACACAGATACGGTACCATCTAAGCCACTGCACTAACGGAGCTTTTAAAACGTATTTGTACATAATTAAACTGAACTCAGTGGCGCAACAGCCCATGAGGGCCAAGGCCTACTGTGCCTATCTCAGTATTTGTACACAGATACGGTACCATCTAAGCCACTGCACTAACGGAGCTTTTAAAACGTATTTGTACATAATTAAACTGAACTCATTGGCGCAACAGCTCATGAGGGCCAAGGCCTACTGTGCCTATATCAGTATTTGTACACAGATACGGTACCATCTAAGCCACTGCACTCACGGAGCTTTTAAAACGTATTTGTACATAATTAAACTGAACTCAGTGGCGCAACAGCTCATGAGGGCCAAGGCCTACTGTGCCTATCTCAGTATTTGTACACAAATACGGTACCATCTAAGCCACTGCACTCACGGAGCTTTTAAAACGTATTTGTACATAATTAAACTGAACTCAGTGGCGCAACAGCCCATGAGGGCCAAGGCCTACTGTGCCTATCTCAGTATTTGTACACAGATACGGTACCATCTAAGCCACTGCACTAACGGAGCTTTAAAACGTATTTGTACATAATTAAACTGAACTCAGTGGCGCAACAGCTCATGAGGGCCAAGGCGTACTGTGCCTATCTCAGTATTTGTACACAGATACGGTACCATCTAAGCCACTGCACTAACGGAGCTTTTAAAACGTATTTGTACATAATTAAACTGAACTCAGTGGCGCAACAGCCCATGAGGGCCAAGGCCTACTGTGCCTATCTCAGTATTTGTACACAGATACGGTACCATCTAAGCCACTGCACTAACGGAGCTTTTAAAACGTATTTGTACATAACTAAACTGAACTCAGTGGCGCAACAGCCCAAGAGGGCCAAGGCCTACTGTGTTGTACACAGATACGGTACCATCTAAGCCACTGCACTCACGGAGCTTTTAAAACGTATTTGTAAATTAAACTGAACTCAGTGGCGCAACAGCTCATGAGGGCCAAGGCCTACTGTGCCTATCTCAGTATTTGTACACAGATACGGTACCATCTAAGCCACTGCACTAACGGAGCTTTTAAAACGTATTTGTACATAATTAAACTGAACTCAGTGGCGCAACAGCCCATGAGGGCCAAGGCCTACTGTGCCTATCTCAGTTTACGTGATCTTAGGCGTTGGTGTGCATGTGCAGATGTTTCGGTCGAGTGGTCATTTGTGTATAAGCTAAGTATAAATTTTTAAGGATGTTTTTTTCGAATTGACTGTCCATTCAGTGCAATGACATTGAAGGTTGAAAGCCCTAAGAAAGTACCACAAAGTCTCGTCCCCAAATTAATTTCCCAAGGCGTGAAATAATACAAGCACGAAACTTTCATAAAAATTTGAGCACCAAGAAATAATTGCGGGATCGGAACGAAACTTGGCATGAAGGTACATGTCGGACAGATATGCAAATGATTAGAAATGCACCGTGATTGCGCATTACTTATAGCCGGTAGAGGGCGTTTAACGTCGTTCTCCTTGGAGTATAAAACAGGTTGGCAGAGCTTGTTTGAGTGTAAAACTTTTACAAAGGAAACGCCGAGGTAGACATGCCCGTGGAGAACGTCATGGCGTGAAACAATCGTAACATAAGCACGATACTTTCATGAAGAAAAATTAAGTCAAACACACAAAATTTGAGGACTTTTTACCACCATATTCAGTTGCAAGCACCGTATTTACTCGAATCTAAGCCGCACTTTTTTCCAATGTTAATGATACAGAAAAGTGGCTTAGAACCGAAGGAAAAAAAATTCGTTGGATGGGGTAGTTAAAGCAATCAAAGGTTCATGTATATATTTAAAAAAGTTTTTAATATTCGTAAAATAACTAATTATTCACTTCTCACTTTTATTAGTTCTCATTTTAAATTTATTTTAATTTCGTAAAATTGCATGTCGATATAAATCATTTTTCTACACTATTTTTTTCTTTTTTCACAAAATTAGATTAGATTCGAATAAATACAGTCATTCTTTCTGTAGATTATTCACTCAAGTTATTTCAATGATCTTTTGACGAAGAATCATTGTTCAGTCCTTCCGACTTATCACTTTCAACAGAATCAGCATTTTCCTGTAACTCCATTCTAAAAGATACCTCAAGCAAGTCTCTTTTCAAAAGCTGTTCCGGCGAAATATCTTTCGATTCATATTGTGATATTTCTCCATCCAAACATTTCACAGAATTGTCATGAATGTCGTTTACCATAACTGAACTGTCTCAGACTTTTCCTTGGTTTTATCGAACGAATTGTTTATGGAAATGTCATGTAATTCGTTTTGATCGTAAGTCGCAGGATTATGCTCGAATTCTTCCATTTGAGAGGGCAATGCTCTATCCAAACATTTCACAAAATTGTCATAAATCTTGTTTACCGCCTCAGACTTTTCATTGGTTTTATCGAACGAATGGTTTTGGAAAGGGTCATGTAATTTGCTTTGATCGAAAGTCTCAGAATTATCACAACGCATTTTTTTTATCGGTTCCTTACAGTTAGATTGTGAATCATCCTCATGCTTTCGTTTTGCATTCGATGAGATGTCTAGTTCGTTTCTTTTTGATTCCGATGAATATTCTTTATCGGAAGAATTCTTCATAAGTTCTTGGGGATGAGTTTCAGAAGGCTGAATATGGCTATGAGACAAACAAGGTTGCATCATCGTCGTGGAATTTTGAGTCCAGGACAATTCTCGATTCTGCTGCAGTTTCCTTACTTTTTTCCTTCTTATCCTCAAAAAGTTCTGCTAAACTGATTTCAGGGAAATCAAGATCATCATCAGAATTCGAATCTGGAAACTTCATTTTTATTTGCGTTCCATAACATTCGTCAATCTTCTTGAAAATCATTCTCTGAAAATAAAATTTATATTTATTTTAAGTACATTTTAGAGAAAAACAAAATGTTTAGTATATGCATATAAGAGTGTGTGTAAGAAAAGCAAGACACTTGTACAGAGTGTTTTTTTTCAGGTATAGAAGTTTAAGTTGGCATTACTTTCCAAGATGGCGACCAATTTAACAGCTGTCAAGTGATTTATTCTCTGTTTGGTTTGGCAATTCATCATGAATAGACTCACGCCTGAACAACGCTTTCAAATTGTGCAATTTTATTTCGAAAATAATGGTCGATTTTCCTAAGCGAATTTTGTTCAGCGATGAAGCGCACTTCTGGTTGAATGGCTACGTCAACAAACAAAACTGCCGCATTTGGAGTGAAGCTAATCCACAAGTGTATGTCGAAACACCGTTACATACGGAAAAACTGACTGTTTGGTGTGCTTTATGGGCTGGTGGAATTCTTCTTCAAAAACGATGAAGGCCACAACGTTACAGTTAATGGTGATCGGTATAGAGCCATGATTACTAACTTTTTCATTCCTGAATTGAACAATCATGATGTCCAGGAGCTGTGGTTCCAACAAGACGGTGCAACATGTCACACAGCTCGTGCCACAATCGATTTATTGAAAGACACGTTTGGTGACCGCCTAATTTCACGTTTTGGACCTATGAATTGGCCTCCAAGATCTTGTGATTTAACACCTCTAGACTATTTTCTGTGGGGCTATGTAAAGTCATTGGTCTATGCGGATAAGCCACAAACGCTTGACCATTTGGAAGACAACATTCGCCGTGTTATTGCCAATATACGGCCACAAATGTTGGAAAATGTCATCGAAAATTGGACGTCCAGATTGGACTACATCCGAGCCAGCCGTGGCAGTCGTATGCCAGAAATCATATTTAAAATGTAATGTCACAAGTTTATCTTTCGAATAAAAAAAATTCATGTCAATCGAATAATACATCGTTGTTTTATTGCAATTTAAAGTTCTATACCTCTCAAAAAAACACCCTATATAAATACTTAATATATGAAATCTAAATTAAGATTCCCAAAAATGCTAAAAAATCTGAAGTAAATGCAAACATATACAAACTAAAAATTAAATATTTAACAAACTTAGAACAATATGGCCAATAACCAGATCATTTACAAAGGGGAAGTAAGCAACATAAAATATATAAGAGAACATAAAATTTGTAAATAAATTATAATTTCAAAAAAATAAAAAACACTCTTTTATATAGTTTTTTTAAACTATAATTTATTTTTCAATTTTTAGTTCGATCTACAAAAAAGACGTGTTATTTTAGTTTTTTAAACTATCATTTATTCATTGATGAATTAATCTTTTTTGTTTGTTGTATTTGTATTAACCATGAACGCTTTAGCCTTTGGGTTGTAACTTAATCTTTTAGTCGCCAAATCTGGAAATGGGAAATCGTTAGATGATCCTGACAAGACAATGGAACAAAATTATTAAATTATTGTACTGTCATCGGTCCTTTACAAGTGTGCAAATTTTCGAATTAATATGACCTTTTAAAATGGGTAAAAATCGAGTTTACAGATTCCGTTACATGCAGGTGGCGTTAATAAAAGCGTGCTACAAAAGGAAAGAGAGAACTCTCATTTTCTCTCTATATACAGGGTGGGCAAAAAGTCCGTAAAAACTTTAAAATTCATAAAATCCGGAAAAATGAACGAAAAAAAAAACTGTTTGCAGGATCAGCATTAGTATGTCACGGGATTTTTTTTAAGCTAGAAAAAAAATAATTCGAAAATTATCCGGTAGGTGGCGCTGTTACAAGCGTCTGTGGTGGAAATATGCAAATTAGACGGCTATAAAAACCTTTGCTCTCAATGAATCCACATTCATTTCACCATTACAAACAGTGAATGTGAACAAGGATGCTCAGTTCGCCGGATAACGCTTTGTTGAAGTTATTTTACATGAACGAGGAATCAGCGACCATTGCCTTCGGTAAATTCCGAGTTCAGAAAAATGTGAAGAGTGGAAAAGGCCCTTTAACACCTGCAGGTCTCTTAAAGCTTGTTAAACGTTTTGAGGAAACTGGAAAGTTGGAGAAACGATCACGAGCCGCACGGCCATGCTTGAAAGAAGCACGTGCACCCTGCATTGCTGTCGAAATGGAAGCGATTGCATCCGAAGCAGCTTCAGGGACCAGCAGTGCTCGTGAAGCTGCCAGACGATTTGGCTTAGCACCATCATCTGTCCGCAATATTCTTCGTCGAATCCTCCAGCTGTACCCATACAAATTGCAATCGTGCCATGAACTTTTGCCAGCAGATACTGCACAGAGGGAAGCATTTGCGAAGTGGGCCTTCTCTAAAATGGAACAGGATCCCACCTGGGGTTTTAACATCTTGTGGACAGATGAAGCTCGTTTCTAGCTTCATGGTGGCGTTAACAACCATAACTGTCGCATTTGGGCGACCTCTAATCCACGTGAGTACACACAGAAGCCATTGCATTCCCCGAAAGTGACAGCATGGTGTGGTTTCACGGGTTCATTTATCATAGGACCCTTCTTCTTTGAAACGCAGTGCCCAGTAAATGGATGGATAACGGAAATGGTAAATGCTCAGCGTTATCTAACGCTTCTGCGGGAGACTGTCGTGTTATGTTTAATTCAACGAGGTCAGATTTCGAATGTCACGTTCATGCAGGATGGAGCAACCAGTCACACTGCTAACCCGGTTAAGGCATTCCTGATACAGACGTTCGGGGAAGACAGAATCGTTAGCAGGCGCTGCAGGTACCCATGGCCTCCTCGGTCACCAGATTTAACACCGGCATACTTCTGGTTGTGGGGATACTTGAAATCTCGCGTGTATCTATCCGGTCCACCAAGTCTGTCGGAACTGAAAGATGCGATCCGCAGAGAAGTATCCTCCATACATCCGGACATGTTGCACTCTGCCGTTGCTGGATTTGTCACTCGTCTGGAATGTTTTCTCCCCTGTGGTGGTGGTCATGTGGAACATATTCTGGTGTAATAAAGTTGTGAAAGTTTTCTGTTCATTATTTACGCATTGTTTCTTTGATTTGCGTACATCAGCGCCACCTACCGGATGATTTTCGAATTTTTTTTCTAGCTTAAAAAAATCCCGTGACATACTAATGCTGATCCTGCAAACTGTTTTTTTTTTCGTTCTTTTCTCCGGATTTTATGAATTTTTAAAATTTTTACGGACCTTTTGCCCAACCGGTATATAACAGAGTGGTGGCCAAAATTGAGGACACTTTCGAAAATTGTTTTTTTAAGTTTGTATGCTTACAGAAAATGAAACGTTGCACAAAATGCAAAAGCTTTGATTTTAAAAAGAATTTAATACTGAATTCAATACGAAAAAAAAAATTTCAAATATTTGTAACGCAAACAAGTTATGCTGCTATAGCTATCGATATTCATTAGATACTGATGATAGCAGTGGCTTATCAGTACTTAATGAGGTATTCCATTTTTTATAACAACTTCACATTGATGTTTCATTGAGCTGAAAATAGTTTTAAGCTCTTCCTTCGTTATTACATGTGTAATACCTGGAAACAATTATAGCCTCAATTTTATTTCATGGATACCTCATTCGGACGAGAGGTTTCAAACGATGTCACAAGTTTTCGATAGGATTGAAGTCAGGGCTGTTTCTTGGCCAGGACAAAAATTCAATAATCTTGGAACGATACCAGCCTCTCGATTACTTTACTGAGTGGCAAGAAGTAGAATCTTGCTGAAAAATAAATGAATCATTGTTGGTAAATGGATCCCTGATGGAAGGCAGAAGTTTAGGTTCTAGAATGGTGCCAGTGCATTTTCTGGCAGTGTCCCATCGATGATATGAAAGCGACCGATACCATCTGCTGATATGCATGACCAAATCATAAAACTATGTTGGTACTTCACAGTTGCCTGGATACAGTCAGGATGCAGCATTTTTTCTGTTCTATGTCTTACATATTTTCGATCATTACTACTGAATAACAATATCTTAGTTTCATCGCTCCATAGAAATTTGTAACCACTAATCATTTGTCCCATTAACGTTCCTTTGTCCAATGCAGTCTTTTTCAGCGCTGCTGTAAATTGAGATAAGGCTTTCTTTATGGAAAATTTTACCTCTTAATCTAACATCTGCTAATCTTCTCATAATTGTTTTTGAGCTGACAGATAACTTCTGATGACCGTTGAAGACATTCTTTTATCTAGGAGAGACATAATATTTTTGTTCTTCTGTCATCAACAAATGTGGTGCACCTTTTCGGCCTTTCCTGCTTTGTTTTTCATTAAATTTGTCTCCTGATATCTTAAACACAACTTTCAGTATCCAGATGTAGTCACTGAACCACCCACATGTCTTACTATTTTAACATAAAACTAACCCATTAAGTACTGATAACCCACTGCTATATCATCAGTATCTAATGTACCAGGTGGTTATATAATTAAACTTCTCCTATATATAAATGACCTCCTACAGCGCAAACGGGTGAGCGAAATGCCGCGAAATTTGGTATTAGGCTATACACGAGATGCGCTCACAGAATATCGAAACAAAATTTTTTTTAAATTCTAAAATGTCCACCAAAGGGCGCCTTTTACTTCAAAACATGAAATTTAATACAATAAACGACCAAAACGGAATACAGAAGCAATATTAACAATCCAGAACAAGAATTAGTAGTAAAATGCAAAACCGAAAGCTTTCAGAAAAGAAAGGTTGTCAGTTGTAGAAGAAATATATCGAAATTAGCATTCTTGGGAAGAATAGAAAGCTTTATGCAAAACAGGTTAGGGTATAAAACGTTTGCAGTCTTTGTCAAGTTTAAGTCGATGTTTTCAGCTGTACTAATGGCGGTCTCTTTAATTGAACGTGCGTTATTGGTGAAGCAAGGGGAATGTTTCTACTACAGTTTGGTAATTTCGTCATCGAAAGAACCTAAGGCGTGGCCCTATGTCTACTAAAAGTATCCGGGTAATGATTAAGACATTTGAAGAGACGGAGAAATTAGGAGTTCACACAACCTGGAAGACGGCGTAAACGTATCACACAGGTACTTGTTAATGCCGTCAAGACAGCTGTTGACGCATAATCGCATACATCAGAATTTGGTGGAAATCAGAAAATAGCGCTCGTGCAGTTTCTTGACAGACAGGCTATTCTTACAGCACTGTTCGAAAAGTACTCAGAAACATAATGCACTACTTCCCATATAAGATCCGCCATACCCAGGAGCTGCTTCATCGGGACAAGCACCAACGTCTCTCATTCGCAGTCAGTTTTCTGAAGAGAATGACTGTTGATTTGTCATGACCTTAGAATATTCTGTGGAGAGTTGAGGCTCATTTCTACCTCAATGGGACAGTCAACACACAGAATTGCCGCATTGGGCTAAGGAAAATCCTCGGACGCACACTAAAATTCCTCTACAATCCCCAAAGGTCACTGTCTGGTGTGTATTCACGGCGACATTCATCCTTGGGCCATTCTTCTTTGAGGAAATGAATGAACGTGGGCTGTCACATGTTCCGTTACGGACCGTCGGTACCATGACATACTGCAGACGTTTGTTGTGCCGCAACTACAGCGAAGACGGGTCCTTACATTTTCCATTTTCATACAGGATGGTGCGCTAGTCGCCCTTTTCCTAATCCATGGCCACCAAGTTCGCCGAATTTAACTCACTGCAATTTCTGGTTATGGGGCTATTTAAAAAGTCTGGCGTATCTTGGAGGTGTTGTGGTGTTGAATGACTTGAAGAACTCCATAACGCTTCGTGTGCGAAGTCGCACAACTGATCAATTACGATCTGCTGTTGAACACACAATCCATCGACTTGAAATTTTGCAGGTGAATGAGGGTGGTCACTTGAAGTACCTTTCCCTACATCGTCCTGAACACGATTTACAACGGCTCCTCTGGTGCAATTTCGTCGTAATCTGTTCTTGCTTCTGCAAACTCAACTTTTTTTTTCTCTCTTACCTCTATTTAATGTGGTGGTTAGATGAGAAGATAATATGAAACTAATAAAAAAATTTAACTATTGCTTCTTTATTCCGTTTCGGTCGTTTATTACGTTAAATGTAATGTTTTTCCCGAAAAGGGTTTTTTTTTTCGAAATTCCGTGAGAGCATCTCGTGTATAGTCCATATACAAAATTTCGTGGCCTATCTTTCACCCGTTTGCGCTGTAGGAAGCCGTTTATAGGGAAGTTTAATTATAACCAACCTGGTATATCGATAGTTATTGCAGCATAATTTTTTTTGCGTTGTAAATGCTTGAATTTTGTCTTTTGTATTGAATTTAGTATTAAATTATTTTTAAAATGATATAAAAGACTGCATTTTTTGCAAGAAACTGCATTTTTCGAGAAGATCCTGTTTGGAGAACAGTGAATGCTGCTCTAGAGTCGAATAGAAATTTGCATGATAGATTCTGTAGTCCGCCAAGTTACGACTCCATCAACATCGGAATCAGACCCGAAGACCAGACTGTCTGGAAAGATTAACTAGCTCATCCTGAAATGAAACCAATGATAGAATTCAGAGAATTATATGACGGAAAGCCCAGCCAGCAAGACATCGCCCCTTTCCATCCTACAGTAAAGGCGTTACTGGGCTCTTTGGAATTCTCTCCATCTGAGAAATGGTGCCTTATATCGTAAATGGAAGTCTGACGACGGGGAAGCTTTCAGGTGGCAATTAATAAAGATTCTTAAGACAAGAGTATCAACAATTTTTAAGGTATCCGACTACCTTTGGAACCGTGATTTTGCAAAAACCTATAAATAGATAATATTTATGATATTTAGTGTCACTTACATTACGAAATGTACACTCATGTCCATAAATTAAGGATAATGAAGTTCAGGCAAAGAAAGAGACAGAAGCAATACAAATTTGACTTATTTGTAAAATTTATTTATTGAACAAAAGGTAAAGAGCAAAAAAAGATGCTATATGATTGACATAATTAATAAAAATTGCGATTTTTACTCCCTGGAGCAAATTTCAAAAAAAGAACCTATTTACAAAAAACAGTATAACATGGTTAGTATGATGGTTAATACGGAGTATGTCTCCCGGACGATGCAATACAGGCCTTCCAACGCCTAGGCATGCTGAGTATCAAATTATCAATCTGATCTTGGGGAATATTGCACCACTCATCCAGCAATGCCCTCCAAAGTTCCGGTAGACAGATGGGAGGGGGTTGACGGGCTGCAATTCGTCGGCCAAGCATATCCCACACATGTTCTATTGGATTCCAGTCCGGTGAGCCTGCTGGACAATCCATACGGGTGATATCCTCCGATTGAAGGCATTCGTCTACAGTGTTTGCATGGTGAGGACTGGCGTTGTCATCCATAAACAGAAATTCAGCACCCATGGCACCCCGAAACAAACATACATGTTGTTCCAGAATGAAATCCCGATAGATGTGGCCAGTCATCGTTACACTCTGAACATGCAGGTCAGTTCTGGAACCAAGAATAATTCCTCCCCAAACGAGCCATCCTGCACTACCGTAATGGTGTCGTTCAGTGGTGTTCTCTTGGTGGTAACGGGTACCTGGCGCTCTCCATATTAAAGTCCGGCGAGAATCAGACTGCAAACTAAACCTGGACTTGTCGGAAAACATCACACAAGACCACTGTTGTGGTGTCCACAATGCATGCTCTGTACTCCAGGTTAATCGCAGGTGACAGTTAGTTGTGGTAAGTGGAACACATCTGACAGGCCTACGAGCATATATACCAATGTGCCCTAAGCGTCAGTACACGGTCTGCCTGGAAACTGTCGTACCGGTAGCTGAAGAGAGCTGACGAGACAGGTCTGATGCTGTTTCTTTTGGCAGTAACTGCCAAATACCGGTCCTCATTCGGCGTTGTAACTCGGGGGCGACCTGTGCTGTAACACATACTCACATTACCATCATCTTGGAATCGTTGGCAAAGCCTGGAGATAACACTCTGGGCGATTCCAAGTTCCTCGGATACTTCCAGCTGGGTACGTCCACATTCCAGTCGTTCAATAATTCTACCACGTAAAAATTCATCCAAATGCTTCCTTTGTGTCATAACTATGCGGTTATTGCACTGAAAAGCTTTTAAAGTGCTTGTGAACAATTTTACTTCTTTGCCACCATTCCTTATATACCCCTCTCTTACACTCTCGTCATTGTGGCGTACTATCCGCGCCATCTGGTAGTTTCCTGTAATTTGCATATTCTTCTTCAAGATGTGTGTAATAATTCTACAGGTGAAATTTTTATTTTAAGAGTTCAATTTCTGTGTGATTCTGAATTATCCTTTATTTATGGACATGAGTGTATATAAAATTGTTTTAAGAATAGTATTACAATAAAAAATTATTTAAGTACAATATTTTGACAAAAAATGAAGATAGAATGACCAATTTTCAAAATATTCTCCTTTTGTGAAAAATGCTTCTATTATAATAATATTTTGCCTGTACATAGCTTAGACCTCTGTACAGAGCTCAGCTAGAATTTTTGAAATACATAACTTACAAGTGGGTTTATCCATGTTTTACGACAACAGAGGGGAGAAATTTTAAGAAAAAACCGCTAATAAAAAATTATTTCAATCGGTTGTAACTCTGAAAATAATGTGAATTTTTCAAAAATCATAATTAAGCTACATATATACAGACAAAAGAAGCATTTTTCACAAAAGGAGAACATTTTGAAAAAAGTTTATTCTAAGTTGATATTTTGCCGATATATTGTATTTAAATATATTTTTTTTCTGAAAAAATGTCCTTAAAACAGTTTTATACATGTATTCTAATCTAAGGTACACTAAATATCATGAAAATTATCCATTTATGCGCTTTTTTAAAATCACGGTTCCGAACATATTCGGATACCTAAAGGAACCCATGGAATTCCAACTGGAGGTCATTTTAGTGTTATGAAGACCCTACAAAAAAAGTTCGAGAACGCTTCGACTGGGATAATGTACGGATTGACGGGATGTTTCTTAGAGTTTTACTTCTTTCTATAACTAGTAGTTTTTCCAGTCATATATTTACTCCCAACATAACAGTTATTCTTGCTTTGCTATGTTTTCCTCGAAAGCATTTATCGTTTTTAAATGTTAATATTTTTTGCGGCAAACATTGAAAAAATAAGCAAGCTAGTCTGCATTAAGGATGTTTTCTGGCTTTATAGTAATTTAAAATTTTATTCAGTGACTGTGTTATCCAATTTTTAATATTAGTATCATTAACATCTTTACCTTCCCCAGATAGTACTTTTACTATAATGTCAAGTATTTTTTTAAAAAAATTTCTAGCCATCCATTGCTATCTGGAAATTGGTCGTATCCCAATGCCTTCGCAAATTGAAGAGTTTTCTCCATTACGAAAGGTCCAGAGATCGGAAAGTTTTTGCCTTGCATTGTGTGCGCCCACTCCAATCTGTCCGCGTCACGACACCCACTTTTCATAGACTCGTGTTCTTAAACGTTTTGAACAAAATTCGATGAATCACAATTTTGTTGCTTATTTCGATGTTTCATAATAGTTGATAAGCTGTTTGGAGGGGGGGAATACCAAACTTTAAAGCAATATTCTTCTTCTTGGCGCATTTATCCACTTCCTGAAGAAATAATTTTTTTTCTTTGATGCTCAAGCACTTACGTTTTGACATTTTCGAAGCCACAACAAACGAAGTTACCTGCACGACTGATCAACACTGCAAATGAACTGAGTCTAGTTCACGGAGACACGAAACAACTTCACCGAGGAAGAAAGGAGATACCGAAGATGTTTCCAGTGCACTGGACAATGGGTGTTAAAGGTTGTACTTCTTGGATGAAGTGCCCAGAATTCTACTGCTCTCGGCGAGTTAGGCACCAGTTCAAGATTTATGACCGCCTGAACATGTGTTAAAAGAGAGAATAATTTGAAAAGTCCAAACATACAAAATAGAGAGAGAAAAAATTGAATCCCAAGAGAAAACGTTCGATATAAAAGAAAATTCACTTCGTTATTGGGAGGTTATTTTACGAAGAAAATCATGAAATGTTCTTGGTTCCAGGAAAAAGTTCGCAATATAGAAAAATTTCCAATACAGAGGCTCGACTGCATATATATATATATATATATATATATATATATATATATACTTACATATTTAACCACCCCAATTTATAGCCGACATCACAAAACGAAGTTATTCATTTTGACAGTTTCTATAATATCACTTCATGCATGTGAAAAAAGTTTTTAGTGAGTTATTGAATTTATCTTTGTTTGTGTTTGTGACGGGGCTTTCATCGCGATTTCTTTTAATGTCCTCTTGAAGTTTCTTTGGGATCGAAATGGGAATTATTTCCAACCAACTGAAAGAGAGAAACGTGGTTACGTAAATTAGGAAATATAAATTACGTAAGAGTTTTTTTTAGAGGTATAGAACTTTAAATTGCAATAAAACAACGATGTATTATTCGATTGACATGAATTTTTTTTATTCGAAAGATAATCTTGTGGCATTACATTTTAAATATGATTTCTGGCATAGGACTGTCACGGCTGGCTCGGATGTAGTCCAATCTGGACGTCCAATTTTCGATGACTTTTTCCAACATTTGTAGCCGTATATCGGCAATAACACGGCGAATGTTGTCTTCCAAATGATCAAGCGTTTGTGGCTTATCCGCATAGACCAATGACTTTACATAGCCCCACAGAAAATAGTCTAGCGGTGTTAAATCACAAGATCTTGGAGGCCAATTCACAGGTCCAAAACGTGAAATTAGGCGGTCACCAAACGTGTCTTTCAATAAATCGATTGTGACACGAGCTGTGTGACATGCTGCACCGTCTTGTTGGAACCACAGCTCCTGGACATCATGATTGTTCAATTCAGGAATGAAAAAGTTTGTAATCATGGCTCTATACCGATCACCATTGACTGTAACGTTGTGGCCTTCATCGTTTTTGAAGAAGGATTCCACCAGCCCATAAAGCGCACCAAACAGTCAGTTTTTCTGGATATAACCGTGTTTCGACATACACTTGTGTATTAGCTTCACTCCAAATGCGGCAGTTTTGTTTGTTGACGTAGCCATTCAACCAGAAGTGCGCTTCATCGCTAAACAAAATTCACTTATGAAAATCGACCCATTATTTTCGAAATAAAATTGCACAATTTGTAAGCGTTGTTCAGGCGCGAGTCTATTCATGATGAATTGCCAAACCAAACTGAGAATAAATCACTTGACAGCTGTTAAATCGGTCGCCATCTTGGAAAGTAATGCCAACTTAAACCTCTATACCTGGAAAAAACCATTCTGTATATATTGGAAGTTAGCAGTAGAGCAGAGTCGATGTCCGAGTCTAAGTTTATGCGCAGAAGTGATTGTTAAGTGGGAAGAAGTCGCTAAGTGGAGAGTTAGCTGTAAAGTGATTGGAGATAAAGTTAGAAGAATCCTAACTCCGTGAAACAGCCTAGCCGTGCCTCTACTGACGAACCAAAGTGGGTTCGATGCTATAAGTAATACTGTCGGATTAAAGGCACATCAGAACAGATGCAGAACGTAGCTGATTATCTAGAATACAGCGGTAAGCATTTTTATATAAACTATAAGGAAAAGACGTATATTAGCGATAGATAAAGTCTATAAAGTTAGGATTCATTGGTCGAGTACACGACTATTTGGTAATACGTGTTGCGTCTTCTCATTCTAGATCAACTTACTTAATTATTATTGTTGTGTATAGTGCTTAAGTTAAGACATTAATAAACAGGTTTTAAAGTGAATAACTTGAGTGGTTCTTCGTTTTTTCCCACAGAAACCGGTCGCGTGGATAATGTAGAAATGAGGTCCCCACGGGCTTCGCATGTTGCGTGTATCATTTGGAAGCTTTCACCAGCGATCCTCACCCTGCGCCCCCGAGCCTTTTCAAGTGACCCAGTCATGGGCCATTGCTCTGAGAAATTCTTTTATTTAAGAACATTGTATTAAAAATTTGGAAAGGCATTCTTTGTCGAGAACTCAAATGTATCAATTTTGCTTTTTACGGTCGGTGTCGCATGGGTAGGAATTGATATTCTTTTTCTATATGGAATGGTTTGGATTAGTGATGACACACAACAGTGGAGTAGCGACAAGTTTATGAGTGGAACTAATTTTCGACTATCTTTCATATCTTGCAAGCGAACAATATTTGAAGAAAATATATCATTTCAAGACGATTCTGAGGTGGACTATTTTGTAGTGATAATCTAACATGGATCAGTAATTGTTTGCTTTGTCACGAAAGTGCTGTATTTAAAAAAAGAGTGTTTCTATACTTATGGGACGCACATAAGAAGTTATACTTCTTTGGGGTAACAAGATTAAAACCTTTCTAAAAAATCTTGAGCAGGGCAAGCTGGGCCAAGGACGAAAGGCGGTCACGAGCAGAGTTGAACGATTTTAACTTTAAGTCAATTGGACCAGCCAAACCTGAGATAATCTCGATTTAAATCAATTTAAACACCCCCCGCACAGGGACAATAGGACCAATAACATGGGTTTTCGGCAGACTGTATCTGGAGATGAGGTGAACCGAATGTAACACCTGATACCTCATATTGAATATCTCGGCGGGAAGAATCGTTCCTGAGAAAATTAAGACATCCGCTTGAAGAGCCCCCGAGTTGTGGTCATTTAAAAATAATTAAAACATTTAAAAAATTAAATAAAATAGAAGCAGAGCACCCAACATCTCTAAATCGGCCTGGTTGTGAAGAAACACAAGAGGAATCCATTCGAACCAGTTCGGAGTCTGTAATTGCAAATGGGGCGGCGCTAGCTCGGGAAAGGAAAATGAAACTAACTCCTCTCGGGAGGGGGACAACTGTGACGTAAATGGCCACGCACATCCCAACGATAAACATAGTAGTAGGTGATCCCAAATTTTCCTCCTTCTATCTCTACAATATTGTGACGTCATCAAAAGATCGAACCCCATAGGAATAACATGGGGATTCTAATTTTAGTGATTACGCCCTCCTAGGCCTACTATCAACACACGAATTATAACAGATGAAAGAGCTCAACGAGGAGAACCTATGGTCCGAGTTTCATTAACGAAGCTCAAAATTTCTCGGAGCTATGCGGGATTTAAAAAACTTCAAAAATAATTTAAAAAGGTTAAATATGTGTGAAGAAATGGGGCTATGGTCCTGAAAAAAATATATCTTGGATGCTCATAGGGAGAACAATCGAATCTAGCTGGTGTGGTCGATTAAGGTGGCATAGGATTCGAGTTATTACTGGGGAAGCCCTGTAGGGGGGGACACCGGAAGGGGCCAATTTCACGTAAGGCTCGCGCTAATACGAAAATATGGGTGGGGGCTAAGGAATTGATCTTGGGATTTGATTTTTGGAGGTCGGCCACATTCCAGTCACCATAGGATTAACATGGGAGCATATTTTAGTGCATAAGCCCTCTCCATGACCTACACAACGGAATGAAGTAGATGACAGGATCGATCTCGACGAGTGGAACAGTTGGTACAAATCGCAAGTTCAAGACTCGAACAGGAGCCAAGATATTGTGAATTAAAATAAATTTAAAAAGTTTAAAACAATTAAAAACTATAGAAGAAATAGCCCTATGAGCATGAAATTTTAATAACTGGAAGAGCAGATAGAGAGGGATAGAATAAGCCAGGTCCGAATGCACTGTAAGACTTGGTTGCCGAAATATTGGCCAAAACGCTGTGGAGGGGGGGATGCGTCCCAACAGATATGGTATTACAATAGTTATTACGATCTCCTAGCACCAAAAAAGTAGCATCTACTCTATTAAAATCCGAAGGTAAGCAAACGTATCTATGTAGGTATATAGGGATGCGTCCCTATTTTCTCAAGAACCACAAGACGCAGAAACTAGCAGAAGGTATCAGAATTTCGGGAATGATCCGAGAAATCCGTTTTGACCATTTATATTCCGATATTCCAATTAGTTAAAAAGATATTAATTAAAAACCTTAAAACGCATTAAAATGCATCGTGGCGTCATCTGCAGAGAATATCGGAAAAAATTCTCTTTTTACAAAACAACGAAACTTTGCATATAAATAAATTTATTTAAGTTTGAAAGCATTAATTTTCATCGTCTATTATTTTGAATCAAAATACATTTTAGAGACATTTTTTACTCTTAGTATCAGAATCGTTTTCTTTTTATTGCTTCACATTAATAATATTTTAATTCTAACGCACGACTGTTAAGACCTTAAAACATCGGAAAGATCATTTTAAAATTTTTTTAATGGAATGAAAAATGTTAAAATTAAATCGGTTATTTTTTAATGGTTTTTTAGTACATGTATATAAATATATATATCTAGGCTTTCCTCCATACTGTTTTTTTTTCTAACTTATATATATTTATATGTTTATTCATTCAAACGTTCAGAAAAAAGCAATCTTTTCAATAGCTACATGTAAATTTTTCTTTTATTTATTACTTATAGAAATTTGAATTTTATAAATATATATATGTTTTTTTAAAAGGATTATTTCTATTATTTCATTACTAAAGGAATTTTTTGTTAATTAAAAAGTACATCGTCTATTATTTTGGATCAAAATACATTTGAGACATTTTAAGTTAACTATATAATTAACGATTGATTGATTCATGAAAATCTGAAATCTATTTTATTATTTTAGATTCTTAGACACTAACTATTATTAAAAAAATGATGAACGTTTTTAGTTTTACTCTTAGCATCAGAATCGTTTTCTATTTATTGCTTCACATTAATAATTTTTTAATTCTAACGCAATATTTTTTTTATAAGTCATACATCGAAAATTGAAGCTATATCTTATCTGTGAGAAGGAGGAAAAGATAAAACAATTTTACACACTAAAAAAACCGTGTTTGGGCTATAGAGAGGGGAAAGAAACCTGTCTTAAATCAAAAATAAGTGGAATAGAACAAATTTCGGAAAAGGGAAATTTTTTGACATAATTTTAGAAATCACTCACATTGTGCGCGTACAAACACACACACAGAAATGCTGGTGTCATGAGGAAAAGAGAAAGCCCGAGAAACACCGGGCTAAGCGGTGGAGCGGGAGGGTGGAAGTCATTTTGAAAAAGAGTATTAGAAGTGCTGATTTTGTGAAAGAAAGGGAAAATTTATAAAAGTAGAGATAGCCCGTGCCATGCAGCTAGTGTGCACTATTAAAATTCGTAGGTAAACAAACGTATAGGAATCTATCTTCACAAGAACCGCACGACGCAGAAACATACCAAAGGTACCCAAAGGTCGGGAATGATCCGAGGAATCCGTTTTTACCATTTATGTTCCGATATTCTAATTAGTCAAAAAGATATTAATTAAAAACCTTAAGACGCATAATTAGTGCCATTTTTTCACGCCAGGGGCAAAGTTCAAATTCTCCGATCTTTTTTCTCCCCAGATGTTTTTAAAACACGATCTAATTTTTTTATGAGACTCAGCCAAAAAATAATTACAGAATCGGAACGATCATTTACTTCACCATGATACGGAATAATTTATTTTACAAAATAATTATATTTTCTCTTTTTTACAATATTTTCTAAAATGAGCCAAAATCGGTACGATTTTATGAAAATGATTTCTAAATAGTTCCGCTTTCATTTTTTTTCGCGTTAATGAAATAATATTTTACACTAAAAAAGTTCACGTATTTCTTTTTTAGAATCAGTCATTTAAAAAATTAATGTCAAAAATTGTTTCTTTTTCAAGATTTTTCAAAAAAAAACTCAAAATTTTATTTAAATGATTAATAACTTCTTTATTAAAAAAATAATCTCAAGAAACTTTTTTTTTCGTGTGTAGAACAATATTATCCGTAATCTATACAAAGATTGAAAAAATTGCTTAAAAATTACGGGTTTTTTTTTAAAAAAATTGTGTTTTTCGGTTTTCTCCCTTTTGGCGAGAAATATTTAAGCATTATTTTTGTTACAATTTTGTTTAAAAGTTACCTTTGTTTGCAATCGATATATGAATTTTAACCGCATTAACCTAAAATTGAAGCCCCTCCCCTCAAAAATTAAAACTTTTACAAAAAAAAACCGCAATTTTTTAAAATAGCTTAGAATTTTGGCGTCGAAAACCTGTTTGGCGCCAGAAATCGCTTTTCCACTCAGCCCGTTACGTTTGATCAAATGTTACACTAGAAAAGGGTGCGCCTATAAATATTGAAAATCACCAGATTTGGTGAAATTGAATATCAAAAACTTTTTTTATTACGATTTTTCAAAAAAATACTCAAAATTTTATTTCAATACTTAAAAGATATTTATAAAAATAACCTGATGAAATTTTTTTCTGTGTGTAGAACGATATTATCCGTAATCTGCACAAAGATTGAAAAAATTACTTAAAAATTACAGGTTTTTTTTTAAAATTGTGTTTTACATTCCCCCCTTTTTGCGAGAAATATTTAAGAATTATTTCTGTTACATTTTTTGTTTAAAAATTATTGTTGTTTGCAATCCATATATGAAGTTTGAAGGCATTAACTTAAAAATGAAGCCAGAAAAAAAATTAAAACTTTAACAAATAAAGCATTTTTACAATAGGAATAACTCTTCCTTTTATTTTGAAGGTCTTTTCACTTCTTTTTCCCGACGTTTTCACGGCGCGATCGTTTAAAGCGCTTCATTACTAACTTTTGGACCCGGGTTCGAAACAACAACATCGCTTTACTTTTATTATTTTTTAAAAAAATACGCTTAATTTCATTCGCGCATTTAAAAACTTCGCCAGCAAGTTTGTAATTGGAAAGATAATTTATTTCATCACAATACATTTTTTTTTACAAAACAACGATACTTTACATAATTTAAGATAATGAATCAATATTGGTGCGTTTATTTGAAAATGATTTTTAAAAAACTCATACTTTCATCTTTTACAGTTACTGATTTAAAAGGAGTTACTGATTTAAAAAATAAAATGCCGAAAACTTTTTTTCACAAATTTTTAAAAAATACTCAAATTTTAAATATTTATAACTACTTATCAAATTCAAAGTTTTTATAACTTCATTTATAAAAATAATTGAATGAAACTTTTTTCCTTGTATCGAACATTTCAAAAAATGCCCACAATTTTATTTCGACATTTAATACAGTTGTGAAATTTTGTAATTATAAAGATTTCTACTTTTTTCAACGTACAACTATTTTTCTAAAGATACATTTTCGTTTCTGGGGCCTAAAAAAGTTGCAAAGTGAGAGAGAGAATATTTAAGTCCCACTGTTCACATACTCGAGAGCTCTGTAGCGATATAGGGCTGTGGTAGTCCAATGGTCAAGGTATCGGATCATGGCAGGCATGCCGTGAGTTCGAGCCCAGTACCACTAAAGACCCACCGTGTAGGTAGCAATTCAAAGGATGGTTTGGGGGCTTGCCTTATCCAAGAGAGCCAACCAATATCATATGCATCAAGAAGTCTCACTGAAACTGAGCAAAATTATGCTCAAATAGAAAAAGAGATACTTGCAATTGTTTTTTCTGTGCAAAAGTATCATATTTTTGTGTATGGAGAAAAATTCTCCATTCAAATTGATCATAAGTCACTTACCAGTATTGTAAATAAACCTGTATGTAAGATTTATACCGGTTTGCAAAGCATGTTAAAATTATTAAAATATCAATTTGAAATCGTTTATGTAAAAGGATCTGAAAAATGTATTTAGCAATTACACTTTCCAAGGCATATCGTAAAGTTAAGGTGAATGATGATCCAGATATATATGCTGTTCATACAGTTAAAGAGCTCCCTATGAGTGAACGTAGAATTTCTCAATATAAAATTGCTGTTCAGTCAGATCCTGAACAGAATATTGTGCAAAATTATTGTAAAAAAAAAGGTGGCCTGAGATCATATTTAAAAATTTCCTGCTAATGTGAAACAGTACTTTAAACTTAAAAAAGATTTGTATATTGAATTTGGATTATTGTTTAGACTCTAAAATTGTTGTACCTTCTATTTTGGGAAATTATATGTTAATGATACTTCATGAGGGTCATTTTGGTATTGAGAAAAGTAAAAGTAGGGCAAGAGAGAGATCATGTTTTGGCCAGAAATGACTAAAAGTATTGAGAAAATGGTATCTGAGGTGTGCCAGAAACTTCAAAAGGCCAATGTTAAAGAACTTATTTAGCTCATGAAATTCCCAAAAGACCTTTTGAAGAATAGGAGTTGACATCATGACGTATAAAAATGTTGGTTATTTAACTATCGTACGTTATTTTTCGAAGTGGATTGAAATAGAATGGCTAAAGAACAAAATTGTAATAGAAATTAATAAGCTGTTAAAAGTTTGTTTTTCTCGTTATGGGGTTCCTAAAAAAATTGTTAGTGACAATGTGCCCTTCAACAGTTTTGAGAGTATGGCATTTACAAAGGAATGGGATTTTGAATGCATTTTGTAAGCCCGAGATATCTTAAAAGTAAGGGGTTAGCTGAGAAAGCTGTGAGGATAGCAAAGACAGTAATGTAAAGGTGGCTGACGACAGTAATAAAGATTGGATTGTAGGGGTAATGGAGTATAGGAATACCCTTATTCCAGGATTATATTTATCCCCAGCACAGCTTCTATTTGATCGAAGGTAGGTTAAAAACTAAGCATCCCATCCATTCAAAATTATTAAATATAGAGCTATCTACTGATTTAACAAAAGATATTGTTAAAAGGCAGAAAACCCCCAAACTGTATTATGACAGAGGTTCAACTAATTTAAATCAATTCCGATTTTAACCATGTATGAATTTAGCACTAAAACATGGACACTTGCTAAAGTGGATTCTAGGAGTAAAAATACTCGATCATACATTGCTCAAAATTCAACAGGTAAAACATTTGTTAGGAATCATGTGTATTTGAGACCGTCGGACATTCCATTTACGATAAGTGAAGACATAGATTTAGAAATGCCCGAAACGAGTGAATCTCAACCTGTACTACCTAATGTACTACAGGTGCCAGATGCACCACAAGCACAAATGTCCAGAACTCAAACGAGGTTTGAGCGACTCATTAAAAAACCAAAATTTCTTAATGACTATATATGTAATTAAGCATCTTTAAAAAGGGATGTGTCACATACCCATTATAATAATTGTAATTTATCTCGTATTGTAATAAAACTGTGTTTACTGTAACTTTAACTGAAGGCTTGTACTGCTACTTTGAATTCAGATATATGTTTGTTGTCGATCTATGTGTGTAATATAAATGGCAATGAATCCGTGCATATAACTTTTTAATGTGATAATAATGCATAAATAAATAATTCTTTATACAAGATAAGATTCTCCGTGAATCATTAAAGACAATAGTAAGCATGATCATACGCTTTTAACTAAGTTTGAAGTTGAGGGATGCTCACATACCCTATTAATGTCAGTTTTTGCTATTTGTTTTGCATTTAAACTTTATTTGTTAATGACGCAAATATGACGTCCTCTTATAATTTATGAAAATTCAATATTTTTTGTCGCTGTCGGTAATTTTTTTGTTTTGTTTCATGAGCTACTTACTTGCAGCATTTCCTGTCAATCAAAGCGGTACTTTTCACTTCAGAAAGTTCATCACACCGCACTAAAACTCTCTGAAGTGTAAGTGCATTTTGCAACTCTAAGATCCTATTACAAGGTCAATTATCTGACACTATATAGTTTACCATTCTTTCAACTCGAAACAAATTACGTTTTTACACACAAGCGATGTTTTCTGTATTATTGTAGGAAGTTCCTTGTAAAAGCTGTTCTTACTGGTGCTACCAAACACCACCTATTTATGAGGTACTATGCAAAAATAGAATTTCGACGCACATCTTGTAATGAAATTATGGAACTATTTACACAAGTTTTCAAGAGGTGAGAAGAGCTCGCTTGATATAAATGGCTAGCCAGTTAGTGTTTCATTATCTGTAAGCAGAGATCACGATGCTTTGGAAACTTTCTTTTTGCTAAACATACCTACAACTGCTTTAAAAAATATGTGCCCAGTGCATACATAACTTATTGATAAAAAAGCAAAGTAAAAAAAAAAATCTTCAAATGTCATGTCAGTCTCAGCTAGAGAAGTTCACATAAAAGTCGATTGTTCTTTTGAAAATAAAGAATCATTGACGTGACTAGTATGTTGGCACTTGGCAAAAGCAAGGTCATACATATATTATGGGATTAGATATAGTTATTGGTATACTTAGTAGATTTATCCTTAATCTTGAGAGAAGTACTGTTTAAGTACTATCAGAATTGTGTGGAAGTCACGGGAATCGATAGTGTAAAATATATCACATGGCGAAAAAGAGCATGCAAATGTGTAAGACAAAAATTTTGATGGAACATCTGCAGTTATGCAGATGCATGCTGCACTAATAATCTGGAGACAATCAATTCATGAATGTTCCCTTTTAAATATTCATTGTTTTAATATTTATATATAGATAATATATATGTAGTATTTTCGGGTTTGAATGAAGACATCTTTTTGGAATGAATGAATTATATAGTTTTCTGCAGTCATAATATGGATTGATGAGAAAACATGTTGCTATTTTAAAATCATATTTATTTGACGATCACAAACATAAAGAGGCGACACGAACAACAAACACACGCACAAGCAATGCACAAGGCCAGGGGCGGCTAAAGGGTCGGATAAACCAGATCCCTACTCGAGGCGGCAAATTTTAAAAACGGCATTTGAATCGAATTTGATTTTTTTTTCGGTTACAAAAAATTGGGACATATTTTCTGAAATATTATTGGGTGTGAATTTGGTATTTCATTTAACGTATCTTATTTTTTTATTTTGTACTCTGTCTATTTAATGAGAGTTTTCTTTTATGTTGAAACTTGAAAGGTTCGAGGCTGGATTATATGTTAAAGAATGAAACTTAATATGTTTACACATCTTTCACTAGTAACTTTTTCCCCATCTACGAGTGAGGTCATAAAAAATTCCTTACACCCTTACTATGTCTAGTTTTAGGTATCCAAAAGGGGCCAAGGGTAATGAGAGGTTTTGGTAGATAGAGGGTCACAGCAGATGTTTTAATTTAGTCTTGAGTGTAGTTGCTATAAATTAAAACAAACGTTTATGATCCCCACCATTAGCAGACTCAGGGACGTCTTAAGACTCCTTGAGGCCCTAGGCCCCTACACAAATGTAGACCCCACCTATGATCCTTAAAAGTAGAGAATAAATAACATGCGTTTTCAAAAACTTACATAAACAATAACCCGAAGCAAATAAATATGCATGACTTTCAATCGCACAAACCGGTTGAACCAATTGCCGCCTTTTGACTAAATGAGCAATGATGGTGTATAGTGATAAGCATAGGCCTGTACTTGGACGACGGTCATCGCATGTAGCCAGTTGACATATCGTCCGAAATTTCCAGTTTTTCAGAGAATACAGCCTGAAGTACCATTTGACCGTTGAAACTATTCGAATCGTTATCTTATTAAAGCTGAGTCTAGAACGAGACGAGGGCCCCATTGTGGACAAAGCCCTGTTCGCCCATGCCGTAAGACGTCTCTGAGCAGACTATTTTTCGAAGAAATTGGCCTGCTTAACCCTTTATCTACCGATGGTACTTATAAGTACCACTTACTTTAAAATAACATATAATAGCAAATTTTACGAATATTCTGACAGTACTTAGCAGGAATGTTCTTTGAAATCCACTCTTCCAAGATATATATATATATATGGCAGCACGGGTTCTATGATGAGTATTTTAGTGGGGAAGGTGAATAGTTTTATTGCAGAAATTGCATATTCAGCTGACGGCGTTTTCAGCGGATTGCAAAGATTATCATTTTTGCTTTGAAAAAATATTTAATATCAAAAATTAAGTGTCTTATTTTTTTTTGTATGTGAATGAGGAAATTAGAAAACGATTTGACTCTTTATTTTAAGTGAACAGTGTATATAAATAATTTTACAGTGGAATATCTTTAATTAATTAATTAGCTCTAACGGATTAAATTTCCCAAAGTTTGAGTATTTTGCTTATGTATATACTTTAATTTTGAATGTAGTGATCCAAAAAAAAATATTGCATGAAAAAAACTGCATTAAATCGCAATGCGGTCGATAAAGGGTTAAATAGACAATTCATTCTCTTTCATTTCACTCATTTGAAATAATAACAATTATGCCCTTAATTTCAAATTATTTTGAATTTTTTAAGACTTAAAATATATATTCAGAAAGAGAGAGAAGGCGGCATTTTCCGTTTTTGTCTAGGGCGGCAAAACTGCTAGAGCCGGTCCTGAAAGGACAAAAGAATTTTTTTCATCTCCGATCTCGGGCTATAAAAAATGATGGTGAACCAGAAGTTACTAAAATCGTATGATTTCCATTACAAGCTTTTTTTATTGGTCCAGATACTCGGTAACCCTTTTAACGCTGAAATTTTAGTATGGGGAAGATAAGGTTATGATAATATCCCCTTAGGTGGATTAACTAGAAAAATTTTTTCACGTGAGGTCAAGGAGGGCTCAAGACCCTTATGAATTAAAATCTCTGAAGAGAAAATTAACGTGAATTATTACATTTTCCTTCTCCGCAATGATAACCCTCGGTAGGCCCTTCTAAATTTCCAAGACGTCGAAGGTAAGTTAACATTAAGATTATATTTAACTTGAAATGTCAAAAAAGTATAGACTGAGATCTTTGGAAATATTTTTACAGTGGTATTTCTATAGAAATTCCCCTCAGGGAGCTCATCTTTTTTAGATGAGTACGGGTATCACAGTCCCGAGGTGCCCTAGTGATCTTTTCCTTTTCCCAAGGGGTTTACTGTCTTTGGTAAACACGGGTGTCACGACCAAGCGGTAGCCTAGTGGACCTTCTCTATTTTCGACCCTCTTCTTGACATACATTTCCTCTTTTTCTTTTCCTGTCTAGACCAGCTTAAAACATATTAACTGTGCATGTATAAATTAATATATATATATATATATATATATAGTCTAATTCTCTACGAACAAGAGATAAACATTCATCAAGCACATTCGAAAAAAAACACAGACAGTAAAGAGATCATACAATGGACACTAGATTAAAAATTATAAAATGGATGCTGCAGTATTATAAACATTGCTGACTTAGGACAGTTAATATATCAAATAATTTATATAAAAGTGGGGTTGAACATGTTTTTTGACCAGCCAACCTTCCCCCTTTATGTAAATAATACTGAGCAAAAACCTATTGAAAGTAATGGATAGGAATATCTAAATCCATTACAAAATAGAGGTAACTTACCTAAAAATTGCACTTGAAAATGCAGAGCCCGCGCTAAATCTGAGTGCAATAAATAAGTTATTGCCAGATTCTGGACCCTAATGCAGATTCGAAGCATGTGAATGGCTGAAATGTAACACTTAACAAAAGTATAAAAAAATAGAAACAAAAACTAATAAAAGAGTTACAATTTACCATAACTTTAGTGACACTAGAGTATAAATGAATTAAATAATAATAAGTAATTTTAACTAATAATATAATATGGAGGTAACTATAACTATGAAATGTGTAAATTTATAGTATTAAACTATTATTAATCTAAGAATTTTTAATCCTTACAATTTTGAATGGCTTTATTCATATAACTATTAATAAAATTAAATGGGTATTTCTGATTTATGCAATATTTAGTAAAATGCTTAGTTATTTATTATTTCTGATTTTTTTTGACACCAGAAATTTAATGCGTTGTATATAATTAATAACAATACTTCTGAATATAGAAATATGTACATTACTCTCCCAATGCGGAACTCTTATAATATTGAAATTAAAATCTTCTCTTTTACCATAAATGTTAGAAACTGTTACATTATCTATTAATTTGATATGTATGTCAAGAAAATTTGCTTCATTGTTATTACTATTTGTCTGTATTAAATTAAGATATTGTGGATAAAAATTAGTATTAGGTATAAAATTGACTTGCTTGCCAAAAATAATTATGTCATCTATATAACGATAAATATAATATTTAGAATTATTAATGTAACTTCTTTCAAAATAATGTAAGTATAAATTAGCAAGACAGTTGCTCGCAGGACCACCTTGTGGCAAACCTTTAATCTGCAGATAATAGTTACCCTTATGAAATGTATAGTTCTCTTTAAGTACAAACCTAAGTAGTGAACTAAATCTATCATAATTAGCATTATTAAATAAATTATCTTTATGCAAATTTACAAGTATATTAATCATATCATCAATATTAATAGAGTTAAAAAGATCTTCAATATATATATATATATACACCAGGTGTCCACAATTAAACGACCCTACTTCAAAATTGTCTTCAGACGAAACTATTGTTCAGAAAGTTGTAAAATGTTGTGTACGACATAAAGAAGGGATGGGAATTTGTTTGAGCGAATAAAAAAAAATTAGTTCAAAATTTCACCACTAGAGGGCGTTTTTAATGGAGATCATATTTAGCATACATTTATAACAGTTTACCAATTTTGTTACAACAATAAATGCTCAACATGATGACCATCGTTTTCAGCTGCTATTTGAAATCTTAAGATAGCATGCTCCACCGTTGACCGCAGTGTGTTCTGGGAAATGTTAAGAACATGTCGTGAAATACTGTCTTTGAGATCAGGTAAAGTTTTTGGTTGATCACAACTTACCAGCTGTTTTAAATGACCCCAAAGCCAAAAATCGCATGGATTGAAGTCAGGCGATCAGGGAGGCCACAGATGACGAAATTGGCGGCTGATCACACGTTCTTCTGTGAAGTGATGTTTGAGAACGTCCGTAACACAACGTGTAATGTGTGGAGGAGCTCCAACTTGCATAAAAATTATGCGTGAAAGGCACTGACGTGCTTGCAGATCTGGAATAATTTTATTCCGTAATAACGATGCATATCGCTGTCCAGTGATAGAACATGTTACTGGACCTCCAGCACCTAATTCCTTGAAAAAATACGGGCCAAGAATAAAAGACGCGGAAAACCCACACCACACCGTTACTTTTGGTGAGTGTAGCGGAACTCGTAAGGTGGAATGCGGATTGTCTGTTTCCCAAATTCGGCAGTTGTGAGTATTCACCGAACCGTCCAAATAAAAGTGGGCTTCGTCTGTCCAGAGGATATTCCAAGGCCATTCTGGATCAACTTCCAAACGAGCAAGAAACTGCAGTGAGAACAGATGTCGAGTCTCGAAATCATGTGGAAGCAATTCCTGCACAAATTGAAGCTTGTATGGATAGTAACGGAGGATGTTTTGCATGATCTTCTGGATAGTTGAACGAGGCAGATCCAATGCTTCTGCCACACGGCGAACACTTGTACTAGCCAGCACGTTGGATGATTTGTCCTCTTCCACCTGAAGTGCTACTTTCTCTATTGCTTCCGCAGAAACAGGTTTTTTTCCTCTTCCAGAACGAACATTCAACGATCCTGTTGCTTCAAATTTGGTTACCATCAATCGAAGATTTTTAGCAGTCAATCGACCTTTTCGCAACCCCTTTAATGTCCGAAATTTCCGTAGAGCAACTATTGTGGAATTATCGTTTTGATAGAATAACTTTACTAACAACGCTCGATCTGGTAAACATAATGACATTCTGATTAGCAATACCGAGTACAATGAAAATAAACTAATCTTCCATGAAAGTTTATTACTTTTATAACAGTTGCTGTGTGACGTCGAAAAAATTTGCATATTTTCGTCTTCCTTCGTGTAAATTCTTTGAAAATTAATCATCGAAGAAGTTTAACTAAAACTTGCAGTTCATTTTAGAGATTGTGTTTTCTAATGAGTATCAGTTATTGTGTTACCGTGTCCTGTGGATGGCCTTCATTCAAAAACGCCCTCTAGTGGCGAAATTTTGAACTAATTTTTTTTTATTCGCTCAAACAAATTCCCATCCCTTCTTTATGTCGTACACATCATTTTACAACTTTCTGAACAATAGTTTCGTCTGTAGACAATTTTGAAGTAGGGTCGTTTAATTATGGACACCTGGTATGTATATATATGTGTGTGTTATATATGTGTTTTTAAAATTAATACTCTTTAATAAATGTGTGGCACAGTTTAGCCGAAATTGGCTCTGGTGCCATTAAATTCTAAATTCATTAATTCTATAACAATTACATCCACAATTATTGGTGGAGTTTTGGTTTGTGACTGTACAAACAAGAAATTTAAGTCTTATTAAAAAAGAAAAATATAATAATTATTTAAAAATCAATTAATTAATTCTCTTCAAAAGATTATTTACCGCCATTAAATTGGAAAACATATGAAAAACTCGATGGGAAAAGCTCCGAGTTGTGAAATTAAAAAAACCTTCTTAAATGAACTGAAGCGACCAGTTCACAAACTGTGCGTCGTCATCATTTGAGAATTAAAAAACAAACCATAAAATATTGATTTTTTTCTTTTTTAATATATGTAGTTCATTATTTTGATTGTCCTTTTTGAAAAACCGTAAATTTATAAAATTACTTTTCCATTTAAGTAATTTGAATTGTGATTTACAAATTTTAATGTTGTTTACCAAGTGTGATGCATTTATTACCTGTTAATTGCATTATTTTTGTATCTATTTTGTGTATTATCAATAGTTTTGTATCGAAGTTATATATATATATATATATATATATATATATATATATATATATATATATATATATATATATATATATATATATATATATATATATATATATATATATATATATATATATTCAAGATAATATTCTTTAAATATGTATAAAGAGTATTGTATATTTCGATGTCCTGTAAGAACATCGTTCGGATGTTTGCTTAGAAAACCAGACATCGCTGTCTTTTTTTCAACATCAGAGTGTTGTACTATTGCATTCTGAATAGAGTCAGAGTGATGTGTGAGATATAGGAACGGAAGAGGAATAGTATGAGAAGAGTCTAGTAGAAGTTGTGAGGTTGTATATGAGGTGTAAGATAATTTACTTTTTATATTGTTGAAAATATATAGAAGTGTTATTTTGTTGAGAAAGCGTTGAAATAAATTTAACGTAAGAAGTGATATTAACAACAAGCAGCAATAAATATTTTAAAATTATAATAGAAAATTCATATTTAGCTCTTGAAAAAGTACTTAATGAAATATTTATTTTTAGAAAACAATAATGAAATGTCAAAAAACACGCGTATATTGTTATATATTTGTAGTTGTTCCTAGATTTAAAACTAATTATTTAAATAATATGAAAGCAAAATGTGTTACAGAGAGGAAAAGAAATAAAAGTATCATTAAATACAATACGGGAGTAAAACATTATTCAAGAAATAACACAAGGTGGTATAGTTAAGCAGCATTTGATTAACTATTTTAAGTTACTACAAATATACACTCGTTGCCGTAAAAATTTGTGCACCAAGTAAGAAATGTCAGAATAAAACGAAATTTTATACACTTAAGTATAACGTTGAGGAAAGTAAGTGATTACAAAATAAAAACAAAATGATCATTTATTGTAGAAAAAATTACAAACGAATTAAGGCTTTAGTACCCTGCTGGATGGATCCCTCCTAGCTTGAATGCATGTCATACGGTTGGGCATTGAGGCATACTTGTGCCGTATGATGCCTTGCGACATCTCGCGTTCCTCAGTTGCTGCAAAAGCGCCTCTAATTCGACCAATCCGCCCTAAATAATCCCAAATACGATCGATCGGGCTAGAGATCGAGCAGGCCAGGAAAGAGTGGAGATGGGGAGGAAGTGAAATCCTTGCTATGAGTGGGTGAGCAGTGTTTTGTTGAAAAATGGTTCATGTGAGTCCTGCCATCAGTGACAACACATGTAGCTGAAGAATGTCATGAAAGTACGTCTGGGCCTTCTTGGTGCCGCAGATCAACATTAGGGGTGATCATGTATCTCATGCAATGGCATCCCATACCATCCCACCAGTTGTGGGGGAGGTGAGCCACTGTACAGCGAAGGCAGGATTGAGACTTTCACCACTGGGCTCCACACATGTACACGATTGTTATCACTGTCCAAATTGAAAATGGATTCGTTGTTGAAGACGACCTGATTCCATTCCAATTCCTCCGAGCGCAACATCATTCCAAACGGAGGTAACGGTGAATAGATGTCTGAGGGAGTTGCGCGTAATGAGCGCCGCGATAGCTACTGCACTTCAGCCAGGCGTCTTGCGATAGCATGGACTGTCACAGAGGCCTGTAGATGGATTGCGGACAGTTGGCCTGTCGAGGATGTACTGAGTCCTACATCTCCTCACAGAAAAGTCAAAACGGCCTAGGAGACGAGCGACTCTCCGATTTTTATCATACCTATCATTCCTCCCCTCTCGAACTCTGACAGCTGCTCATATTGTCTCTGATGGCGTCATATTGGTGTGTCTAGTAGAACAAGCTTTGCTTACCTTTTTTATAATCCAAGGGGAACGAAGATCAACGCCGTCTGGTGGCCTAACACAATCAGGCTGCATTTTTAATTATTTACATATCTGCCTGACACTTACCTTCATGCCGAGTTTCGTAACAATCCCATTCTTACTTTTTGATGCGCAAAATTTTATGACAATGAGTGTATATAAAAAAATTAACAATTATAAGTATTTTTACTTCAATTGATTAGTTTTTAGAATGGACGAGAGGTTAAGAACCAGTGAATTGAAAAGAAAACCACAAAGTGAATGTCAGCAATTGTAAATGACACAATTGACATATTTGTACAAACAAAGGAGTAAGGGCTGCGACAATGAAGTTATACTGCGAATACTTTCAATTACACCACACGCATTAAACATACTCATTGCTGTATTCATCACTAAGCGCACCCTCATGTTGCTGTATAGAGCGACGTCAATATAACTGTAAGGAACAGCTGCCTGCACCTGGCAACAGGTCGAACGAGAGACGATATAGAGAAAAGGATCTGGCAACGACGGAGGAGAAAAGGTCGGAACGGGAGAGAAGAAGGGGCGGTGATTAAAAAAAAGCCGGGGTCATGAAAAGTAGACACGGCTGGACGATGTATGGTAATCCTGTAACATCTGAATATATTCTTGATTTTAAGAAATGTCCCATAGAAGGTATGGAATAAACAGTGGGACCAAATCCTGTCTGCAATCATTTTCTTGTCACAATTCGAACACGGTCGGAAAAGAACTCACGAGTTTACACTGGTGTCAGAAGTGCGGTGCAATGGAGCAGAAGTTAAATGAATAATATATTCCAAATTGATCGGTGTTCGTACTACATAATTGTGAACAAGGTTCTAGTGGACATTCAGTTTGAAAGAAAATTTTTAAGAAGGAAATGGAATCCTGCGGTGTATTTTCAAGTTGATGACCACGTGGATCCCGGGAATCTCTTGCAGCAGTTTCAAGTGAAAAATCATGATCTTCATACAGAAATTTGCTATCACCTGCCGAGTTGGGCTATGGAATAAACAGATGCCGTATTTTTCTTCAGTTTCTGATGAATGGAGTCGTGATCTGAAAAGTGTTAGATACAGAAACAGCGTTCATGTCGAGGTAAGTGGCTATTGTTCCCCCTAAGTTAAAATATTGTGTGGATATTTAAAAGAGTAATGGGATGCAGTCATATTTAATTTGTTTTTTTTAAAATAAAATAGAAAAAGCAGATATATCTGAAAAAGAAAATTTCATTGGTTTATTGCAATATTCTATGTTGTTGGATTATTGTGTAGATGAAATAAGAAAATTGTGTACTTATTTTACCTGGAAATGATAGGGTATCATTTTAAATGTTGTAAAATATGGTATTTAGAGTTCTAGTGTTAAACTATATTTTTTTTTATCATCATTCTTTACTGTTTCGAAGTTGTCTCAAAATTTAAAATCTGGGTATAGAAAGTGTTTTGCATAACAATTCAGTTTGCAGAATTAAAAAAAAAAAGAATTAGATTAATTTATCTTGAAATAATGGTTGCGAAAAATGTATGTTTGAGTGGGTGAAAAATATCCATTAAAAAAAAATGTGTATATGTATTTCAAGTAGACGGACTTCCTGTTAAAATGTTGTAAATAAGAGATATTGTAGGTTATTTATGACTCAGAATATATGGCATGTTTTTTTTTGAATATTATATGATAATTTTTCATTTTAAGCAAAAGTGTTGCAATTTGTCAGTTAGTTGATAATTTAATGCAATCTGAGGTTATTTCCTTTGCTCGTAATTTAGGATGTATATGTATATTGTTTTTTTGTTTCCTGCATAAGATTCTTCTTTTAATTAAAAAAAAAAAGAAACTAAGAGTAGATTTATGATTTGAGAAATAATTCTATGGTAATGTAGCTAAAGTATGTTGTTAATTTGTGTTTTTTTTTATTTTGAAAAAGGTTCTGCGTTCTGATTAGTAACAAATAACTGTCTCATATAAGTTTTATTGTAAACATATTTCGTATTGTGTTTCTGGAATTTGAGTACTCTTACAAAAAACGAGTAGAATTTTTCTTGCTTGTTAAATATATAGTACTAGGTCATTTAAGTGTTTGTAGTTAAATTTGTCAGAAGGTAATTTGGCATTAGGTTTAGCTTGATTAAAAATGGCATTTCTCATTAGAAGTAAGAAAATTGACTTAATTCAATTAGCGCGGGACTTAGATGAGTCACCTGATCCGTCTATGTCTAAAATTGTTTTAAGGAATTTAATAATCTCTAGTAAATATTACAAGGAGGAAGAGGCAAAAGAGTTATTGGAAGTTATTACAGCCGAAAGATTAGAGACAGAACAGCAGCAAAAACTAGAACAACAAGAACAATTATTAATTGAAAAATTACGCTTGGAAATGGAATTATCTAGGATCGCTAATCAGAGTGCTACTCAAAATAATGGTCAAACCTCACGTGTAAAATCTTTAGATGAAATAGTTAAAATGGTTAGGCTCTTAACTGTAAAGGTACCCAATAAATCAGACGGGTGGGAATATTTCTTTTCTAGTCTTGAAAAGGCTTTCGCTAGTGAAATGGTTAGCGACGAGTTAAAACCGAAGGTTTTGTTATGCATGTTAGAGACAAAGTGTCAAACTTATTAGTTAACCTAGGCGAAGAAGAATTAAAAGATTACGAATCTTTGAAACAGGTTGTGCTCAAGGAATATGAACCCTCACCAAAAATATGTTTAGAAAATTTTAGAAAGGCCAAACGTAACTCTGACGAAACTTTCTTTCAGTTCGCGTCCCGTTTAACATCGATGTGGTTATACTACGGTAAGTTAAGAGGTGCGAATGATTTTGAGTCAGTTAATCAACTGATCGTAGCAGATAAAATGTTTGAAATGTTGGATTCCGAGACGGCGACCCATATTGGTGTGCTCCAAGGGGAAGAATGGTACAAACCCAGGGACTTGGGCAAACAATGTGATATATTTTATGCTTCCAAAGGGAAATCCTACGATGAACCTGAGAGAGCTAAATGGAATGATAGTGAAAAGAGAAGTTTTAATGGTAGTTGGGGTAAACAGCCATTTGGGGAGAAAAAGTCAGATAATTTTTCTTCTAGGAAAAACTTTGATAAGGGTCAAGTAACTGAAATTAAAAAATTCGCTTGTTTCACCTGTGGATCAGATAAACATTTTAAGCGGAATTGTCCTAAAAACAAAGGGGTTGATAATAAAAGACTTAATGTGAATAAGGTGTCAACGGAAGGGACAGAATTAGAAGATGGAACGGTCACTGCTAGAGTTGATTTGCTAGGTAAAGTCATTCCTAGGCGGGCTATTGAAGACAAATTAAGTAAATTAGTGAAAACATCTATCAGTGTAGATGGGAAATTAGTCCATGCGTTAGTGGATTCTGGTACGGAGATTACTGTTATCAAGAAAGACTTAGTTCCTGGAATATCGGTTGAAGGAACTTCCACGATTTATTTGAAAGGTATTTTCGGTCCAGCGGTTAAATGTCCTTTAGTATATGTTCCAATTGGTCTTGCTACCGGTGGCCAGGTTAATGTGGTGCACCAGCAAGTGTTATGTGCTTTGGCAGAAGTTTTGGTAGAAGACGTGTTGCTTCCACCAGAGGTTTTGGATATGTTGGGAGGAGCCCATAGTGAAGAGAATTCACTGGCTCAAAGCTCTCAGGACCTGAGGGTTGACTCAGGAAATGTAGATGAAACCGAGGTTTCATCGGGTATTCTGCCAGAGAAAGCACAGGAGCACATTGAGGATTCTCAAAGGAATATTACTTCATGTCGGAATGAAGTGGGAACATTGGGTACTAAGGATGAGGAGGTGGCCGCTGAGATGGATAAAGGAATCATGGTGGCTGATAGTTTTCGTTCCGAACAGGAGTGTTGTGCCGAGTTAGCATTGGTTTGGAAGCATGCTAAGGAAGGCAAAGGAAACTACTATGAAGTAGATGGGTATCTATTTTATAGAGATAAAATACTCGGGGAGAGTATTGGGCAACTGGTAATTCCGAAGTGCAGAAGAACTGAGGTGTTGAGACTAGCGCATACTTCAGTGTTCAGTAGTCACATGGGGCCCAAGAAGACGATTGAACGAATCAAGTATTCTTTCTTTTGGGAGGGTCTGAGGGCCGATGTGAAGAAATTTTGTGAATCATGTAAAGAGTGTCAGCTCACTCGATCTGTTAGGATTAAAGACCGATCATTCAGTACTCCTGTGGCAAGGCTTGAATTGCCATTTGAGGTGGGGAATATGGATCTGATAGGTCCAATTGATCCACCAAGCTTAAAGGGACATAAATATATTTTATGTCTGGTTGATCAGCACACTAGGTGGGGCGAAGCTGTGCCGTTGACTAGTCTCAGTGCGAAGGTAACCTGTGAAGCTTGGTTAAACATATTTTCGAGAACCGAGATTTATCTTTTGTCGAAAAGGGAAGGTTTTGTAGAAAAGAATAGCGCAGCATCGTGGGTCACGGTACTGGATTTGTGGAAGTGGTATTTCTGTCGTTCTCTCACGAAGGGGTATGCCGCGTGCGTTATGCCGTTTGACATTTACATGACTAAAAAAGTGAGGTTTAAGATTGAATGCACTTCTTATGGATGTAATTTAACGGCTCAGGTTTTAAGAATGTTAGAGCAGTTTGTTATATCTCGAATAGTCGATATAGACCTTCTGATGCAAATTTGGAAAAATCGTGTAAAACAAATTAACTTTGTATTAGAATGGGTGAGATGGGTTGGGTCGGAAATCATACCGGCCAAAGGCAAATTAGAGCCGTAGGAAAGTTTTTACTGTGTACTTAATATAGATTTAGTGAACTCATTGAGCATTCATTCATGAGTTAATGAAATAAACATTGTCTAGATTAAGATAAAAACTGTAATGTATATATTTAGTGTGTTTTTTTTTGTATAATGTGTTTTCCATGTATCTGTTTGCAGTCCCATTACAGTTTAGATCTTTCTGGGAACATAGTCACTTATTTCAATTGGGTGAACTATTCATATTATTTCATGTGTTTGTATTAAGGAACTTTCACTAGAACAATCATCAAGACTTTTGACTGTTGCAATTATTGTGTGTTCTGTTTGTGGATTTTCTGTGTCACGGTTTGTGAATTTTCTGTTCCTGGTGTCTGATATGGTAAAATCAGCCACAAGGGGCAAATTTTACTCTTAGGTGGGGCGTGTAAGGAACAGCTGCCTGCACCTGGCAACAGGTCGAACGAGAGACGATATAGAGAAAAGGATCTGGCAACGACGGAGGAGAAAAGGTCGGAACGGGAGAGAAGAAGGGGCGGTGACGAAAAAAGCCGGGGTCATGAAAAGTAGACACGGCTGGACGATGTATGGTAATCCTGTAACATCTGAATATATTCTTGATTTTAAGAAATGTCCCATAGAAGGTATGGAATAAACAGTGGGACCAAATCCTGTCTGCAATCATTTTCTTGTCACAATTCGAACACGGTCGGAAAAGAACTCACGAGTTTACACTGGTGTCAGAAGTGCGGTGCAATGGAGCAGAAGTTAAATGAATAATATATTCCAAATTGATCGGTGTTCGTACTACATAATTGTGAACAAGGTTCTAGTGGACATTCAGTTTGAAAGAAAATTTTTAAGAAGGAAATGGAATCCTGCGGTGTATTTTCAAGTTGATGACCACGTGGATCCCGGGAATTCTCTTGCAGCAGTTTCAAGTGAAAAATCATGATCTTCATACAGAAATTTGCTATCACCTGCCGAGTTGGGCTATGGAATAAACAGATGCCGTATTTTTCTTCAGTTTCTGATGAATGGAGTCGTGATCTGAAAAGTGTTAGATACAGAAACAGCGTTCATGTCGAGGTAAGTGGCTATTGTTCCCCTAAGTTAAAATATTGTGTGGATATTTAAAAGAGTAATGGGATGCAGTCATATTTAATTTGTTTTTTTAAAAATAAAATAGAAAAAGCAGATATATCTGAAAAAGAAAATTTCATTGGTTTATTGCAATATTCTATGTTGTTGGATTATTGTGTAGATGAAATAAGAAAATTGTGTACTTATTTTACCTGGAAATGATAGGGTATCATTTTAAATGTTGTAAAATATGGTATTTAGAGTTCTAGTGTTAAACTATATTTTTTTTTTATCATCATTCTTTACTGTTTCGAAGTTGTCTCAAAATTTAAAATCTGGGTATAGAAAGTGTTTTGCATAACAATTCAGTTTGCAGAATTAAAAAAAAAAGAATTAGATTAATTTATCTTGAAATAATGGTTGCGAAAAATGTATGTTTGAGTGGGTGAAAAATATCCATTAAAAAAAAAATGTGTATATGTATTTCAAGTAGACGGACTTCCTGTTAAAATGTTGTAAATAAGAGATATTGTAGGTTATTTATGACTCAGAATATATGGCATGTTTTTTTTGAATATTATATGATAATTTTTCATTTTAAGCAAAAGTGTTGCAATTTGTCAGTTAGTTGATAATTTAATGCAATCTGAGGTTATTTCCTTTGCTCGTAATTTAGGATGTATATGTATATTGATTTTTTTGTTTCCTGCATAAGATTCTTCTTTTAATTAAAAAAAAAAAGAAACTAAGAGTAGATTTATGATTTGAGAAATAATTCTATGGTAATGTAGCTAAAGTATGTTGTTAATTGTGTTTTTTTTTATTTTGAAAAAGGTTCTGCGTTCTGATTAGTAACAAATAACTGTCTCATATAAGTTTTATTGTAAACATATTTCGTATTGTGTTTCTGGAATTTGAGTACTCTTACAAAAACGAGTAGAATTTTTCTTGCTTGTTAAATATATAGTACTAGGTCATTTAAGTGTTTGTAGTTAAATTTGTCAGAAGGTAATTTGGCATTAGGTTTAGCTTGATTAAAAATGGCATTTCTCATTAGAAGTAAGAAAATTGACTTAATTCAATTAGCGCGGGACTTAGATGAGTCACCTGATCCGTCTATGTCTAAAAATTGTTTTAAGGAATTTAATAATCTCTAGTAAATATTACAAGGAGGAAGAGGCAAAAGAGTTATTGGAAGTTATTACAGCCGAAAGATTAGAGACAGAACAGCAGCAAAAACTAGAACAACAAGAACAATTATTAATTGAAAAATTACGCTTGGAAATGGAATTATCTAGGATCGCTAATCAGAGTGCTACTCAAAATAATGGTCAAACCTCACGTGTAAAATCTTTAGATGAAATAGTTAAAATGGTTAGGCTCTTAACTGTAAAGGTACCCAATAAATCAGACGGGTGGGAATATTTCTTTTCTAGTCTTGAAAAGGCTTTCGCTAGTGAAATGGTTAGCGACGAGTTAAAACCGAAGGTTTTGTTATGCATGTTAGGAGACAAAGTGTCAAACTTATTAGTTAACCTAGGCGAAGAAGAATTAAAAGATTACGAATCTTTAAAACAGGTTGTGCTCAAGGAATATGAACCCTCACCAAAAATATGTTTAGAAAATTTTAGAAAGGCCAAACGTAACTCTGACGAAACTTTCTTTCAGTTCGCGTCCCGTTTAACATCGATGTGGTTATACTACGGTAAGTTAAGAGGTGCGAATGATTTTGAGTCAGTTAATCAACTGATCGTAGCAGATAAAATGTTTGAAATGTTGGATTCCGAGACGGCGACCCATATTGGTGTGCTCCAAGGGGAAGAATGGTACAAACCCAGGGACTTGGGCAAACAATGTGATATATTTTATGCTTCCAAAGGGAAATCCTACGATGAACCTGAGAGAGCTAAATGGAATGATAGTGAAAAGAGAAGTTTTAATGGTAGTTGGGGTAAACAGCCATTTGGGGAGAAAAAAAGTCAGATAATTTTTCTTCTAGGAAAAACTTTGATAAGGGTCAAGTAACTGAAATTAAAAATTCGCTTGTTTCACCTGTGGATCAGATAAACATTTTAAGCGGAATTGTCCTAAAAACAAAGAGGTTGATAATAAAAGACTTAATGTGAATAAGGTGTCAACGGAAGGGACAGAATTAGAAGATGGAACGGTCACTGCTAGAGTTGATTTGCTAGGTAAAGTCATTCCTAGGCGGGCTATTGAAGACAAATTAAGTAAATTAGTGAAAACATCTATCAGTGTAGATGGGAAATTAGTCCATGCGTTAGTGGATTCTGGTACGGAGATTACTGTTATCAAGAAAGACTTAGTTCCTGGAATATCGGTTGAAGGAACTTCCACGATTTATTTGAAAGGTATTTTCGGTCCAGCGGTTAAATGTCCTTTAGTATATGTTCCAATTGGTCTTGCTACCGGTGGCCAGGTTAATGTGGTGCACCAGCAAGTGTTATGTGCTTTGGCAGAAGTTTTGGTAGAAGACGTGTTGCTTCCACCAGAGGTTTTGGATATGTTGGGAGGAGCCCATAGTGAAGAGAATTCACTGGCTCAAAGCTCTCAGGACCTGAGGGTTGACTCAGGAAATGTAGATGAAACCGAGGTTTCATCGGGTATTCTGCCAGAGAAAGCACAGGAGCACATTGAGGATTCTCAAAGGAATATTACTTCATGTCGGAATGAAGTGGGAACATTGGGTACTAAGGATGAGGAGGTGGCCGCTGAGATGGATAAAGGAATCATGGTGGCTGATAGTTTTCGTTCCGAACAGGAGTGTTGTGCCGAGTTAGCATTGGTTTGGAAGCATGCTAAGGAAGGCAAAGGAAACTACTATGAAGTAGATGGGTATCTATTGTATAGAGATAAAATACTCGGGGAGAGTATTGGGCAACTGGTAATTCCGAAGTGCAGAAGAACTGAGGTGTTGAGACTAGCGCATACTTCAGTGTTCAGTAGTCACATGGGGCCCAAGAAGACGATTGAACGAATCAAGTATTCTTTCTTTGGGAGGGTCTGAGGGCCGATGTGAAGAAATTTTGTGAATCATGTAAAGAGTGTCAGCTCACTCGATCTGTTAGGATTAAAGACCGATCATTCCAGTACTCCTGTGGCAAGGCTTGAATTGCCATTTGAGGTGGGGAATATGGATCTGATAGGTCCAATTGATCCGCCAAGCTTAAAGGGACATAAATATATTTTATGTCTGGTTGATCAGCACACTAGGTGGGGCGAAGCTGTGCCGTTGACTAGTCTCAGTGCGAAGGTAACCTGTGAAGCTTGGTTAAACATATTTTCGAGAACCGAGATTTATCTTTTTGTCGAAAAGGGAAGGTTTTGTAGAAAAGAATAGCGCAGCATCGTGGGTCACGGTACTGGATTTGTGGAAGTGGTATTTCTGTCGTTCTCTCACGAAGGGGTATGCCGCGTGCGTTATGCCGTTTGACATTTACATGACTAAAAAAAGTGAGGTTTAAGATTGAATGCACTTCTTATGGATGTAATTTAACGGCTCAGGTTTTAAGAATGTTAGAGCAGTTTGTTATATCTCGAATAGTCGATATAGACCTTCTGATGCAAATTTGGAAAAATCGTGTAAAACAAATTAACTTTGTATTAGAATGGGTGAGATGGGTTGGGTCGGAAATCATACCGGCCAAAGGCAAATTAGAGCCGTAGGAAAGTTTTTACTGTGTACTTAATATAGATTTAGTGAACTCATTGAGCATTCATTCATGAGTTAATGAAATAAACATTGTCTAGATTAAGATAAAAACTGTAATGTATATATTTAGTGTGTTTTTTTTTTTTTGTATAATGTGTTTTCCATGTATCTGTTTGCAGTCCCATTACAGTTTAGATCTTTCTGGGAACATAGTCACTTATTTCAATTGGGTGAACTATTCATATTATTTCATGTGTTTGTATTAAGGAACTTTCACTAGAACAATCATCAAGACTTTTGACTGTTGCAATTATTGTGTGTTCTGTTTGTGGATTTTCTGTGTCACGGTTTGTGAATTTTCTGTTCCTGGTGTCTGATATGGTAAAATCAGCCACAAGGGGCAAATTTTACTCTTAGGTGGGGCGTGTAAGGAACAGCTGCCTGCACCTGGCAACAGGTCGAACGAGAGACGATATAGAGAAAAGGATCTGGCAACGACGGAGGAGAAAAGGTCGGAACGGGAGAGAAGAAGGGGCGGTGACGAAAAAAGCCGGGGTCATGAAAAGTAGACACGGCTGGACGATGTATGGTAATCCTGTAACATCTGAATATATTCTTGATTTTAAGAAATGTCCCATAGAAGGTATGGAATAAACAGTGGGACCAAATCCTGTCTGCAATTATTTTCTTGTCACAATTCGAACACGGTCGGAAAAGAACTCACGAGTTTACAATAACTCTCACCCAACTTGGTCATTAACTTCTGCATGTGTAATAATTTATTTATTTATTTTGTAAATATATAATCTAAAAGAAATATTTCACTGTATTTTTATATAAATGTATCTTTATGGCAAAAGCATTACTTTTTTATACGTAACTACTGTACATGCCTTTTTTTTAAGTTTACTTAAATATATGAGTTTTTTTTATAAATCAAGTCGATACATTAAAAAAATCTCTATCTATCTCACTGTCTTATCAAATTTAAAATGGTTCTGCAAGACTTTTTACGCTTTGTCATTTTTAAAAGTTGGCAGGTATGGATATAAAACAACAAATATAGTCCATGAAGCTTTATTTTTAAAATGCCCCCGTAAATATGTACATATAAACAAACAGGAAATAAAACAAACTTTTTAAATAAACAGTTTTTTTATAAACCTAATTTTTTTTTCAAATACATTGAGCTCACAATCAATAAAGGATATTTATGTAATAAAATTATTTTCCCATGTTGTTTAAAAATACACTATTTTATGAGACGAAAGAAAAATGTTATTGAATCTTTCAAAATAATGAGTGAAACCCATATTATGCATACATCTCTAAATAGAATGTGCTACAAAACTATGAGACCCTAAGATTTATAAACAGCTAGAGCAGTGCTCCCCAACCTTTTTATCGCCGCGTACCGGTCAACGTTGGATAATTTGACCGCGGCCCGTTGAGGGGGAGGACGTCGATTGTTTATATTTTAGATTGTTTTGTTTTAATAATTTTATTTTAATTGCATTTAAACGTGCCTTCAGAATAAAATATAGCTACACCAAAAATGAATATAAAGTAATTTAACAAGATATATATAAAGTGATTTTCACAAAAAGTAGCTCAAACCCAAGAAAAATATGTATCAAAAGGTGATAAATAGGCTCTCTTGCTGAATAATCTTTACAACCGCAAAGAAGTGTCTTGTCAGCGGTAACAAAGGCACCCTAAGCAATTTGTTATGTTATTGGTTATCATATGAAACCGTTTACTGATGCAGAAATTGTGAAAGAGTGATTCTTAAATCCTTCCAATACAGAAAATATCAGTGACAAAAATTAAAAGAATAATTAGAAGAAGAAAAATAGGAGGTTCAATATTTTAATCAATTTTCCACATTTTACACATTCTCTATGTTATCTTTGTCTTAAAGCATTTCTCCCCCTCCCCTCTTCTATTAATCCCCATGTTGCGGCCCGCGTGAAAAAGCTCACATATGTATGTGGCCCAGCAGAAAAAAAGGTTGAGTACCCCTGGAGTAAATAATACACTATAGTATACATCATACTGAAACAAGGTGGCCCTAATTTAAAAATACAGCTAAGTAAGTGGCCTTCACCAGGATTATTTATAAAGGTTAGGATTATTTATACATATATGTGGGATTATGGTACAGTTCTAGGTGTATTCAATTATCACACTCTCGTTTGTTTCTAATCTAACGTTTAATGCTGAACAAAATACACAGTTCTACTCACTACGACAGACGTTTAACACATATAATACAGTATCTACAATTCGATTAAGCCCCTCTGGCTCTAACGACAGTTCTGGTATAGTTAATGACAATCTGCACGATAGTGCTAAGAGTGACCTGCGCGTCTCTCTCGTGGACAACGGGTTGGTGGGTCCCTACTCGGCCACCGTTCTCGTCACTCTTTCTTCAGCCCCGGATCATCGACCTCCGCGTCTAGAGTCCGCTCGCTGAATCTTAATCTTCACAATAATACTGAGGTACAGGAGTGTTGAGAGTGACCTACGCGTCTCTCTCGTGAACAACGGATTGGTGGGTCCATACTCGGCCACCGTTCTCATCACTCTCCCTTCAGCCCCGGATCATCGGCGTCTAGCGTCCGCTCGCTGAATCCCCTCTCCTTCGTTAACTCCTGGTGGCTGCCTTGACAGCGCCCTCTATAGAATGTTCATGTGGAAATTTCCCACATATATATATGTAAGGATAGTTAAATTAGATTTAAAATTCAATTCCCTATATAGCACTTAACTTTTATTTTCATTGCATCTCTCTTCAAGTATTAAATTAATCACCCAATTATTTCTCCGAAACATATGGCCTAACCACTAACATTTCTGATCCCAGATCATTATATTCAATAGCCCTCTATTTCAGCATTAACTTTCACGTACACTCATAAAATCCCTCACATCTGGGTTTAAGTGGTAAAGCACTTAGATTTCACTTTAGCGTTCTTTTTTCTCTCCGCCTCTTAGCGTCAGATGTGATGTCGAGAATTCATTGAATAAAGTTCCTTTTTAAAATTAAGTCTGATTCTGACTCGAAACATGTCATATATATATACCCTAACGATGCTAAAGTTCCAATTATGACTCTGTAGATGTTACAAGAGCAATTAGAAGACGCACCTCAATCAAACATTTCAGAGACAATAACCTTTTTCCAAGAAATCAAAAAAGGAGAAATGCATAGTTCGTTTTTAAACAATATCCTCGCTGCTCTGCAAGTATTTCAAAGACCACATGGTTGCAATTATTGGTAGGCGCTCTATAGCATCAACTGCTCAAAAGTTCCTCCTTAAGTATCTGAATATGGGAAAACATTTTCTGCCCTTTAAAAAAACTTAATCGTCGTTGAAGCGTCATTTAAGATCATGAATTAGTCAAATAACTTAATAGCATAAAAACATATCAAATAATTAAAAATGTTTACATTTATATTTCAAATTACTGTAAAATGTTTTCTTCAAACATGGTCTCGAATTCGACGAGACGTTGATAGGAGACGTCCATGTCAAGAAGAATCAAGGCTGAAAAAAGGCAAACGGTGGCCCAACGAGATATTGATGAGGTGATTATAATTATGAGACCACTTAGAGTATTCATAATAAAAAATGAATACCACAGAAAAAACAAATGATACAGTGAATAAAAGGGTAAAATAAGCAAAATAAGGAGAGCTTCAAAAACAGGCTTATTACAAATTTTAATACATAAGAAATCTCTAAATTATGAAAATTTTATAATTCATATATAAGTATATTTATTATTACAGAGTAGAATTTGACAACATGTAACAATTTGTGTTAAAATTAAACTGTATAATCCAATTCTATTGAGATCGAAATTAAACTTTAATTTAAAAAAAACCCCAATTTTAAACATTATCGAAAAAAATGTCTTTAGGAGAAAACAATTATATTATGCCCCCCTCCCTGCGCCAATATCCTATGCAATTTTTTAAAATTCGTAGCCTCCTTATTACTTTTGGAAAATATATAAGCTATGATACAATAAAAAAAACTATCACGGTAGCAAAAACATCGATTTCTTTTTTCCTTAAAAATGCAGTACATCTTCAAAAATGCTTGAATTCCTTTTCACAGTTACTGCCTAGTCCCTTTAAATGAAACCATGAACTTATTTGGATTTTGGCAAATATAGATTTTATTAATGCCAGCTATAAAAAAAAGATATGTTTGCTTTAATTCAGAATTTCATCTATATTGAATTGGTACGTAAGCCATGTAACAAATAAGCATAAAAGACAAAAATGGATCTAGGTTTATCCGAAATCTGCAGTAAGTCACTAATGAATATTACAACATTGCCAAACACATTTCGGAATTCAAAGAGTATGCGAGAGAAAAATCATCACATCAAAATGTGACTCTATAAGGAATTTAAAAAAAAACTTTTTTGTAAATTTTAATACTTTTATTCTTATGCGCTCTAATATATGTATAGCTTTGTTTCATGATTTTCACAAAATAAACCAATTTTAAAATCTAAGTAAGGTAAGTAACTAATTAAGTAATATAATAAGTATCTGCTCAGCAATTTCATTTAGGAAACAATAAATTTTTTAATAATTATTCCAACAGATTTAATACTAAAATTTTACGTCAGATGCACATAATTCACATGGAGGGGAGAAAAACTATTTTAATCGGTCAAACAAATAAAATAATTCCAAAATTTTAATGTATTATACTAATTAGACTAGATATAAAGTTTCATAGTTTAGATTTAAAGAAACTGTAACCAGCGTTTTTTCATTTATTAAATTTTTGAAAAGTTCAAAGTTTCTTTTATTTAGAGAGACAGAGAGAGATTCCTATCCCCCTTCACGCCACAGAAAAAATTCAAAACTATTTTTATAAATATCTTTTAAATAAGAGATTACTTCTAAAAAAGTAAACAGCAAAACATAACTGAACAAAAAATTTATACATATAAATGAATTTTAAAAAGCCTCCCAGCCAGTATAGTGGATGACACTCAGCTCATAATCGAGTGGGCTCAGGTTCGACATGGATGTCCGAATAAGACATGGATGTATCTTCAAAAAAATAAGTAGGACTTTCGAATGAAATGGATTCCCGTCTCGAATGAAAAACACAGCGCAAACCTTCTGTTCTATGCAGGGATCATTGTTTGTAATAAAGTCTACATTCTTCTGTGATTGTATTATATGACTGTTCATCTGTCTTTCGTTTGTATCCCAGGATGAAACGCACAACAAAAATCACACATGCTCAAATCTTATCAATTTGGAAGCACGGCATCTTCGTGCGGCGTAGTTGGTAAGGCGCTGGCTTTATAAGCATAAGTTTACAGATTCGACCACGGCATAAGTCGATGGATTTTTATGATACAAAAAATCAACAGCGTCCATGCCGTATGATTATTCAGCATATTAAAAATCCCTAGAGTGCGTGTTTGGCTTGATTGCTCTCGACAAAGTAAAATTCCAAGTACAATTTCATACCGTCAGTGCTCAGTAATTTTTTTTAATCTCAGAGATTTTTTACGACAAGAGGAAAAGAGATCATAAATATCTCACAAGAATAATTTATTCGAATGAAGGCGACTTCAGTGAACTAAAATTTTTTAATTCTTGTTAAGAAGTAAAGAAACACTTGTGACGGGGCTTTTATCACGATTTCTATTAATGTCTTCTTGGGGTTTCTTTGGGGCCGAAATGGCAATTCTTTCCAACCAACTCAAGAAGAGGAACGTGGTTATGTAAATTAGGAATCATATATATATTGGAAGTTAGCAGTGGAGCGGAATCTATGTCCGGGTCTCTGTCTATGTCCAGAAGTGCTTGCTAAGTGGACAGTGAAATCTCTAAGCAGAGAGTTAGATATAAAGTGATTTGAGATAAAGTTTAGAAGAATCCTAACTCCGTGAAATAGCCTAGCCGTGCCGGTACTGACGAACCAAAAGTGGGTTCGAGGATAAAAGGAACACTGTCGGATTAAAGCCACATCAGAATAGATAAAAAGAACTTAGCTGATTACTGCGGTATATTTAACTGCAACCAGTTAAAGACCGTTAACTGTGACTGAGTGGAGGATTGTATATAAATACCACGCAACTATGAGAAATGATCTGTAATTAGTAATGTGTTGTACTGTGGAATAAGATAGATATTAAACTAATACAGAGTGTTTTCTTTTCAGGTATAGAAGTTTAAGTTGGCATTACTTTCCAAGATGGCGACGATTTAACAGCTGTCAAGTGATTTATTCTCAGTATGGTTTGGCAATTCATGATGAATAGACTCACGCCTGAACAACGCTTTCAAATTGTGCAATTTTATTTCGAAAATAATGGTCGATTTTCATAAGCGAATTTTCATTAGCGATGAAGCGCACTTCTGGTTGAATAACTACGTCAACAAACAAAACTGCCGCATTTGGAGTGAAGCTAATCCACAAGTGTATGTCGAAACACGGTTATATCCAGAAAAACTGACTGTTTGGTGCGCTTTATGGGCTGGTGGAATCCTTCTTCAAAAACGATCAAGGCCACAACGTTACAGTCAATGGTGATCGGTATAGAGCCATGATTACAAACTTTTTCATTCCTGAATTGAACAATCATGATGTCCAGGAGCTGTGGTTCCAACAAGACGGTGCAACATGTCACACAGCTCATGCCACAATCGATTTATTGAAAGACACGTTTGGTGACCGCCTAATTTCACGTTTTGGACCTATGAATTGGCCTCCAAGATCTTGTGATTTAACACCTCTAGACTATTTTCTGTGGGGCTATGTAAAGTCATTGGTCTATGCGGATAAGCCACAAACGCTTGACCATTTGGAAGACAACATTCGCCGTGTTATTGCCGATATACGGCCACAAATGTTGGAAAAAGTCATCGAAAATAGGACGTCCAGATTGGACTACATCCGAGCCAGCCGTGACAGTCCTATGCCAGAAATCATATTTAAAAATGTAATGCCACAAGATTATCTTTCGAATAAAAAAAAAAAAAATTCATGTCAATCGAATAATACATCGTTGTTTTATTGCAATTTAAAGTTCTATACCTCTAAAAAAACACACCCTTTATAAGGAAGTAAAATGTGCATCTAATTATAGTTTGAACTCACACAACACAATAGTTGGCGACGTGAATGGGATGAAATTTTTGTTTAATTCCGCATGCTGTGAAGAATCTTTTTTTATGTGTATGTGTGAAGAAGAATTCTTAAATTCTCAGATAGAGATGAAGTAAGAAGAAACAATCTTTCTTTCGGATAAGGCATTGCCTGAAGACGGCTCAAGGTAAAAAAAAAATATTTTTTGTTCCCTCTTTAATCGGGAGGACCCATGGAACAGCAAATTGCAGATTTGCTCAGGCAGAATCAAGACCTGATTCGAGCGCTGCAAATTAGAGACGATTCTCATAGTCATAAAGTAACTGTACAACTTGAAAAATTTGATGAAAAAAATGAAAGTTTCGATAGTTTCATTGAAAGATTCGTAATTTAGATGTACAGAATGTACCAATAGCAAATCGAGCTAAGGTTTTTGTTTCGTCTCTTAGTGCAAAATTGTACCAGTTAGTAAAAAATTTGCTTGCACCTGACATTCCGTCCGACCAAACGTTAGATAAGTTAAAAGATGCACTTAAAAAACATTGACCCCCCAAACCTTTGATTATACCTTCTCGTCACAAATTTTTAAACAGAAAACAGACTGAAGGGGAAGGTATTAGTACATACATTGCCGAGCTTAGGGCTCTAGGAATGAATTGTGATTATGATAAAGATATGTTGAATATTATGTTACGCGACGTATTTGTAAGCGGGTTGCGGGATAAAATGATTTTAGATCGATTACTTGAGGAAGATAATATTAATCTCGAGAAAACGCTAAATATAGCACTGGCTATGGAAAAAGCTTTTAAAGGGGCAAATGATATTATGGGCCGAGGAATAAACTCAATGCAAACTTTTAAAAAACACATGGATAAAAAATCCAATTTTACAAAAAACCGAAAGAAAACATTATATTGTTCACGATGCACAGGTACCAACCATGCAAAAGAGAATTGTAGATTTATTTCAAGTAAATGTAAATTCTGTGGGAAAATTGGACACATTAAGCAGGCATGCTTCGCATCTAAAAAGGCAAATACGAAATCGGCTAAACAAAAACAGGTAACTAACTCTATTACATGAAGTTGAGGATAAAAATAGAATTCAACTATACGAATGATATATTCAGGATTGTACATATATTACATAAGAAAGAACCGAAACGACCTCCAATTATGATAAATTTAAAAATTAAAAACAAAAGTTGTTCTATGGAATTGGACACGGGGGGAGCGGGGTTAGTGTAATGAGTATTGGAAATTTCAGGAAAATTTCAAATAAACAAATTAAACCTACAAATATAGTTTTTAAAACATATAAAGGAGATTCATTAATACCATTAGGATATGTTACTGTAAGGGTACAATATAAAAATCAAAAAGTAAACTTGAACTTATACATTGTGAAAGAAAACTTAGATACTATTCTGGGTCGGGAATGGCTCTATAAAATTCATTTAGATTGGCCGGCTATTAAAGCTTTTAGAGCAAAAACGGAACAAAATTTAAATAACCTTCTAAGAGAGTATAAGGATATTTTCGACGATAAATTAGGAGAAATAAGCAATTATGAGGCTAAATTAAAACTCAGACCTGGAGTAAAAACCTAGATTTTGTAAGGTTCGAACAGTAGTACCCTTTGCTCAAAAAGGTGGAGTTGAAAATGAAATTGACAAACTTGAAAGAGAGGGTATCATAGAAAAAGTGTCGACAGCTCTGAATGGGCAACCCCAGTAGTTCCTGTTGTTAAAACCGATGGTAGTATAAGACTATGTGCTGATTATTTAGTATATAACCCTGAATCCAAATTTAATTGTCATTCAGCATCCTTTACCAAGATTGGAAGAAATTTTGGTAGTTTAAATGAGGGGGAAAAAATTTACAAAATTAGATTTTAAGCATGCATATTTGCAAATGAAAGTCCATCCCGACAGTCAGAAATTAATGACTATAAATACCCACAAGCGATTATGTTTGTAAAAGACTTATGTATGGATTATAAATGGGGCAGCGCTATGTTGAAGGACTATTTCAGGGTATGGATGAAGTCAAGGTATTTATGGATGATGCTAGAATAACAGGGAGCGAGATGAAATTTCACATTTTACAGCTTTAGAGGAATTTTTTAAGAAATGTAGAGAACACGGGCGAAAGCTTAATTTAAATAAAAGTAAGTTTTTCTAAAATTAAATTTTTCTTGGGCGTAGAATCGATTCAAAAGGGTTACATAAAACTGACGAAAAAATCTCAGCCGTTGTAAATGCTCCTGTACCCCGGAATGTTTATGAAGTAAAAAGTTTCTTAGGGTTAGTTAATTTTTACGGGAAATTTTGTGAAAATTTAGCTACTATTGCTAATCCTCTTAATAATTTGACAAAGAAAAATGTTCGTTTTTTATGGTCGAAGGATTGCCAGGTTGCCTTTGAGTTAGGTAGCTTTAACTTTAGCTAGTGGTGCATCTCCAGTTGGTATTGGGTCGCCAAAAGCCCTCGTGTAGCTGAACAGTGCGACGTTAATATTCAATCAATCAACCAGTTGGTATTGGTTGTGTTCTGTCACACGTATATCCAGATGGCTCTGAACGTCCGATCGCGTTCGCATCAAGAACATTATTTTGGTCCGAGAAAAAATACTCCCAAATTAATAAAGAAGCTCTTTCAATAGTTTGGGCAGTAAAAAAGTTGTATCTATATTTGAAAGGTTGAAGATTCACTTTGATAACAGATCACAAACCTTTGATAGCTATTTTTGGTTCAAAAAGAGGTTTACCAGTGTTGGCAGCCACCAGACTTATACATTATGCGCTCATTTTGCAGTCATTTGAGTTTGATATAATATTCCGTAAAACGATTGAACACGGAAATGCAGATTTTCTTTCTCGGTTACCAAAAACATTAAAGTTAAAGATGACATCACAATATTTCAGATGTCACAAATTGAAGCATTACCTGTTACTTCTAAGGAGTTACGACAGGAGACGGGTAAAGATATAGAGCTGGGTCCACTCTTAAAAGACTTAAGGGAAGGAAAAGATTTGCAAGGAAGGGAAGCCCAGTATACCATTGAGGATAGTTGTATTATGTACGGACAAAGGGTCTGTATTCCAAGGAAATTTCGGAAGAATGTTCTGGAAGAATTACATGCTGGACACTTAGGAATAGTAAAAAGGAAGGCTATAGCTAGATCGTTTGTCTATTGGAAAAATATAGATAAAGATATTGAAGAAGCCGCAAAAAACTGTGTTGATTGTGCTAGATATACGGCTGATCCCCCAAAATCTAAAGTTCATTACTGAGAATAAATATCCCAGTATGTCCTGTGGGAACGTATTCATGTAGATTTTGCTGGACCAATTTTTGAACACACGTTTTTTCTGATCGTTGACGCTCATTCCAAATGGTTAGAAGTATATCCTATGAAGGTAACCACAACCAAGAAAACCATCGAATGTCTTCGAGAGAGTTTAGCAAGATTCGGATTACCTAGGGTACTTGTCAGCGATAATGGATCTCAGTTTACATCCTATGAATTTCAGGGATTTATGCATAAAAATGGAGTTAAGCACAAAACCAGTGCAACTTTCAAGCCTTCTAGTAATGGACAAGCAGAACGCTATGTTGCTACTTTAAAGCAGTCATTAAGAGTTATGCATAAATACGAAGGTACTATACAACATAAGTTAAGTACATTTTTAATGCAATACCGAAAAGCTCCTAATGTAACTACAATACTTAGTCCAGCCATGTTATTCCTAAAAAGAGACATTAGAACTAGGATAGATTTACTTTTACCTGAATTGAAAACAAAAATTCAGGATAAATTACGAAGAGATAATTTCGAATTCCGAGATAGGAGTGAGTGATTGTAGAGTTTAATGGCGCAAGAGCCAATTTTGGCTATGCTGCGCCAAATCCGAGATAGGAAATTTGATGTTGGAGATCGAGTGGCTGTGAGAGTTTACAGAGCAGCTAATACTAGATGGAAGTTTGGTAGCATTGTAAACCAGGACGGCACACTCCACTACATTGATGTTCAAGGAACCCTGGTGAGACGACATGTTGATCAGATCCGTCCAGTGGGGGATAAAGTGCAAGAAAACATCATTCCACTTATTCACTAGAGATTTCCCTCAGCAGAGGTTCGAGAAAACAATTCTAATATTCAGCATGCAGAAACGGCGGAAGATATTTCTAAGGATCTGAACAAGGAATTGGGTTGATCTTCCGTACAAGGAGTGCCATCAACTGATGTTGCTGTTTCAGATCTATCACAGTCTTGAGCTAAAGAGACTGACTCCGAGTCCACCAGTTCCAGACAGGCCATTTCCTAGGCGTTCCGGAGAGACTTCTTATTTAAGGAGGGAGATGTGGTATATTTAACTGCAACCAGTTAAAGACTGTTAACTGAGTGGAGGATTGTATATAAATACCATGCAACTATGAGAAATGATCTGTAATTAGTAATGTGAAGTAAGACAGATATTAAACTAATACAAGGAAGTAAAATGTGCATCTAACTATAGTTTGAACTCACGCAACACAATAATTACCTAGGACTGGGGTGGTGAACCTTTATGGATCAACGGGCCATTTTTTTCTGAAGAAACGTTCAATGACGTAGAGACGTGCCGTCCAATCATTTTCACTTGTGATCATTGGGGAATTATAAAACTACAGAATAACAACACAACGAACAAATACCTTTTGCACTGTAGAGTTATAAATGTTTTAGCTATGCGTGTAATTCAAATGAAAGTAAAACTAGTGTAATTTCTGTTGGTGCAGATTGTGTGTGTGGACAAATAACTTAGATTAGGATTGTAAGATGTTACTTTTGGTAGAATGCAGGCTGAATTGCAGTCAAACGGTTTCTAAGCAATTATTTTTTCTGTGGTTCACTTTTTTTTAAAAACAAAAGGGTTTACGATTTCTTTCAAAATACCGTTTTACAGACGATATATGTTCTGCATACCACTATTCCAGAACATTAAACATACACTGCTTTGTCGCCTTTTCTAATAATGCTTTGTTTCTCGGTTCATCAAATTTGAAATTCTCTGTTACGCTTACTATCTTGAACTTTTTGTGTTTTTGTTCAACTAGCCATCTCGAATAACAGTTAAAAATCGTAAATGTAACACAAATAAACTTTAAAATACTCAATGAAATTGACTATGCTATGCGTAGAAAAACTTTACAACAAAAGTAATTGTAGTCTACGACGTAACTAAGGCAAGACAATAACAAACAAGTGTGCTCTCCACCACCTATCACTCGCGTTTGTTCGTAATACTTCATAGTGAACTTTTAAATAAAATGCAAACCATTTTGATCACTGGCGTGCCAAAATATTGTGTAGCGTGCCATCGCCACTGGTTTGGCATCCCTGAACTAGGATATAGCGGTAAGCTAATTTATATAAGCTATAAGGAAAGGGCGTATAGTAGTGATAGAGGAATTAAATCCATAAAGTTAGATTCAGTGGTCAAGTAAGCGACTATTTGGTAATACGTGTGTTGCGTCTTCTCATTCTAGATCATCTTAAGGTATCCGACTACTTTCGGAACCGTGATTTTGCAAAAGCGCATAAATGGATAATTTTCATAATAATTAGTGTCACTTAGATTAGAATATATGCATTAAATTGTTCTAAGGACATTTTGACAAAAAAATTTATTTAAATACAATATTTTGGCAAAAAATTAACTTAGAATAATCTTTTTTCCAAATGTTCTTTTGAGAAAAATGCTTCTATTATAATAATATTTTGCCTGTATATAGCTCAGACATATCTTCAGAGGCTCAACTAGAATTTTTGAAATATATAACTTAGAAGTGGGTTCATTCATATTTTACGACAACAGATGGCAGTAATTTTAAGAAAAAAACGCCAATAATATTATTTCAATTGGTGGTAACTCTGAAAATAATGTGAATTTTGCAAAATTTCTAGTTGATCCTATGTAGAGTGGTCTGAGCTTCATAAAGGGAAAATATTATTATAATAGAACCATTTTTCCCAAAAGGAGAACATTCGAAAAAAAAATTATACCAAGTTTAATTTTTTTTTTTTGCCAAAATATTATATTTAAATATTTTTTTTTGTCAAAATGTCCTTAAAACAACTTTATGCATGTATTCTAATCTAAATGACACTAAATATCTTGAGAATTATCCATTTATGCGCATTCTAAAATCACGGTTCCAAACGTAGTAGGATACCTTAATTATTGTTGTGTATTGAGTTTAAACTAAAATCTTAATAAATAGATTTTAGAATGAATGATTTGAGTGGTTCTTCGTTCTTCCTCACAGAAACATGTCGCGTAGATCAGTGATCCGCAACCCCCGGTCCACGGATCCAATGGTGCTAGGCCGCCTAAAAAAACATTAAACTATTGCCATTTTATTTTAAGTGATGCATTTCTCTCGGATTTGCACAACTTTCCACGTTAAATCACTTTTATTCATTTTTGGTGCAACCCCATTTTATTCTGAAGGCATATTTAAACGTAGCTAAATTAAAACAATCATCGTGTCCCACCCTCAGCGGGCCGCAATAAACTGATCCAACGTTGACCGGTCCGCAGCGATCAAAAGGTTGGGAAGCACTGGCGTAGATAATGTAGAACTGAGGTCCCCCACGGGCGGAGGCTTCACACATTGATTTCTCTCTCCAATATTAGTTTCAAGTATAAGAAAACTGACTCAATTCTCATCGTCAAATATGTCTGAGCAAGATTATAAACGGAAAATAAGAATTATAGCCCATCCATGCCAGTATCGGGAAAAACAACTGATAATTTTGACAAGAAAATTATAAAGAAATTTTTTGTATCGACTTGATTAATGCACTAAAGTAAATATAAAGGTATTTATACAGTTAGTTGTAAGAAAGTAATAACTTTACAATAAAGATATTTTTATAAATACAGTGATATATATATAACTGAATTTTTAAATTCTATTTATTAATAAAATAGTATACATACAGAAATAAAGGAGAACACATGTAAAAGTTCTAGATAACCATTGAGTACATGAATGCAGTAAAATTTGTAAAGCTTCTTTCTTGTATCTACTAACTTTTTATGCAATAAAATCTATTTATGAGCATCTCATCATTACATTTAATTGTAGTTTTTTTCATGCAATATTTTTGGGGGGATCACTACATTGAAAATTAAGGCATATACATAAACAAAACACTCAACTTTGGGAAATTTAATCCGTTAGAACTAATTAATAAATTAAAGATATTCAATTGTACAATTAATTATATACACTGTTCACTTAAAATAAACAATCAAATCGTTTTCTTAGGTCTTCATTTACAAAAAAAAGACACTTAAATTTTGACATTAACTGTTTTGACGTTAATGTTTTTGCGGGGCTAAAATGATAATCTTCGCAATCCGCTTTAAACGACGTCAGCTGAAAACGCAATTGCTGCTAAAAAACTATTCGTCTTCCCCGCTAAAATACTCATCATAGAACACGTGCTGCCATTTAACTTGGAAGAGTGGATTTCAAAGAATATTCCTACTGAGAGTATCGTCAGAATATTCGTGAAAATGGTTATTCTATGCAATTTTAAAGTGAGTGGTACTTAAGTACCGTCGGTAGATAAAGGGTTAAACTCTTCAATAATAGAATCATTTGGTACTCTTGAATCAGTGACGTTATAAAGACTTAAAGTGGAGGAGGGGGGTATATATTTCCAAAACACATAAATGAAAGCGATGAGACGTTATCTATATGCTAAAAGTTAAATGTTTGTTAGTCGATGGGTGAGGTTTGAATCTCTAAACACCATCATTGTGTATAGCTGTCAACAACTCAAATAACTAGGTGTTATTCAGATTTTCAAATTACGTCACCAGTAAATGCCAGGTGAGAAAATAAATGTATTTCTTTGTAATATGTTAGATATATTTTCTTTCCTAATAAAATTCTCATCTAACAAGTCATTAAGCTCGTCATCCATTATGCTTTACGTATCTGGGAACACGCGGCTATAACAACTTAAGCAAAACTCATACTATTAAAAAAATAAGTTATCGAGAATCCTAACAAAAGCACTTTAGTATATCCCTCTAATCATTAGTATATCTCTCATCTCCGGCTGGCGCTGTTTCAACAGCGGCGTTGTGCAACTGTAACCCCGGGAAGACGGGGGAGTGAGAAGTGGAGCGTTGGAGAGTCTGTGTGAATTGGCTGAGGTGTCGTGAATTGTGAGAGTTGTGTAGTATAAGGGTGTGAGATTTTAGTTTGTAATGAATAAGGTGTGAGTAGAAGTTTGTAAATAAAGTTAATTGTTATTTGAGAGAGAGATTTATTTGTAGATAGCGTAATATCAGTACACCCTTTTTGCACTAACTCCCTTTACTTCTGCTCAGTTTCATTTTCAAATATTTTTTAAAAAATATTTTCTTTAAATTAAAAAATATTGTATTTGACGCTTAGTCAATAGAAAAAAATTGTTTATCGTTAAATGATAATTTAAAGGCAGGATCTAATTTAAATCCAAATATATTGATTTTACTTCTGAAATTTAGAATAGGGTTAACATCAGATGTGGAAAAGGCTTTCCTTTCAAATAGTTTTGGCTGAAGAAGATAGGTACTGTCAAAGATTTCTTTGGGCTGATGATTTTCCTCCAAATAACTTAAAAACTTATAGAAGCAAAATAGTTACTTTCGGTGAAAAATCTTCACCTTTTCTCTTAGCAGCAACCATAAAACACCACATAAAGAATTACGAAATATCGTATCCTTTAGCATACAAGGTTTTAAACGAATACTTATATGTAGATGATTTAATAACAGGAACAAATGCAGTTAATGAAGCATTAGAGTTGTCTAAACATACTAAATTAATTTTAAAATATGCAAATATGAACCTTAAAAAATGGAAAACAAATTCTATAGAATTAAGTCAAGAAAGTAAATATGAAAAATTAACTCAAAAAGGAAGCCGTACGCATAAAAGTTTTAGGTTTAATTTGGAGCACTTGAACTGATGAATTTAAATTATATATTGATGGGGGGCCGCCGGTCCCTAAGGACTGCAACTGTAATTTTTATATCTGCCCTGTTGTTGTTTACAAGAAAAGGAATTTCTGGGAGCGCCTCTCACCCCACCGAAAAGGGTGACGCGTTTCCCACGCCTGGAAGAAGGCAATGTACCCATAAATACATCATGGTATGGGATGTTTTGGGGAATTTCCCGCGTTTTGGGGGAGTCATCGACCGCGAGAGGATATCCCTCCGCTGACTCCAGTCCAATCAGAAAAGCTGATTGTGTTTCGAAAAAGAATCCTCTCCAGAATACAGAAGTAAACCGCCGCGAAATATAAGCGCATGCACGACGAATTGAGACACTCTCTGACACAAGTTTTATCACCGATTTTGGTCTGACGACCCTTTGAAAAAATACCGCGGTTGGAGACTCTCGGGATGGCCACACCATGTTTCCTCTCTCTCAGAAATAATTCAGTTAAGTAATCATGTATATCCTTAGTATTTAACGTAATTTCAATCTTATTGAAAATAAATTAAGTGTTAATTTAAAGAACGGCCTTTTAATTTAGTGTCATGTTTTATTTGTCTTTAAAAGATCTAATGTTTAAACTTAAGCAATAGTGTGACGTCAACTGAAATTTAGAACCGGGTTTTATTTAAAATGGATCTAACGAAATAAATTAATCAAATTAACTTAAGTTAAACTGGCGTTGCATTAATATATATATAAACTTGTCATCTCTTATTGATTCATTATATATAAAACATGTTAAAAATTCTAAGCGAAGTGTTTTGCGAATCCCATCTAAATTATTCGACCCTATTGGGTATATAGCTGTATTCACAATTAGAATAAAAATTATTCTTCAGGAAATTTGGGAAGGGGGATTTTATTGGGATGAATAATTAGGAAAAAATTTAAGAATTAAATGGGGAAAATGGTGTAAGGAGGTTCATTCATTGGTAGATCTATCCATTGAAAGGTATTATTCTAAAGCTGATGAATCTAATGAAGAGTTGAATGAAAACCAAATTGTAATATTTTGTGATGCGAAAGAAAAGTGAAAGCGAAGTGAAAGAGCTCATGGTGCTATTGCATACATTCATTACAAAACAAATTCGGATTTTAATGCGAACTTTGTTTCTTCGAAGGCACGTGTAGCTCCGCTAAAGAAATTGAGTTTACCAAGACTTGAATTGCTTGCAACTTTAATAGGAGGCCGTTTATTAGAAACTTTGAGGAAGGTGTTTAAATTCACCAATAATTACATGTTTTCTGATTCGACAGTAGCTCTTAGTTGGATACGTGGATATGCAAAACAGTGGAAACTTTTTGTTTCAAACCGAGTTCATGAAATTCAAGATTTAACAAACCCACAGAACTGGAGATTTGTGAAAGGAGAACACAAAATCCTGCAGATACTGTTTCTAGGGGTTGCAGGGCAGAAGAATTGTTGAAAAATAGAAGATTATGGCATGGACCCCATTGGCTTACATTATACGAAGAAAATTGGCCGAAGAATGAAAGATTATTTCAGGAGACTGCTAATGAAGAAAGAAGAGTTAAATAAAGGGTGTTTTTTTAGAGGTATAGAACTTTAAATTGCAATAAAACAAAGATGTATTATTCGATTGACATGAATTTTTTTTATTCGAAAGATAATCTTGTGGCATTACATTTTAAATATGATTTCTGGCATAGGACTGCCACGGATGGCTCGGATGTAGTCCAATCTGGACGTCCAATTTTCGATGACTTTTTCCAACATTTGTGGCCGTATAGCGGCAATAACACGGCAAATGTTGTCTTCCAAATGGTCAAGCGTTTGTGGCTTTTCCGCATAGACCAATGACTTTACTTAGCCCCACAGAAAATAGTCCAGCGGTGTTAAATCACAAGATCTTGGAGGCCAATTCACAGGTCCAAAACGTGAAATTAGGCGGTCACCAAACGTGTCTTTCAATAAATCGATTGTGGCACGAGCTGTGTGACATGTTGCGCCGTCTTGTTGGAACCACAGCTCCTGGACATCATGATTGTTCAATTCAGGAACGAAAAAGTTAGTAATCATGGCTCTATACCGATCACCATTGACTGTAACGTTGTGGCCTTCATCGTTTTTGAAGAAGGATTCCACCAGCCCATAAAGCGCACCAAACAGTCAGTTTTTCTGGATGTAACGGTGTTTCGACATACACTTGTGGATTAGCTTCACTCCGAATGCGGCAGTTTTGTTTGTTGACGTAGCCATTCAACCAGAAGTGCGCTTCATCGCTAAACAAAATTCGCTTATGAAAATCGGGAACAACGGCAATCTCGTTTTGGGCCCATTCGACGAATCTACGTCTTGCTTGATGATCGTTTTGATGAATTGCCAAACCAAACTGAGAATAAATCACTTGACAGCTGTTAAATCGGTCGCCATCTTGGAGAGTAATGCCAACTTAAACTTCTGTACCTGGAAAAAAAACACTCTTTATATAGCAATCAATTATTCGAGTGAATTCCAGTATGAAGAACCAATCTTGGATATCAATAACTTCAGTTCAGTAGCGCGCACATGAATTTTTCAAGGGGGAGCCGGGGTCGAAAGTTCACCATTCTTGTATCATGCTCCTTTTGATTTTGTCGATTTTCGGGAACAAACCACAGTAAAAAAACTAATTATTGAATAAATAATTAGCATTAGTTAATAAAATTAATCATTAATAACAAATACATAATTAAGTTTTACGTATTATATACTTAGAATTATAATCAATTGGGGAAAAAAATCAAGGGCTTTGTGTGGGGTTCCACCCCAGGACTCCCCCTCCCCCTTGTGTGCGCCACTGCTTCAGTTCCATTTGAAAGGTATTCCGAATTACGGCATGGATTCGAAGATTTATTAACAACATGAAATTAATAAAAAAAGAACGATCGAATTAAAACTCTGTTGACGGCAGAATAAATTGAAGCTGAAGAAATTTGAATCAAGGTACAAGGAGAAAATTTTGACATAGAGATCCATTGTTTGAAGGAGAACAAAAATTTACCTAAAGATTCGAAAATCCGAGAGCTAAATCCATTTCTGAATGAAAGGGGTATTGTACGGATAAGTGGAAGACTACATCAGTCAACACTGAGCTATCATGAAAAACATCCAATTTTGATTCCAGCGAAGGTCAGATTTACAGAACTGGTAAAAGATGCTCACGAGAAGGTGCTACACTCAGATGTTGCAGATACTTTGATTCAAGTTCATGAGAAGTATTGGCTACCAAAAGGAATGTAAACAATCAAGTCAATCGTTAGGAAGTGCTTTGTCTGTAAAAATTCAATTCCCGTCCAGGTAAGCAGATTATGACTCCTCTTCCAAGAGATAGAATAGGACAATCTCCACCGTCTGCTGTAACCGGACTGGATTTCGCCGGACCAACGTTGTCAAAAAGGTTTTACATACTACTTTGCACATGTGCTGCAACTAGAGCACTCTACCTCGAATTAGTTACGAGTTTGACAACGGAAGCATTTCGTAGATTTATTTCGAGAAGAGGACTTTGTACCGTTATCTATTCGGACAATGCTAAAACATTTAAGAGAGCAGAAATTGAGCCGAGACGACTGTGGACTGTAATAAACCATCCTGAAGCGAAACAATTTTGCGCATCAAATGGCAATACATCATCGAAAGAGATGCATGGTGGGGCGGATTCTACGAAAGAATCGTCCGTTCCGTAAAAACAATCTTACGAAAAGTTACAGGCAAATCATCTTTAACTAGCGAAGAGCTAGAGACTGTTTTATGCGAAATTGAAGCTGTATTAAATTCGCTTCCCATAATGTATATCGATTCAGATTCTACTGGAAACTTTCCATTGACTCCATCACATTTCTTGTTAGGGAGAAGATTAACCAGTTTCTCAGCAGTGAAACATTCTACTGTAGACTGCGTTGTAGATAAAAAAGTGCTTCTTAAACAATTCAACTACAGCCCTGTGCAGTAAAAACGGAAAATTCCGTTATAAAACGTCCTGTGCAATTTTTACATAATTTAGAAATACCTAACTAAATACTATTGATAAAAATTTGAACTCTATTTGGAACTTTAAGTGCATCTAACTTGAATTTATTATTACTTGTATTTTGTTTCATTTACACTGCTGGCCACCATAAATGCAACACCAAGAAAGATAAGAGATAGCACTACAAAATTTATTTTGTAGATAACATGTTGACCAAGTATCAAATGATTAAATTTATAAACTTCTGTGAAGTGTGGCTCCTGCCAAAATCAGTAGCCAGAGTAACACCATTGTTCGATATCACCGCTGCCACACGCCTCGGCATTGATTCAATGAGACTTTGGTTGCGTTCTTGGGGTACAGCAGACCAAGCAACTTCCACACGTTGCCAAAGTTGATCTGGTGTGGCAGCTAGGGGTGTAATCTGGGTCAATCGTTGAGCAACCATGGACCACATGTTTTCTATCGGCGAAAGATCCGAAGAGCGAGCCGGCCAAGGAAGCAAATCAATCTGGTGATTGACGAAGAACCTTTGGACAATGCGTGCCACTTGTGGTCGCGCATTATCCTGCTGAAATATGGCTGTGGCCAAGCCCTGAAGGTAAGGAAGGACAACTATATCTCCAACAGTTCGAAGATGTAGCGCTGGCAATTTTAAGTACCGGAATGCGTAATAGAGGAGTGCGAGAGTGATATCTAATACCACCCCAAACCATAATACCCGGTGCAAGACCAGTGTGGCGGTGCATAACGCAGCTGTTCAGCATCCTATCTCCACGGTGTCTCCAGACTCGAATCCGACCATCGTGGAGTTGCAGACAAATGCGTGACTGGTCAGTAAAGACAACTTCATTCCATTCTGCCACCCACATCCACGTCTGTGGCTCTGCGTCAAGGGTAGACCAAACAATGGACGTCTTGCGGACAGACAACTCTGCTGTAAACGGCGTCGAATGGTACGCGCAGACACTGAATGATGCATTACAGACTCAATGTGCTGTGCTATGATTCGTGATGTGACTGAGCGATCTGTCACTGTCATGCGCACAATTTGCCTGTCCTCACGTGAAGTGGTGCACTGAGGTGGATGCGATCGACCACGTCGGTCCGTCGTACCCTCCTGCATCCAACGGTTACATATCCGCATTACAGTTGTTTGGTTTCGTCCAACACGATTACCGATTTACCTGAAAGGTAATCCACAATCTCGGTAGGCCACTATCCTTCCTCTGTCAAACTCGGATACTTGATCAAAAGCTGATCGCTGTTTTCTACGAGACATAACTGATCGTTTTTTGAGAAAATCACAATTGCCGAACTTGAAATCGTCGAAATTTTCAAGCCTTAAATAGCGCTTTGAGGTGACGCCACAGGCGTGCGTGATATGTGTCTTCGGTGAAATTCTAATAATTTGCATATCTCACCTCCGCTAATGCATGTTGTAAATTTCATGTTATTTGCATGCTTCCTTTAGGAAGTTGCATTTACGATGGCCAGCAGTGTATTTGAAATTGTTGTATTGAATTTCAGCTTTTAGAAATTTACTACTTGTTGCTTTAACTTTAAATTCATTATAATTGAAATTTATTTGCTATTTAAATTTTCCTCCTATGATTTAACATATTTTAATGGTATTATGAATTTGTTGTTAATGCATGAATATTGTAATAATTATAAGTGAAATTCTGAAATATTAACATTTAAATTTAGTATAATGTAAGTAACAATATTAATTTGGATTTATGAACTATTCTTTCATGGGGGAGTATGTTGTAACTTAAATTTATAATATAGTTGGCGCTGCAAGTCAGCTAAGAGTGTATATACTTTGGCTTGTACAGGTAGTTTTTGTTTACGCGATGTTTTTTGTGTGATGTCTTCTGTGTTTCGTCCAGTAAACAAAATTAACTAAAAGATGGACTTGGACTAATTACTGGAAACATAAAACCATTGGATATGATTGCTTAATTGACCCATAGAAATTAAGATTCAAGGAAAAACAACATTAAATACTATTACGCACCAAACTATATAACCATTAATATAGCAAACATGTAATTTACAAAATTTTGAAAGACATTTTAATTGATTTTATCCTTTAATTTTTTCAAAAAAATTTGTGTTAAGATCTGTAACACTACATTCAAGAAGTACTTGATCTCATATTGAGTTTTAACTTGTTCAAACAAGCTGCGCAACGCAACTTAAAACGATAATACTTATCAGAAAGCAAAGTACTAGAAATGCCACCATAGTCAATTTCAACTAATTAGCTTATAACAGAAATTAAAGAAAATACTGTTTTCATGTGTGTATGGATTTCATATAATCTACACTATTAAAATTCGTAGGTAAACGTATCTAGGCTTCCATATTTTCTCACGAACCACACGACGCAGAAGGTACCAAAATTTCGGGAAAGATCCGAGGAATCCATTTTGACCATTTATATTCCGATATTCCAATTAGTTAAAAAGATATTAATTAAAAACCTCAAAACGTATAATTAGTACTATTTTTCACCGTCAGGGGAAAATTCGGAACTTTTTTTTTCAGACGTTTTTAAAACGTGTGATCTAATTTTTTTCATGAGATTCAGACAAAAAATAATAATAAATTCGGAAAGATCATTTACTTCGCCACGATATGGTATAATTTATTTTACAAAATAATTATGTTTTGTATTTTTTACGATTTTTTTAAAATGAGTCGAAATCGATACATTTTTATGAATAAGATCTCTAAATCATTCCGCTTGCATTTTCTTTCGCGCTAATGAAAACAATATTTCACACTAAAAAAATCACATGCTTTTCTCTTTTAGAATCAGTCATTTAAAAAATTTAATATCAAAAATTATTTTTTTTTACGATTTTTCAAAAAATACTCAAAATTCTATTGAAATACCTAATAACTTTATTTATAGAAATAATCTCACGAAACTTTTTTTCCGTGTGTAGAACGATATTATACATAATCTGTACAAAGATTGATAAAATAGATTAAAAATTACGGTTAACAAAATGTGTTTTTCGTTTTTTCCCCCCTTTTGCGATAAATATGTAAACATTACCTTTTTTTAAAGTTTTTTGTTTAAAAATTACCGTTGTTTGCAATCGATGTATGAAGTTTGAAATCATTAACTTTAAAATGAAGCTCGAAAAGTTTTTTTATCTTGATTTCAATAAACGCACGCTCCGAAACGACTGTTACACATTTAACCTCCAAATAACATCTGAGTCCTTTGCGCGTGTGTGGAGGACAAATCGATACTCATTGAATGGCATCGATGGTTTGACTTTTAATCCTTTAAACTTCTTCAGGTAATTTTGTAAATTTCTATTTTGCTGTTTATTTCCATACATAAACTATTCTTTTAAAAACAATATACTTTTGCGTTTCCGGTGGCGGCAAAAATTAAACGAAAAAAAAATTGCCTAATATGTCAGTAATAATTAATTAATTCTAATTACATTCTTTATTTTTGTTTCATACTTCTTGATTACAATCTTTGTTTATTCAAATTTATTATGTAATTATGTTTAGTGTCTGGATGATTAGCGATTAATTATTTGTAATTAAAATATTCAATTGTAGCTGTGGCAACACTTAACAATTTATTTTGGATCTTTTTGAAATTTTGTCTTGCGATAAACGTGGTTACCTCTCACAAGGAATGCAGGTTAAAAGTGCATTGAAATGGTCGGTTGAAAGGTTGAAGGTGGTGTATTAATTTCCTCAAGTCTTAAAAGGTTGTATCTTTCTTTTTAATTGGTTCCCTTTTCAGAGCAAGAGGGTTTTTTCCCCTACTTTTGGTTCAGTTTTTTGGTAAATTTCCAATTTCTATTTTTCTCTGGTTTTTTTATTTGAAAAAAGATTCAAGCTGAGTCACTCTAGATTTATCGTCTCTGATGTTGAACAACCCTTAATCGATAATACTTTAACAATGGAAACAGGATTTTCAAAAATTTTTCATATCTTCTGTGAGGGATACGAAAATTATTCTACGAGCTGGACAAAGAATTATATCCGAAATCAATATTTTGGTTGAAAATAGTCAAGGATCCTCTCAGATTCCAAAGTCCAACCCACAGCTTTTAAATGCAGAAATAAATTGCTCGTCATGAAAACATAAAAAGTATGTCTTTTACCCGTAATGGAAAGATAAGGTTCTCTACGCTAGACCCAGTATGTGCAGCACAAATACTATCTCTTGAGAAAATTTCAAATGTGTCAGTTAAAACGAATATTCTTTGGGAGGGAATCACGTCAAGATTCCTTATTTATGAAATACCACTTGATATATCTCTGAATGAGATAGCAAAGGAGCTACAAGAAACTAATAATTTTGAAATAATAGAGATAAGATTCATTAAAACTGGTTCTCAGCAACAATTCTCACCAGTATTAATTACAATACTCGGGACAACTTTACCAGAAACTGCGGTTCATCAATCATCGAATTCAAAATTTTATCGATAAACCTAGACAATGTACAACACATGTTTTAGTTTTCTTCATTCTACTAGATTTTGCCAAAAAACTGCAATATGTATCAACTGTTGTGTTTCACATTCTGGACAATGCTCTAGTAACTCAAGATGCATAAATTGCAAAGGGGATCACCCAGCTAACTCATTAAATTGCCCCGAATATATAAAAGAAAAAAAAAGATATTAGAATTGAAATGTGAGCAACATCTTACATTGGGAGAAGCGCGAAGAAGGTTCCGCGACAATAAAAGGACATCTTATTCTGCAGTAATCCAGTTAATCTACACTGCTCAAAACAATTAGGGGAGCAAGCAAAAAAAATGAAGAAAACCGTGTGAGACAGCCACGTATTGGCATGCAATGCATAGTACACGCGTATCAATGCGCAATACAGGAAAAAGGCGTAAAAAAATTTGGAATTAAGCTTTAATTCTTTGAAAATATGGAAAAAACATGAAAAGATGATTTAGGCAACAATTTGGTTACATGTAAACGATAAAAAAAAGGTACTGTTTAGACATGATGCATGAGTTTTAATAGGGCGTGTGGTCTTCTCGAACAGCTAAGACTGCTGCACATCTGTTTGCCATGGATGCGATGAGGTTATCGATCAGACTTTGGGGAATACTGTTCCACTCCTCAAGAAGTGCAATCTCCAAGTCTCGGACAGTAGCAGGCGGCCTTGGTCACGCAGCAATGCGTCGTCGGAGCATGTCCCAAACATGCTCGATTGGATTCAGGTCAGAAGAGCACGCTGGCAATTCCATACGCTGTATTGTTTCAGCTTCAAGCATGTTCTTCACCAGACGGGCTCTATGCGGTCGGGCATTATCATCCTGGAAAACAAAGGAATCTCCAATGGCTCCAGCGTAAGGGATGACATGAGGTCGAAGTATCGCGTCTGGATACGTTCGGCCAGTCAAAGTGCCATTCGAATTATATGCAGGTCCGTACGTCCGCCTATGCTAATTCCACCCCATACCATCCAACCATACTCTTCTGTATTGTGACCTTTCACGGACGAATGCGGGGTTATTTCGAGTGCCCCTGTCCCTCCATACAAGAACACGTCGGGTGTCACACTCTAGACTGAATCGGGACTCGTCTGTAAACAACACTTGGCTCTAATCATGTTGCTCCCAATCTCGATGTTCAGTAGCCCATCTTCTTCGGGCCGCACGGTGGCGTGGGGTCAACGGAATGCAGACCATTGGCCTACGTGCATAGAGCCCTCCCCCATGAAGCCGATTACGTACTGTTTGGCTGGACACCCTTCGTCCTGTTGCCAAGAGCAACTGTCTTTGCAGCTGCGTAGCATTCTCTGTTCTGTTTCGACGGGCTGTTAACTGTATATACCGGTCATCAGTTGACGTAGGGGCGCGTGGCCGACCTGCCCCTGGTCGACGTCTAACATTTCCTGTTTCTTGTAATAGATTCCACAGCCTTGCAACAATGCTTCTGGCGACTCCAACAGCGTCCGCGACACTACGATGTGTTTGCCCGGATTTCAGTCTGCCTATAACACGCATTGCCATGGATTCAGGTAAATTACGTTGTTGAGACATTCTCAAGTAACCTTGTCTCAAAAAAAAAAAAAAAAAAAAATACTGCGCAATCGAATTTCACAGTTACGGCAATAAAACAGACGTTTCTGCAACATCCCAATTTCTGCCCTTATCTCCTTTTTCTGGTTTTTGACGTCATGAACTTTGATTTGCATATAAAGGCTGGTAGGCTTTACATTATGGATAATTCATTTTATGTTACTTATTGGTATACATCTTCGCTTACTTTTGTTAAAATCATGTGCTCCCCTAATTGTTTTGAGCAGTGTAGATATGCAAGACTATCTAGAAAAAAACTTGAAAACATGCTGACATCTTTTCAAGCAATATTAGAAAAGCAAACCACTTTAATTATGGAAGCTTTTCAAAAAACAATGGAGTCTGTACTTTCTCACCTTAACAAGATTTTTGAAATGGGGAAATCGAGTCACTCCCCATTGCGGAAGAAAAATCTGTAGGTAATAAATCCTCAATCCATAAAACACGTGCTTCTAGTGAAAGTGACGCATCCAATAACATAGATATGGGAAAATTACGGAAGTAAGATGGGTTTTGTAAATATGTTTCTTTTATTCAAGTTTTTGTTTTGGGGGCTAATTATTGTCTTCATTAGGTTGGTTTTCTTTCCTCAAAGGGAGGATAGTTTGTTCTAGTTATTTTATTTTTCTCTTAAATATTTATGAATATAATTCAATGGAATTGTAGAGGCCTCAAAAATAAATTCATATGGTTCAATATCCCTCCCTCCCTTGTCTGAAGCAGATATCTGGATTTTTCAAGAAACTTTTTTTATCAATTCACGATAATATAAATCTTCCAAATAAAACCATTTTTAGAAAAGACAGATCAGGTGGTGGTTTAATATAATTGCTGTTCCTTCCAATATTTCTGCACAAAAGATTCAACAAATCGGAGAATTAGAAATCCTCGCAATTAAAATACATGTTCGAAATATTTCATTTTATATTGTAAATATTTATGCTCCACGGGGATTTAATATTATGATAATCAAATCTTTTCTCGAATCCCTGATGGCTCCGATGATTATTTTTGGTGATTTTAACCTTCATCACATTTCAAGGTATAGTAATGAATTTGTTGAATGGATTATACTGATTCTAATTTGGTTCTTAACACGACTGTTCACACCTATAGAAGTTCAGCAGGTGCAGCATCATTGATAGATCTCACAGTTTGTTCTTCAAGCATGTCTGGATACTGCAATAGTTATGTTTTAGATTGCTCCTTTGGAAGTGATCATAGTCCAATTATTACAGAGCTTTTTCTCCTCAATTCAAATAAACGAATTTTAAAAAAGTAAACTGGCAAGCAGTTATGAACCAAACGCATTTTATTTTAAATAACCCAGATTGATTGATTGAATATTAACGTCGCACTGTTCAGCTACACGAGGGCTTTTGGCGACGGACCACGTAATTTTGAACCATGGTCAAGTGACGTGGACGACACCTGAGCTGGCACTCCCCTCTCCTAACTACCACACCACACCAACGTAAATAACCCAGAAGTTAATTCTGAGAATCTTTCTGATAAGATATCGCAAGTCATTACTAATAATATTAGGGAAATTAAAATCTCGAATAGATCTTTCCCACCATGGTGGAATAGTACGTGTTATAAATTCTATAAGCTTAAAAAAATATTTAGGAAGAGAGCTATTAGAGAAATTTTATCTGAATTATGGATCAGATATAAACAATATGTGAGCAAACTTAGATTCTACATTAAAAATGCCAAAAGAATGTACTGGGACAAGCTATGTGCAATAATATTTCTCTCTAATCCCAAGACGTTTTTTAATATTCTGAAAAAATTTTCCACAGTTACTGACACGGATCAAAAACTTAATATTCTTCAGCTTAATAGGTTTATCACTCATCCTCAATTGCAAGCAGATTAGTTTGCATCTAAAAATGCCTATCATGAACCGCTTCCTTTGGATTTTCTCTACGACAAAAATAACCTTCTTAATAAACCATTCCATATTCTTGAATTGCATAGTGCAATAAAAAATTCAAAAAATACAACTCCTGGGGCGGATCATGTTACAGCAATTTTCTATTAAAATCTTGATCAGGGTCAACGGGATGTAATTTTAAGACATTTCCAAAAATTATTTGATAATGCAATCGTTCCAGATTCTTGGAAGCATGTCATCATTCTCCCAATTCCGAAATTGAGATAATGTATTATTCATTGATTTTTGATAATAAAACACAACAAGTTTGTTACAGATTAATATTTTTGATGTTTCTTTACATAAATAATAAAAAACTATGACAATAATAGGCTATAAAATAATCACATGTAAATAAATTTGTTACCCCCAATATAAATATGTTGAAGGTATGCACTTCATCTATTGAATTCATATATTTTGTTTGTTGTCCTTAAAAATTAAATATTTTCCAGCAATACACTAGAAAATATTTAAGGACATAAATTTTCATTATCTTTTACATTATATAAAGGGTGTTTTTTTAGAGGTATAGAACTTTAAATTGCAATAAAACAACGATGTATTATTCGATTGACATGAATTTTTTTTTTATTCGACAGATAATCTTGTGGCATTACATGTTAAATATGATTTCTGGCATATGACTGCCACGGCTGGCTCGGATGTAGTCCAATCTGGACGTCCAATTTTCAATGACTTTTTCCAACATTTGTGGCCGTATATCGGCAATAACACGGCGAATGTTGTCTTCCAAATGGTCAAGCGTTTGTGGCTTATCCGCATAGACCAATGACTTTACATAGCCCCACAGAAAATAGTCTAGCGGTGTTAAATCACAAGATCTTGGAGGCCAATTCACAGGTCCAAAACATGAAATTAGGCGGTCACCAAACGTGTCTTTCAATAAATCGATTGTGGCACGAGCTGTGTGACATGTTGCGCCGTCTTGTTGGAACCACAGCTCCTGGACATCATGATTGTTCAATTCAGGAATGAAAAGTTAGTAATCATGGCTCTATACCGATCACCATTGACTGTAACGTTGTGGCCTTCATCGTTTTTGAAGAATGATTCCACCAGCCCATAAAGCGCACCAAACAGTCAGTTTTTCTGGATGTAACGGTGTTTCGACATACACTTGTGGATTAGCTTCACTCCAAATGCGGCAGTTTTGTTTGTTGACGTAGCCATTCAACCAGAAGTGCGTTTCATCGCTAAACAAATGATGGGGGGCCGCCTTTCCATAAGGATTACAACAGTAATTTGTATATCGGCCCTGTTGTTGTTTACAAGCAGAGGAATTTCTGGGAGTGCCTCTCACCCCACCGAAAAAGGGTGACGCAGTTCCCACGCCTGGAAGAAGGCAATGTACCCATAAATACATCATGATATGGGATGTTTTTGGGAATTTCCGCGTTTTTGGGGAGTCATGGACCCCGGGAAGATATCCCTCCGCTGACTTCAGACCAATCAGAAAAGCTGATTGTGTTTCGAAAAAGAATCCTCTCCAGAATACATAGGTAAACCGCCGCGAAATATAAGCGCTTGCACGACGAATTTAGTCACTCTCTGACACAAATTTTATCACCGATTTTGGTCTGACGACCCTTTGACAAATTGCCGAGGTTGGAGACTCCCGAGATGGCACACCATGTTCTCTCTCTCTCAGATCCTAATTCAGTTAAGTAATCATGTATATCCTTAGTATTTAACGTAATTTAAATGTTTTGTAAATAAATTAAGTGTTAATTTAAAGAACGGCTTTTTAATTTAGTGTCCTGTTTTATTTGTCATTAAAGATATAATGTTTAAATTTAAGCTATAGTGTGACGCCAAATGATAAATTAGAACCTGGGTATTATAAAATGGATAATAAGAATAAATTAAATTAACTTAAGTTAACCGGGCGTTGCATTATAATGGTGCCAGTTGACCAGAATCTTAAAATTTTTTGGTCGTTAGAAAATTTTTTTACATCCTTTGAGTTAGAAATTTTTTTTTACAATTTTTTTTTTTGTAAACGTTTCTTGATGGATCATCAGGACAAATTTTCATCTCGTGTGCTACTGTGTATTTTATGTATTGCTTGAATTTGATACTGTGAATTTTTTTTTTCTTGCAGTTTTGTCAGAGAGTCCGAGGTGCAACGATGACGCAGGTACTTGTGCTCTTTAATTTTTTTTTCTCCTTCAATATTGATGTGAATTTTTTTTTTTCTATGCATGTATGTACGCGAGAGCCGATTAGCTAAAAGTTTCATTTAAATTTAAAAGTTCATGAATTTCTGTTGCCTTGCACGAGTGCTTAAATTTTGTTTTAATTTAACGATTTTCGTTGTGAATTAGATTCGCTAGAAATTTTGGTCTTAACTAATAATTAACAAATATGCCACGTACACGACAATCAGACCCCCTTTTGACGCAAACGGCGTTCGAGAAATTTAATCTAATTGATCTAATTCCAATGTACGACGGAGGTGAATCGTTAGGAATTCGCAGGTTCTTGGAAAAAATAAACGATGTTGCGAATTTAGGCAAGTGGTCAAACGATGAGAAAGTAACAATTCTAAAATTAAAATTAACGGGAATAGCTGAGGAATTTTTCTATCCGACCCAACACATAGTCAATTGACAGAATATAACGATATCGCAAGAATTCTTATTGGAAGATTCGAAAAAGCTGTACCTTTATCAACGCGTCTCCAATTATTTTCATCGTGTATCCAGGGTCCTTCGGAGAGCGTACAGGAATTTGCAGCACGCATCAATAAACTGGGAACACAGATTTTCCAGTCAGGAAATTCGGCTCAAAATACCGCGGTGAGAAATGCGAATGACCAATTGTTGCAATCTCGGTTTATAAGTGGTTTAAAAAATGAAATACGCCGGTTTGTTCTCTCCCGCGATCCTTTGAATTTAGAGGAATCAATCAATGCCGCATTGATAGAAGAGCAGAACATGAAATTAAACCAAATAGCTAGCGAAGAGAGATCCGGCTTGTCGTCCGCACAAACGGAAAATCCAGTTCTTTCAGCATTAGCGGATAGATTACAAGAAATAAATTTAAGGGTCGGCCGTCTACAAGAGGCAAGTGCAGTTACAGCTCGTAAATCAGGTGGGAACTATTTTAACAGAAGAGAGAACGTTTTCAAGTGCTTCTATTGTGGTATTCAAGGACACAGACAGGCGGAATGTAGGAAGAGACAGAGGGACGAACGCGCTGCCCGTTACCAGCCCCCCCGGAGAAATGCCGCAAGCGAGTATTCTTCTTCAAGTAGCCCCAGGCCAGGAGGGAGGCATGTACATTTCAGGGAATCTACTCTCCGCGACAATTACGCAGCCCCCAGGCATTCGGTGAGAGCGACACACACAAATTCTGAGAATAGGGGTTTTCAACGTTTTCGCACAAATCACAATTTAAACTCCCATGGAGAAAGCCGTATTTAGATTTTTTTCATTCGGTAGAGGAGCGGTTTTCTCCGATTCAATCTCGAGATAAAATATTCGATCTGCCGATCATAAATGCTAACATTAAACATCACAAGTTTAGAATTTTAATTGACACAGGTGCATCCGTATCTTTAATGTCTAATTTTTTTTTTCACTAAAATAAAAAATGATAACTTTAGGGAATTTAATGTTTCAATTCAGATTAAAGCTGTAAGCGGAGACACGGTAGAAATTATCGGTTGCTATGAAATACAATTGTCATTGGGGGAATTTCAATTTCGACATATTTTTTTATAACGAAACAAGAGATTAACGATAATTATTGCGCTATTTTGGGATACGATTTTTTGAAAGTATGGGATGCAGTTTTAGATATAGGAAAAAACCGTTTATTAATTCATAATTTTTCAATTCCGCTTATTCATTATTCACTCCCCACGCGTGTGGTACAGAGTAACTTTATAAATGGATTTTTAAAACACAAAACGTGTGTGGGTCCCCATTCGGTCACAAATGTTCGCATACATGTTGAAACATTACCTAATTCGACGTCACTGGCCACTATTCGGAGTTCAGCAAAGCTACGGAATAAAAACATTCATTTAACCAATTCGCAAATTAAAATTGATCCACAGACAAATGACACCGTCTTAGAAATTAGAAACGATTCAGATAACATAATCACCCTTAACAAGAACATGAAAATAATTACAGTCAATAATTACGAAGACTTTTCTTCTGATTTTCCGGTTTCTCAAGATATTTTACCCCCACTCACGGAGAAAGATTTCAATCTTTCAGGTTTGGACAATAAAATCAAAAACAGATTATTTCAACTTTTAATTTCGCACAAAAGTGCTTTCGCTCGCTCTACGGTAGAATTATCCGCAGCCGTTACGGAGCACCACAGAATCAGTTTACAACACGATTATCCCATTAAATGTCCAATTTATAAGATTCCATTCAATTTAAGAAACGAATTTCGACGTCAAATAGCAGATTTAGAAAAGGCGGGAATTATTTCGAAATCCAATTCTCAGTATAATACTCCGGCATTGTTTGTCAAACAGAAAGAAAAATGGCGCCTAGTTTTAGATTTTCGGAAACTCAACGAAATAACTGTGACTCAGGATTTTGTCATTCCAACATTGGACGACATCCTACATGAAATTTCAGGTTCAAACTATTTTTCGGCGTTAGACATGAAGTCAGCATTTAATCAAATTCCACTACACTTTGCGGACAGGCATAAGACGGCATTCTCTACTCCCGACGGTGATAAATATCAATTTAACAGATTATGTTTCGGTTTAAAAAACTCGCCTAAAGCTTTTCAATCAATCGCACAGGAGGTCCTAGGAGATTTATTACACCACGGAGCCTTGGTTTATATAGATGACATTATTTTATTCACTAAAACTATAGATGAACATTTTGAACTACTGGGTAAGGTTTTTGAACGCTTTGAAAGGATTCGCTTAAAATTTAATCCGAGTAAATGTCAGTTTTTAACGAAAAGTTGTAAATTTTTAGGGTTTGTGGTAACGCCGGAAGGCATTCTTATAGATAAAGATAAGTCCGTATCAATTAATGAGTTTCCAGTTCCAAAGGATCAAAAACAAATTAAATCTTTTTTAGGGTGCTGTAATTTTTATAGGAGATATATCAAGAATTTCGCAAAACGCGCACTTCCCTTAACGAATTTATTGAGAAAAGACACTCCATTTGAGTGGACATCCGAAACGCAGGAGGCATTTGATGATATTAAGAAAGCCATATTGAATCCACCGGTCTTGGCACTACCTGATCAAAACGCGGAGTTACAAATAACAACGGATGCTTCTTCTCGCGGCATAGGGGCAGTTTTAGAACAAAAATATCCTAACTCTGAAGTCAAACCTTTATATTTTTTTTCTAAGAAATTAAATCCATCGCAATCAAAATATAACGCAACTGTTTTAGAATTTTTCGCGATATATACAGCATTAAATTTTTTTTAGACCTTTCTTGTTAGGCAGAAAATTTAAAGTTTTTACCGATCATAAGCCTCTCGCGGGATTTCTTTCTAATAAAAATCCCTCTTCCAAAATTTTGCGTTGGAAATTGGCTCTGGAAGAATTTAATTACGACATACACTACATCAGGGGATCCTTAAATTCAGTCGCAGATCATCTTTCTCGTTATATTAACAACATCACAATAGCTTTACCGGACTCTAAAGATCTTATTAATATGCAACGCGAAGATTCTGTTTTAAGCACTATCATACAAAAAATTGATCAAAATGATGTTAGCCCACAAATCAGCAACTATTTTATTAATGGGGAAGGTTTGTTATGTCATCTGTCCAAGCGCCCCTCGAGATCACCCAGGTCTAACACCACTAGAAAGCAGGTTTGCATTCCACATTGTCTAAAAGCTAAAATTCTCGAATCAGTTCATTCAGAATATGGAGGACATCTTAAATTTTTTAAAACTTATCATCGACTCAGCGAGAACTTCTTTTGGCACAATATGTATAAAGATACTAAAAATTTTGTTCGTTCTTGTACCATATGTTTATCTCGAAAAAACGCCTTTAAAATCCCGCCTGCACCCCATCAACTTGTTGAACAAAGTACTGAACCAGGAGAAACGTGTCATATGGATATTTTCGGTCCCTTAAAAACCACGCTTAAAGGTAATAGCTATGTTTTATCTATGATAGATGCATTCACAAAATATATTCACATCGTTCCACTTCCGGATACTAGGTCCAGTACGATTTCAAAAGCTTTCTTTGATAATTACATTGTACACAGGGGTTGCCCACATAAATTAGTCGTAGATAACGCTACATATTTTAAGAGTTCCGAATTTGTTGAATTTTGCAGAGTCATGGGTATTCAAAAAAGGCACATATCAAGTTATTCCGCTCACGTCAACGGTAGGGTAGAGAAACCCAATCAATCGCTAGCCAATATCCTTGCATCAATTTCACAAAACACAAACGATTGGGATGATCAACTCCCGCACACCATGTTAGCATTAAATTCAGCGATCCATGAAGCTACATACACATCTCCCTTTTTCCTAGAGCATGGCAGAGATATTCGATTATCCTACACTTACGAAAAGAATTCTGATACACCACAAAATAAGGTATGAATATGTCGAGAAACTTTTACCGTCTTTGGAGCATACTTTCAATAAAGTTTTAAAAAATCTAAAGGATCAGGAGGCATCACATGTTGAATTGAGTACGAGAGCGACAAAACAACATCATTACGATTACAAGATCGGGTCCTTGTGTTTTATAAAGACGCCTAACATTAAATCTAATTTATCTCCAAAACTCAGACCTAAGTTCGAAGGTCCTTACAGAGTGATAGAGCGTTTTTCTAATGTCAATTATAGGGTGCAACATGTAGAACAATTGAGGAAAAGATTTAACACGCATGTCAATCGGATGATTCCATTTATTAAGAGATTTTCATATTTGCATTTGAAAAATTTGGATGATTTACAACCAGACGAGACGGAGGTTAAGGGTATTGTTCCAAGTCCACGGTATAATTTAAGGGCTCGTGCAGGTCATTCGGCTCGTTAAATACGTTTCTGCGCAGATAAAAAAAAAATATTTGAGGGAGATTTAATTTTTTTTTTTTACGCTTCGTCATTTCGAGAGCACGCATTGAATGATACCTGTCTCATAGTTGCACCTTGTTTCATGCTATGTTTTATGTTTTTTTTTTTTTAGTTATATCAAATTTTGTACTCATTTATTTAATGATTTCCTGTTATTTAATGAATTCCAGTTAAATTTTTTTTTTTTTTTTATGCAGTTTGTTTTATGTCGTGATTTTATGCTTAAATGACATAGTGTTGTTTGTGGTTAATATCAATTTTAACTCTAGATAAAATATTTTCATGCTGTGTGTTTTGTGCACTATCTTAAATAAATTTGTAATGCAAGTGTTATTCAATGATAATGATGTACGTACGTCAATTTTAATTTTAGTAATTTTAAGCTTTAATTTATGTTTGTGACAAAGGTCAAATTTTGGGGTCTCTGGACACCTGTCATGAAATTTGAATGTTGTTATGATACATACATATTTTAAATTTTTTTTTCCCTATTACATAATTTGTTTTGTGATTATTATCTAGAATTTCAATAATTTTTTCATATAAAAGGTTCCTTTATTGAATTGTTTAGTTTATGCTGAATTGATTGTTTATAACTGTACTTTCTGGTTAAATTTTTATTTTTGCATAGAAGATCAATTTTGGTAGCAGCATTTTTTGTTAGAATCAATTTTATTGCTAAATTGTGTTGGTGTATTAATTTTAAGTGGTTGTGTATTACTAAATGATGATAACATTGGAATTTATGCTTGTTAAGATATGGATAGAGATGGTTGTTTGAATATTTTCTATAAGATATTAGGTTGAAACTTTAATATTTTTTTTCCCGCGCATGTTGTTTTTTTTATGTGAGATGATTGCTAACTTTGACTTAAAATTTTTTTTTTGTGTTGCCGTTAAGTGTTTTAATGCTCTTCTAATTTCTGCGTTGTTTGTTTTGCTATAGATTTGGAATTTTTTGTTGTGGTTTATTCAGGGGTTTAGATTAAAATTGTGGTTGTTAAATTAATGTGCAGTCAATCATTGTCTCGCTTGTGCTAAACTGTACTAGGAATTGAAGGTTTTGTTTGTCGCGATAGTATTTCTGTTGGTTTCGATTAATTGTGGTTGTTAAATTAATGTGCAGTCAATCATTGTGTCTCGCTTGTGCTAAACTGTACTAGGAATTGAAGGTTTTGTTTGTCGCGATAGTATTTCTGTTGGTTTCGATTAATTGTGGTTGTTAAATTAATGTGCAGTCAATCATTGTGTCTCGCTTGTGCTAAACTGTACTAGGAATTGAAGGTTTTGTTTGTCGCGATAGTATTTCTGTTGGTTTCGATTAATTGTGGTTGTTAAATTAATGTGCAGTCAATCATTGTGTCTCGCTTGTGCTAAACTGTACTAGGAATTGAAGGTTTTGTTTGTCGCGATAGTATTTCTGTTGGTTTCGATTAATTGTGGTTGTTAAATTAATGTGCAGTCAATCATTGTGTCTCGCTTGTGCTAAACTGTACTAGGAATTGAAGGTTTTGTTTGTCGAGATAGTATTTCTGTTGGTTTAGATTAATTGTGGTTGTTAAATGAATTGCAGTCAATAAGTGTGTCTCGGTTGTGTGCTAAACTACTAAGAATTTTGATTTTTTGGTCGGTCGATATTGTATTTTTTTTTCTCGTTGGGGCTAGGCTTACATGTGTTGATTTATGTCAGTGCGGGTAGATTATTTAACTGAGTGTTGATGTTGATTTAATTTATTGTTCTGGATTTTAATAAGTAGGTCTGCTTGTTATTTGGTTATGGTTTTTCTTCTTTCTTGTTGGTGTAGTTGGAGGGATCAGTTGGTTTGTTTGCAGTGTGGACATTTCATCTTCAGTTGTGGAATTGTGCTCCAATTTACAAGTGGACCAGAGTTTCACACAATTCTTCTCTTGGCTGTTGATGATGGGCCTACTGGAAAGCGGGTTTGAGACCATGAGCATAATGACAGGGAGTCAGTCATCTGTTGGACGGTTTTTTTCTCCGCTTGATGGTCGATGAATGGAAATGGAGTGAGAGAGTTATCGTTTTTAATTATCTTTTGCGCTTGAGTGATGGGGAAACGGCGTGAGGTCCAATTCCGGTGACTCCGCCGATTTTTTTATTTTGTAGATCAACAGAAACCGCATCTTCTACATGTAAAATACTTTTATCCACTTCAAAATCCCGACTTACATTATGAAGATCCCTTTTAGTTAGAAGTCTTAATCTTTCAGTGGGGGGACATTTCTTTTGGATATTTTCTATACTGTTATTATATGGCATCCCAACTTTTAGGAGAGCTGCTGAATTTCTTCTGTCTTCCTCGTAAGGTTTCAGTTTACCAACCTGCATTTCATGACCAGCAAGCACAGATTGGTACGGTACAGTTATTTTAATTGCTTCTTCTTCTGCTCTCGGATGGCCGTCATAAAGGCGGGACATGGAAACGGCGTGAAGTCCAATTCCGGTGACTCCGCCGACTTTTTTTTTCTTGTGGGACCCCCCCACAGAAGTCTCGAATCAAGGCTGACATTGAGACGGCATGAAGTCCAATTCCGGTGACTCAGCCGCAATTTTTTTTTGTGGGACCCCCACAAAGAGGTCTCGCGTTGGGGGTGGCAATTGATTCTTATCCTGTCAGCCACATTGGTGAAATTGGAGCAGCCTCAATTTTTTCCTGAGTGTCAGCCTGGGTGAAATTCTTCGGCATGTCCACGCGGTGTGGTGGGTTTTCGGATTTATGGCCTGTCTCGACGCTCCGTGATGCCCGACAATTTGTTTTCCGATGGGTTTTCGTTTCTTTCCCCCTTGTTTCCTGTTTTTCACGTTACGGTGCTGTTGCTATGAGAATTTGGAAATGTTGGAATAGGATTGGGTGTGAATTTTTTTTTGTTGTTGTTTCACTACTTGTAAGGAGTTACATAAGTTTGAGTTAAGAGATTTCGTGGAATATTTGAGACAGTTATTTGAAGGAGATCGATAAAGTCTGCACTGATGAATTTGTTGAATGGTTGGGAAGGTTTTTTTTTATGGAGATAGTTGAGTTTGTGTTCAAGGTGTACGTTTATTCGATGGTTGTTTTTTATGGAAATGGATAATTGAATTGAAGGGAAAGTCATGGTTTATTTGAGAAAATTGTTTGATGTACAGAAGGATATTTTGAGTTACGGATTTTGGGCAAAGGAAATATTGAGTTGATATAATTATACGGTATAATTGAGAAAGTTGTTTTGATGTAGATAGGATAATTTGAGTTAATGATTTGGTACAGTTCCGAGTAAATAGTTGATGAACATGGATAAGTTGAATTAATGGTTGTGTGGTATATTTAGGAATGTTTTGAGATGCATTTAGGAAAGTTCGAGTGGAGGATTATGCGAGATTTTTTGTGAATAAGTTGATGAGCTAAGATGGGTTTTGGTTATTGATATTGTGGAGAAGTCGATTAATTATTTGAAAGTTGAAGATATATAAGTCTAGTTAAGTGTTATTGAGTATGTGAGATTTTGTGTAAATAAGTTGATGAGCATAGATGGTTTTAGTTATGTGAGATTTGAAAGTTTTGTGTAAATAAGTTGATGAGCATAGATGGTTTTAGTTAATGGTATTGTGGAGCAGTCAATTGATTATTCGGTAGTTGCAGATGAGTTTAGTTAGTGTTGTTGAGGCATAAGATGTGAACGATCTGAGGTAAAGGCAATTTTGGATTATCGAGGAATCATTTTAAGGTTACTGAGAATTTTAGGTTGTTGTTATAGAATTGTACTTGAGTTATTAATTAGAGGATTTTCGATGAATTGAGTTAGCGGTATTGTTGTAAATCGAGGATCTTGTGTTTTTTTTTTTTTTTCGTGTTTGTATATTTGTTGCGCGTATAGTGAAACAATTTTAGTTTTTTTTTATATTATTTGGACTTGTGGATACATTGTATTACGAGGATTGTTAAAAAGTTATGTTGATTAGTTAAGCGATATTTTTTTATATTGAAACTGTTTAATTCTGTGTAACACTTGCAATAATTTTCTTTTAGTTAAATTACTTTACTCTGTATGTATCGCCTCATATGACTTGGGTTGCATATCAATTTTATGTTTTTAATTTTTTTTTCTGAAATTTTCAACTGCACTTGTGATTTCTGGAATTCATTTCTCAAATGGAAATTCAAATGTATTGAATGTGGAAGAAATTTTTTTTTTTTCTCTTTAAAGTTTCTTTTAAACAATATTAATCGTTATAGTTATTTTTTTTTTTTTTACAATCGGATTTGCTTTTTTTTTAGTTATAATTTGCATTCTGTTTCTTGTGTTGGCGGTTTGCCGGCGATCGTCATATCGCAGGAAATGGGATGTTATTTTTTGTTTGTTTTGCTTTTGTACACTTTGGGGTGCATACTGATCACATGCGCACTCATAGTTTGCAATTCTAAATTTAATTACAGTATTTTTTTTTTTAACTTTCATTTGTAACCAATGCTAGTGGTGAAGTTTTTTTTAAAATTCCTTAGGCTACTCAGCATTCTTGCAGGTTATAATTTTTTTTTTTTTTTATCATTTATACGATTAGTTAATTTATAAAATTTTAATTTGCAAATCTGAATTAATTCCGTTAAAATTTTTTTTAAACTTTTATTTGTAACCAATGCTTTAGTGAATTTTTTTTAATTTCTTAGGCTACCAAGCATTCTATGAAGTTACAAATTTTTTTCTCCACTTATGCACACTCATCGTTTCAATCTCTAATTTTTTTTACTTTTACTTAATTATTTTCATTAAATATTATCAATGCTCTTAGTGAACCATTGAAATTTTTACGCTTGAGTATGTAAAGAGTTCTGCTAGTTTTTTTTTTTTTTTTTTGATGGTCTGGGACTTTCACTTCACATTGGTCGTGTCAAGATTTCGATGTTAAACGATTATGAAGTGTCTGTTTCTGGGCGCCACGCTTGAATTGTATGTAAATGTTTTCACTGGCGTTTATTTCTTATCAATGTATTTTGTTCAACACTCCTAAGTGTTGTTTTATTAGTTGCGCAGTTGTTACATACGCCAATTTTGTATTCTTACGTGTTATTTGTCTTAATATTTTTTATTATTTAGTGGCACACGATTCTTTGTGATTGTTTAATTCTATTTGTCAGTCTGCGTCTGATGTTTTTGTGAATTGTTTGGGTGATCCATTCAGTAAATTTTTTTCCCCTCCTCTTCGTACATTAACGTCATTGTAGTTGTTGATAGTTAATTTGGTTTTCCCTCACGGAATAGGTTAGGAACTTCAGAAATTGATTGTATTTTTTTTTTTAACATTCTTATTTTCATTTTATGAGCGGTGAGAGGAGTTGGAAATTGGTGCTTGGAGTCTTCAAGGGTGGTCACAAAGGGCCAAGTTTAATTTTTTTTTTCTCATAACTGTTGTTTCATTACTAATATGGTTTCCCTGGGAGACAAAGTTTTGTTTTTTTTTGCAGTTTAGCAGATTTCTTTAGCAATATCTGAGCGACGATGGAGCTGCCAACATCATGGATGAACATGGACAGAACCCCTCATAAGACGTGGACAGCTGATAGTGAACCAGGAGTCTACAAATTTTGTTCTTGACATAGACATTTGCCGACGCTAGGCCAATTCTGTATTTCGTTTGCTTACTGAAATTTTTTTTTTATTATTATTCATTTTGGTTTTGTTAATCTGAGAGAGGGGAGGAGTGATGGGGGCCGCCTTTCCATAAGGATTACAACAGTAATTTGTATATCAGACCCTGTTGTTGTTTACAAGCAGAGGAATTTCTGGGAGTGCCTCTCACCCCACCGAAAAAGGGTGACGCATTTCCACGCCTGGAAGAAGGCAATGTACCCATAAATACATCATGGTATGGGATGTTTTTTGGGAATTTCCCGCGTTTTGGGTGAGTTATGGACCCGCGGGAAGATATCCCTCCGCTGACTTCAGACCAATCAGAAAAGCTGATTGTGTTTCGAAAAGAATCCTCTCCAGAATACATAGGTAAACCGCCGCGAAATATAAGCGCTTGCACGACGAATTTAGTCACTCTCTGACACAAATTTTATCACCGATTTTGGTCTGACGACCCTTTGACAAATTGCCGAGATTGGAGACTCGTCGAGATGGCACACCAAGATTCTCTCTCTCTCTCAGATCCTAATTCAGTTAAGTAATAATGTATATCTTTAGTAATTAACGTAATTTAAATGTTTTGTAAATAAATTAAGTGTTAATTTAAAGAACGGCTTTTTAATTTAGTGTCCGTTTTATTTGTCTTTAAAGATTAATGTTTAAATTTAAGCTATAGTGTGACGCCAAATGACAAATTAGAACCTGGGTATTATAAAATGGATAATAAGAATAAATTAAACACCCAAGAGGAGTACTACAAATACACAAAATCTCATCCCCAAATAAATTTTGCCGTCGTGCCTTTACCTTGTTAAATGAAACTTTTAGAATGCAAATGTAACTACTTCTACAACCTTCAAATATTCTTGAAATTCAAAAAAGTACATTTTATTCCTTTCTAAACAGTTTTAACTATGCTTCCTGCCCCAGAATATCTTACACTCCTTAAACTGGGAGCGGTCATACAGTGCTCAGTCACACCAGGCTCATGAAATTGTTATTTCTAAGAAAATTGTTTATTTGTAACCAAAGACCTTCACAGTATCCTCCTACATGACAGTCTTCATGGGGAATAAATGCATTTGCTGAATATTTCCTTTTTCGGGAGTGGCAAATGGTTTTTTTTACAGCCTTAAGGTACTTGTTTTGACCGAGTTCCCTGCACGACCACTTTATTTTCAAAATATTTTCTATGAGCCAGCTACTTTTTTTCCCCTGTGAAAAATTTAGCAGTTTTGATTGCTGTGTTGCATGACTTATTACGGCTTAAAAATGTAAATGAGCAGAATATAAAAAAAGAAATTAGCATCTGTGACTTCTATTGAAGGAAGTTGAAACTGATCAAGCAAGGGAAGAACATGCTGAAATAATGCATATGAATCATGATAGCGAAAGTAAATTTGAGAAAAACAATGAATGCAAAACTTTTGAGTTGAAAGGAAAATTTTTGAATGCCACCTAAAAAAATCCATCCAAGCCACAAGTGTACACAAGACATACTGCGCACTGTCAAAAAAACATAAGCAAGAAAAAGTTCAACATGGTACAAAATATAACAGTTTTGCCAGCAAATATTACTCCTTGAATGTTAACGAAAAGTGTCTGTGATTTATGTCCTTGTTACACCCATTTGAAACATTTTAGTTCAGTTTCCCAAATTATCAAAGAGAAAATTCAAAGTCCTTAAAAGTATACGTTCTCTTAATTCAATTATTCACTGCAATTACGATTTGTATCATGTACAGTAAACATAATGAAAAAAGGAACTCAAGTCAACCATTAACGTTAGTATTTGGTGTGTGCCTGCTCCTGGGCATCACCAATTCCTTTTCACTCCCATCAAAATCACGGGGTGAAATTTCCCCCTCTATTTCTTGCGCACATCAAAATTTCCGGGTTCAAAAGTAACATGCTAAAAAGATTAAAACTATCTATTTCAAATGCCAGGGGAATCATGTTTATTTCTCATCAGATGGCAGTACCAGATTATTATTGTGTTTAGAGATAGTTATTTTATTTTAAACTAAATATTAGCACAATCAAACATATATTAGTGATATAAGACCTTAGCTCAGTTACTTTGTTCCACTCTTAGTAAATTGATGAATTGCGTTCTGTGATAAAAAGAATTTTTTTTAACATTACGGAATTAGTCTGGAAGTGAATTGGATTCTACTTTAAGTATAAATGAATCTGAGTGATTTTGAAATAACTCATTGTTTTGAAAGTTTGTTTAGTGAATCTGAGAGCAGACATGATGGATCTGTACTGTTACCTGTGATTTGGCATTTTGTTAAAAAACACATTTTTTAGTTTTTTCTCTTTGCTGGAAAACCAACATCCAGTTATAGTAACCCTAAGTGTTGGCTTTTGCTAAAAAATTAATTTTTTTTGTATTTCAAGCTAAAAATTTACCCAAAATTAAAAAATAAATACATATCTTGAACATACACTTAGTTTTATATAATTTTCTTGAATAAAAAAATAGGCCCTTTCATGATCGCTTTCTTCAAAATTATGCTACTATTAAGGGAGTTAATGAATTTAGACTATTTGGATGGTTATAATTCAAAGTATTCCTCTAAATGACTCGATTATTTTAAAAGAAAGCAATAGCCATTCCAAGTAAAAGGGCAGTGAAAATTTTGATTGTGTGTGTCCAATATATTTTTCTAATCAATGATCCCTGTGGGATTCAAATTAATAATCAACAAGGTACTCGATCATGTTCGTGATAAACATTAAATTGGTTTCTATCTCATTTTATTTAATTTTTCAATCACAAAGCTTTTAATTTCATAAATAATTCTTTATTTATCAACTTCAGTAAGTATACTATACAAAATGTTTTTTAATAATACTTATACTTACTTACTGTCTACCAAAAGTAAATTGATTTTTTTTTAAATATAACTTACTTGAACACATGTAAAACACCCAGGCTTATTTGACTTACGAAGAAAAAAAAACATGATCTACACAAAAATATCAACTTTATAAAGGTTATCTGAGCTTGATCTAATATCCAATAAAACAAAGAATTTACAGAAAAAAAAATACTCCAAACAAGGCTTAAAATTTAGAATTTTAATTAAAAAAATAAATAGGTAACGTATATTACTTTAATCTGAAGGATCAATGATCCCTTGGAACTGAAATGTAGGAAATGTGCTACAAGAAATAGACATTTCTACACAAATGCAGCAGTTCAAACCGATAAATGAAAAGGCAGGCAATTTAGGATCCTATTAATAAATCAGTGGACTTTTTGAAACTAAACAATAATTGTGTAATTGCAATTACTCGAATGAAGAATTTGAAATTAATTTAAAACGTATAATTAGCATAGACTAATTTTAAGAAATAATCTTTCAATACAATGGGCATTCATTTTGTTTTCAATAAAATAACTGAACATTGAATCCTGTCCCATGTGGTTAAAAACACAATGAAAACGACGCTTTGAAGAAAATTAATATGAGATGAGCCAAAGAATTCAATTTGTACAAATGTCTATTACTTAGTTGAGCATATATGTCATCCAATCCAATGTTAAAGAAATCAATTAACAGCAATCACAAAAGTTATTACAAAGAAATACTTTCCTAAAGTACAATAATAAATGTTTTAACTAGTGTTCAAGAAAAAAAGAAAAACATAACCAAAATAAATTCAGGCATTCACTATACATCCAAAGATGCACATGTAGAGTATTTAAAAGTATTAAAAATGAATACTTATGAGCTACATGCTTGTCCTTCGAATTTTGCTTTTGAACTTACAAACATATATAAACTATAACAATAATTAAATCTTGGAAACTTTTCCCTCCAAACAGAAGGGTATAGTTATAAACAGAAGCAGACTTATTTTAAATTTTTCATGGAAATTTGCTTTTAAACTCTTCTTGATTCGCATACATCAACAGCAATGTACATTGTTTCAAAATTCAGTCCAGATAATTTTCAATCCTTACCTTAACAAATGTGTAGTACCAGTTTTACTCAAAAGTGGATGTTCTGATACTGGCATGTATAAATACAGTTGAACCCGTTTTTGTGTGGTTGATAAAAACCGCATAAAAATAACTGCACAAAAAAAAAACGTTCGAAAATTTCATGAATTCTTACATATAACAAGCCAATTCGTCGAAGTACTGCAGAAATTTTTTTTAATGCTATCGCACAAAAATAAAATTACATAAAAACAGGTTCGACTGTAACCATATATATATATGTGTGCATATATATCAGGGGCATAGCTACAGCTGTATCAATGATACGGATCCCCAATATGTATAACTACAATCCCACTAACAGGGCTCTAAAATCTGAAAAGGGACCCGAAGGAATTTAGATACAAGGCCCACTCAGAACTAGCTATGGCAGTGATATACATACACACACATATATATATATATATATATTTCTTACATAAGGTCAAAAATTTTTCACTTACCATTTTAGAAAAAAAAACATATTCCTTTTCAAATTCATCTTCAGACTCGCTCTCATACGCAGATTTTCGACTTCGGCGAAAATCATAGGAAGAGATATCATCTACTAAATAAATGTTAGGACAATCATCATCAGAACTTTCTTCTGAAGATTCTTCAGAAGACTTCACTTCCTTTTCTGCAGCATGATTCTTTTTAATTCTCTTTTTAGATTTACTTCTTTTTGTAGCCCCACCACTCTTTGCATCATCAGATAACTGCATCACGAAAATGTCCACCAGGATATCGAAATTATCCTAGCAGATTAAGAACTTCATCAGCATTAATACCTTCTTTCTGAGTATTAAGGATGTCGCAGAACATTTCCCATAACATAGGATTTATTTTGTCCATTTTCGAAAACAAAAATTAGAATATTTAATTCACTCTTCACAAATATATACCTGAAATCATCCAGAAAAAAACATTTTTAAATGATGAATGCATAAGTCAATATTAAAAAAATTTAACTTTTTATGAATCATAACAAAAATCACACAGAAGCCATCCTCAATCATTTATCTAGCATAATAGTTCAAACTTTTAAGTGGGATTAAAACAAGATTCCCATAATTCTGAAATGAAATGTATTTGAAAGCATAGTTTATCTCAGTGATAAAGATATAATTTGTTACACACATACAGAATTACTTATAAGTTAACCATAAGCAAATGAGTAAGCATATACAATTGAAAAACATAATTTCAGCTTTGAAATAACAAAATAATTATCTGTAGCTAAGAACTTATCCCTCTTTCAGGGAAAACATTTCAGAAACTACGGTATTTACTCGGATCTAAGCCACCATCAATTTACCCCAAATTCTTAAGATGTTTTCATGAAAATATGTTGTCATCGATTCTAATCTGCACCCCCGATTCTCTACACGAGTTTCAGAAAAAATAAAAATAATTGTGTAAGAGGTTCATCAATATCAGATTTTTAAAAATCTTTTTGTGAGAAATAATAAGTTAAAAATTAAAATTTATTTTACTAAGCTTTCAAACATATACATAAACCTATAATTACTCTTACCTTCAGTATCATGTTTCGAAAATGATTTGTCACAGCTGACTTCGGGATCGGTGCAGGCATCGTCTTTTTCCCACACGACCCTGTTTTCCCTGCTATCCCATGCATTTGTTATGCTGCATTTTTTGAAAACAATGTATTATAGAAAAATGTAAAAAGAGTTTTTAGACAGTGGAACATTTAAAAGCAAAAATTAAATCACTTTGCTTACGTCATCGACGTTTATTTATTTCATCTGTATCAAATTTTCAGTGGCTGCTGTTTCATTTCTGTTTTTTTCTGCATTTAAAATCTCCTTCCTTTTCATACTTGTGTGTGTGTGTGTGCTTACTAGTGAACTCATCGTGATGCCATTAACTGATATCTTTGATGTTTAGGTGATTGAAAGAATGCGTATATACGAAAAAAATTTCCCAAATATGTTTAGACAACAAAGTTTAGGATAGACTGAATACTGGAGATAAACTACGGAATGGAATAAGTCATCAATGCAAGTGACCAGAGTAAATGGCAACATTTTTCCTTTTGAAAAGGGTGAAAACTCGATTCCCCCATCCGACAAATGTTTTGACTTTGATTCTAAGCCGCACCTGATTTTCAGTAGCAATGACACTGGAAAAATAGTGGCGCTTAGATTCGAGTAAATACGGTGTATTGAATTTCAAAAGAAAAAAACAACCAATATAATTATCAAATCAAAAGGAAGGAAAAACTTTACAATGGATGACAACATACAAAAATTAACATATTTCTGAATTATAATTATTATATATTTACAGCATTATGCATAAAAGTAATTGAGATATTGCAAGATAATAATAAAACAGCAGTAAAGGATTATGAAAGCAAGAAAGTAAAAAGATTTGCTTGGTAATTGAAATCAAGCAGTTTTGCACCAAAAATACGAGTTTTACAACATGATTTACAAGATAAATCAAAATAACAATTAATTTTAGAACATTTCCATAACATTCATATACTTTTATTTTTAAAAAAAATTAATATTGCATATGATGAAAATACCACCTTGGAATATTCAAAAATATTGGCTACACATCAGATAAACATTTAACGAATAAAACTGCTTTTTTTAAAATCCCTCTTTCATTACTGATTTGGAAATATATATATGCTTGGCCTTTACAATATAAACCTTATTTGATAACTGGTTTTACAAATGCAAATTACTTACACAATTGCAACATAATGAGAGAATTTCAATTATAAGCAGGCTAATTTTGATTCTTAATACTACATTCGAGCTCACTTGTGTGAATAATTAATTTTCATTTTAAATAAACCAGAAACTTCAATAACTATGTACAAAATAGCATTTTATCAAATTAAGCAAGCTTAAGAATTCTCTTAGGAAAAAAATATGGTGCTGCAGTAAATAGTTGGTAGAATAATGGCCTGATAGGTCTCAAAACTTAATATTCTTGAAAAACAAAATGTAGAAAATGAGATAGTTGCTGAAGTAGGTGGACTTTAAAATACTCATGTAGCTTTATCAGCTTTTAATTTGCTTATCCTTTAAACATTCAAAATTATGAATGTCACCATTATGTAGTTTTAAAAGATGATGTTAATTCAACAAATCAATTTTTCTTAAGCCTAGGTTGACTAGTGTGGGTTACTAATATTTTCACTGCAACTGAATTCTGCAAAATGTTACATAAAAAAATCTACTTTGCATATTACTTTCATGTGTATTTTTGAATACCTATAACAATTTTTGTTTATAGTAGACAAGGGACTTCAGTAATCAAAGCTTTTTTTTTTTGTTAGAATGGCTCAAGTTATTCCAATACTACTTTTCAAAGCATAAATGATAATTTTATAACTTTTTCAATTAGTTTTGCTTAAAACACAATTTTTGGTACTTATCCATTTCGCCACTGCAAGAGATGAAGTCACCAAAAATGATACAACGAACGCCAAATGGAATATTCTGCTGGTCATCTTTTGCCACATTTTCAAAACAAGTAGCAGTCTTTTCTTATGTAACATCTTTCTCACAATACATCAAAAATGTATGAAAACCCAACGAGAGAAATAGCATTTATAACATTTTTTTAAGTGTATATTGTGCATTGTGGCGAATCACACCAACTCTGACACGGTGAAGAAAAGTACCCAATTTTTTTTAAACTCCTTGTAAGGAAATCATTATCTTAGGCAGGCCCAGTTCTAGAGATGAAAACACTGTGGAGCCGTTTAATTTCAGCTTCCTCATCATCTCTATAGTAACACTTTCATTAATTTTCAAAATAACTGTATTTTTAAAAAAATTAGCTCTTTTTTAATGTCTAAAATGAAATAAAAGAAAATTTATAAGAAAAAAATTGTTTCATGCAATTTTAAGTAAGTGGCAACAAATTTAATATTCATCAGTAAAATTCTAAATAAAAACCAAGAACTGATAAATAGAACTTTTCTTGAAAACAGATATTTCCTTATATTCTCACAAATATTAAACTTAGTTAAAGTTCATTCCTTCATATCACATCTTTGCAAGATACATATAGGAAACAAAATACAGTAAAACAATTTGAAAGGCAAGTATTTATTATTAAATTACATGGGAGAAATAATAGGTTAATATTTAAATGGCAACAGTGAAAACTTTAGGATAAATTCCCAAAATTATCTTTTGGGAAGGAAACACTTGGTGAGACATTAAATGACAAACTTGATTATCTAGAATAGTCGTTTCCAAACTTACTGTTCCCAGGGACACCTTTTTATACCAAAAATTTGACTACGAAACCCTAAATGATTTAATCAACACATGCTTAGACAACCAAAAAATCTACATGTGAAGCAAAAAAGATTACAATCTTCATTTTCCAAATGAAGTTCAGTAAATTCTCTCATTTAAGACATTCTTTTAATTTTATTAACTGCTCTAATTGCATAATCTAGCAAGGCATGCAAGCATTCACTAAGATTTTTGACAAATAAATGTTGCCTAAAAATGACACAATGTATAGCATTTAGTAGAATTTGTTTTAAGTATGCTAGAAAACTTTGTAGTCATTCTACTATTGCCGGAGTATTATTAATAGCAACGGAGAGGATATAACTCAAAGGTGAGGCATATATAGCATTTACTTCAAAAAATCTTTTGAATTCATTAAATATTGTCCCGTCTTTCATACCAGTTTCCAAATATTTGGCAAATAATTCTTTGCAAATTTTTCTTCTTCAACAATTTTATATTGTTGCGTTTTCGGGGGTTCGAAATGA